>JAWNZC010000001.1:2022500-2345000 GCA_035771165.1 Paragorgia papillata | reverse complement strand
AAAAACCTCGGCTTCGCCTCGGTTTTCAACAAACGTCTCGGTGTTTGGATATCCTGATGAAACACTCCTCCTCGTGTATGATATATTACGTCTAGTAATGACTCTGGCAGCACGGTTTTGTAGCTTTTGCATTCTCGTCACACTACTGCAAGGCATGTTGTCCCAGACAATATCGCAATATTCAAACAAAGGTTTTATTAATGAATTATATATTGTAATAGATGTTTTTTTAGGAACAAACTGCCTAGCTTGACGTAGACCTGCAATAGCAGAACTTATTTTTCTAGAAATAGAATCAATGTGTTCATACCAACAGAGTCTTTCGTCTATCAAAACCCCTAATGATTTTGTAACCTTAACTCTATTAATGGGTTTTCCATTTAAAAAGATTAATGGTATATCTCTTATTTTTTTAAGATTATGATCAGACCCAATGAACATGAACTCTGTTTTGGTAACATTCAGACTGTTTGGTAACATGAACTCTGTTTTGGTAACATTCAGAGAAAGAGAGAGAAAGAGAGAGAAAGAGAGAGAAAGAGAGAGAAAGAGAGAGAAAGAGAGAGAGCGGTGGATTCCTCAAACTCCTTTCCTTGTTTTGATTGTTGTTTAGATTGTTGATATTAAATTTATTTTTATGCCTGCATGTCGAAATGATTTCTGATCTTTTATTGAGTAGAAAGTGTTTGTCTGCTTTCATGATACAAAGTTTCTCTTCCAAACATAAATTGCATCTGCCTGGTCCTCCTGAGTAGGAAGCGCTTGTTTTAAAATAGACCAGGTTATGTTGAAATTTTGTTTCTTTTCTTTTAAATCCCAGATAAGTTTCGAAAGTTCGGTTTCGTCTGAATACTTTTTGTTTTGGAAAGATTTAGTGTGATTTCTGTATCGCTCTTTGAAATTGTTTACTGTCATGCCAATGTAGTGTTTGGTGTTATTTATGTCGTTTGTGGAAACAGTTGCTTTGTATACTATGTTATTTGTCAGGCACTGTCCATGAAGTGGGCACTTGCTTTTATCCCTGCAGTTGCAACTGGTTGTGTTTTCATTTTGTACCCGATTTTTTGTCGGCCTATATAGAGATGACGGATTGGCCATTTTAAAGAACAAAACCGCGAGATTGGCAGAAAAATCAAGAAAAGATCTACACAAAATTTTCGAACAGCTCGGCCTCAAAATAACAGCCCAGACAAATTTACATGTGGTAAACTTTTTAGTTGATACTTTCGACCTTCAAAACGGAAAATACAAGCCTGATAGAAAGCCCAATGACGATCCATTGTATGTAAACAAGCAATCAAACCACCCACCTAGCATTTAAAAACAGCTACCAACATCAATCGGCAAACGCATTTCCTTTCTCTCGTCGGACAACATGCACAACATTTAAGGAATCCGCACCAATTTACCAAAATGCATTAAGACACAGTAATTTCAATCAGGAATTAAATTACACACAGCAAAACACACGCAAAAACCGACATCGCAATATCATTTGGTTCAATCCACCATACAACAAAAACGTAAGATCAAACATAGGACGCAGCTTTCTTAACCTAATCGACAAACATTTCCCACCAGAAAACAAACTCCATAAAATTTTCAACAGAAATACAGTGAAAGTCAGTTACAGTTGCATGAACAAAGTCCACAATCATGAAGCACAACGCACACATACTTAAAAAAATCGGGTACAAAATGAAAACACAACCAGTTGCAACTGCAGGGATAAAAGCAAGTGCCCACTTCATGGACAGTGCCTGACAAATAACATAGTATACAAAGCAACTGTTTCCACAAGCGACATAAATAACACCAAACACTACATTGGCATGACAGTAAACAATTTCAAAGAGCGATACAGAAATCACACTAAATCTTTCCAAAACAAAAAGTATTCAAACGAAACCGAACTTTCGAAACACATCTGGGATTTAAAAGAAAAGAAACAAAATTTCAACATAACCTGGTCTATTTTAAAACGAGCGGCTTCCTACTCAGGAGGACCAGGCAGATGCAATTTATGTTTGGAAGAGAAACTTTGTATCATGAAAGCAGACAAACACTTTTTACTCAATAAAAGATCAGAAATCATTTCGACATGCAGGCATAAAAATAAATTTAATATCAACAATCTAAACAACAATCAAAACAAGGAAAGGAGTTTGAGGAATCCACCGCCCACACGCCCGCCTTTCGACCATAAACATTTGAGGGATGCATTCATCGTTTCACCGCCCACACGCCCACCTTCTGACCAAAACCATTTAAGCGGCCCACGAATCGAAACTACTCAGTCGCCTGAAGATCGCCCCGCGTGAAACTGACAGTTGCGACACTCAGCATTTTGAGGTAAGCCCACTTAAACTATATATATATATATATATAGCGCATTCCGTATGTCCAACAGTCAAAATTTTGAAGCCAGATCCGCCATCTTACTACTCCCTGTCCAATACTCTCTGCGGGCTTAAGAGTAGTAGTTTTATATTATGTTAATTATCTTTGATATTATTTTACTGTACATATATTTGTAGTTAAAGTAGATTTAGTTAGATTTTATTACACTAGAATAGTTTAGATAAATAAAGACAAAAGTTATTGACTGTTTTCGTTCTTTTTTACGAGTTTTGTGATTTAGGCAAATTTATCGACCACCAGGCAGAGTAAAAAACTACGAAATAATAACTACTTATTGGCCGAACGTGAGGTCTGTACTAGTGAAATATCGGACCGATGTTTTTTTAGTACGGATCGAGACGAGCGCAGCGAGTTGAGGCTCTGTGCAAAAAACAGAGGTCCAATATTTCACTAGTACAGACAGAACAAGCGAGGTCAATAAGTAGTTTATTATATGGCCATAATGTTGTGAACGTTCTGTGAAAACTCGACCCATCTTTCTTGCGAGCTAAACGAAAATGGCAGACATTATCCCTAAAGTACTTTCCGTTGATCTAGAATCTTTCTTTGAACTTTCTACCCCAAATAGTATTTTTTGTTTGATATATTGCTCAAGATCGTACGTTAAGTAGTTGAATAAAAAATCATCTAAAATTCTAATACTTGTGAGAAGTAAATGTTATATTATTACGACAATGTTACGAACGTTTTGGACATTTTAAAAACTTTCACAAAACGTGGAAACTCGAACTATACATCAAATGAAAGCTTATAAAATTTCTGACAACATACCTGCACGATATATTTCAACAATGAGTTGTTCTGAAATTATAATCCATCTTGTTGCATATACTGACATGACTGCCATTTTGTTTATAAAACTTACGGTCCCAAACGGCAGATTCCGCTCTGAGCAATTACAGGATTTCCGTATTCGGACCTCTCAGCGCTGCTGCCATATAATAACACGATTTACTGCTTAATTATACCAAATGCAAAAACTTAGCTTCTAAGCCTTGTACAGTGTTCTTCGTTTGATAATAATAATAATAATATTTAATATTTCTATTGCGCGATTTTACTTATGTATATGATCAAGTGCGCATTACAATATAGAGGTTATTTACAAGATAGAATATCAATAAAATATTTACAAATAAAATTATAATTAACAATTTTAATAATAAGCCTTCTTAAAAAGATGCGTCTTAATTAGCACTTTAAATTTAATAAAATTGTCCTCTTGGCGAATGTCAATTGGTAAACTATTCCAGAGCTTTGTCGCCGCAACTGAAAATGAACGATCGCCCAGAGTCTTCTTGGTTTTGAAAGTGGTTGGTTGTAATAATAGACCAGAGTACGAACGCAGACTATACTTGCATTGTTTCCTGATTGCAACTAAATCACAAATATATTTCGGTGCAAGTCCATAGATTGCTTTAAATGTTATAATAATAATTTTAAAGTCAATTCTGAACTTAATAGGTAGCCAGTGCAAGGAATATAGGACTGGAGTAATATGGCAATATCTTGGTGTATGACTTATAAGCCTCGCAGCTGTGTTCTGAAGCCGTTGTAACTTGCTTAAATAGACTTCAGGTAAACCATATAATAAGCTGTTGCAATAGTCAATGCGCTGTATGACATAGGCATGAACCAGTTTCTGTGCTGTCTCTTCACTTAAATATTTCCTTATGCGCCTGATATTGTTAATATGATAGTACGCTGCTGAACACGTTTTATTAATATGAGTTCGAAGGTTTAGATTATTGTCGAACCATACTCCAAGGTTTTTTACCACAGGAACTTTCCCGACTTCAGTACCTCCGATCATGATATTATTGATATCAACTTTAGCAAGCTGTGGGTTGGTACCAACAATCATGAATTCCGTTTTTCCATTGTTCATCCATAATTTATCCATTACCATCCATGATTGAATGTCACGAATGCATAGCTCCATCGCTTTAACAGCCGATTGTTGACTTGCCTCAGAGTCTGGTCTAAACGATATATAAAGTTGCGAATCGTCTGCATAAGCATGAGCGTCAGGAAGATGATACTTGATCACTTCAAATAATTTACTAGCGTATATGGTGAATAAGAGTGGACCTAAACAGGACCCTTGTGGGACACCGAAATTTAGTGGAAATCTGTCAGAAAGGTGACCATCCACATAAATTCGCTGTGATCTATTGGACAGATACGATGTAAACCACCCCAAAACAGCTCCCTTGATCCCAAAAGTAGTTTCAATCCGCGATAGCAGAATCTGTGAGTCGACGGTGTCGAAGGCAGCACTTAGGTCGAGAAATACTACCAAAGTGAGTTGTTGCCGATCCATATTCATGGTATCGTTGCCGATACCAGTAGCACAACTTTTCTTATTAAATGTATCTCTTTTTCGTGCTACGAAAACATACAAAGTTTCCGTGGCGGCCATCTTGGTACTCAAAATTCGTCATCTCGACTAGTGGCTTCGTTTTTGGAGCTGAAAGAGCAATCCAGTTTGTATAGAGATCAGTGGGAGAAAAGCACGCGGGGCGTTTGTGCGTGGTTTAAGCGGAAAACGCGCGTGAGAAGAACACAAACGCGCGGGGCGGATGGGAGGGAAGGGAGGACCTTATAACCCCCCTCCTCTTCCCTTCTTTCTCCGCGCGGTTATTTTTTAGCGTTTTCTTCCCAGCCGGTCCCGCGCGCGTTCCTCCCAACTCTCATAGAGCCGCATGCGTCTGCAGTCCTCTCTAGTTCCCGACATTTCACAATAAATTTAGCTAATTATCATTATTCCGTAAGCTTCACTCCCCTATTCATTAAATTCCTTCTCTCTTCAACAAAATACACAAAAGAAACGACTGAGTTTAACTTAAGTTGACCGAAACTGGATATTTTCAGGCTGTATACCAGTATTTCACACGTTCTGAAGGCAGTTAAGACTAGATTTCGTATTTTACAACTCTAGATCTCTAGATAACACCCATGAAAGAAACACACTATCACTTATAATTAATCAACTTAAACTATGTACAGTCACAATATCCCTGAACAACTATAGAACTCAACCACTACACCTTTTTTAAGTAATTCGCTTTGACAATAATAACATTATTAACTAGAGGGCACTCAGAGACTGCATATACCTCAGCCAGCGGGTTGTTAGAGATATTTAAAAAAGAAAACGAGCCATCCCGCTAACCAGACTAGCGCACGAGATCTAGACCAACACATGCATGTATGAATAAAATGCTTGATTGCACTCGTACCAAACTGATTATGCAAAAATGTTTGGAGAAAATAAGGATAATGAGCGCAATCAAGCATGTCTTCTACACGGAGAATCTTGCGGTCAGATTTTTATTAATTTCTCATCCAAATTTTGACTAAATTCAACCAAAATTTAATGGTTAGTCGTTGGTCTATGGCCAACCGTTCTACAAACTTTCATGAAAATCGGTGCAATACTTTTTTGAGATATCCTGGCGGCAGACAGACAGACAAACAAACAAACAAATCAACAAACAAACAAACAAACAAACAAACAAACAAACAAACAAACAGGCAGGTAGGCAGGCAGGCAGGCAGGCAGGCAGACAGACAGACAGACAGACAGACAGACAGACAGACAGACAGACAGACAGACATACATACAGACAGACAGACAGACAGACAGACAGACAGACAGACAGACAGACAGACAGACAGAAAGGGGTAAAAACATAACCTCCTGGCGGAGGTAATAATATTAATTAATAATGATATTAATAATATTATTTAATAATAATGATGTTAATAATAATAATAATAATAATAATAATAATAATAATAATAATAATAATAATAATAATAATAATAATAATAATAATTAAAAAATTGGTAATTACAAATTCAATTAAATTCCGCCCTAATTACAAATTTTACGTTTCAAATATTATGTATTTGTTATGGTTTTCCTTAAAAGTCAGTTTTGCTTGACTATAATCTTCCAGTAACAAAACTGTGCTTTCCGCCTGGTGTTTCAATTGCAATGATTTTAACGATCAAAAATTCAAATTATTTACATTGACAAATCTTTAGAGAACTTGCAGTAATATTTATAATGAAAAATAAACAGTCCAATTTAACTTCGTACAGTTTAAAGTTAGTACTTTCAAGTTCAAGACACGTCAAAAGTCCAAAGAAAGGCGTTGGTATGGAAATTAATGGTAAATAATTTCAGTGGTATTCTAGATTTTTAAAGAAATCCCTTTCAAATGATTTACTGTTCCTTTTTCAGACATGGATACAAGCGGTGGGGCCTTCTCTTGCCAAGTGCATGGCTGGAAGTTCTTTCCATGTGTCTTGTCCCATAACATAATACTCTACGGTTTTTAACACCACAGACACACTAAGATCACCAACAAGATTCACAGAACAACCACCCATAACCACAATCACATCTTTCATGATTACAGCCGCACAGCCCGACCTTGCACGGACCATCGATGGCAGCCGTTCGCATACTTCAGTTTTTGTGTTGTACATCAAGACGCTATTCAACGGTCGACAACGCTCGTCTTCTCCTCCAATGATAATTATTTTACCTTTGTAGCAAACAGTTGCCATCTTTGCTACTTTGTAAGGTAATGGAGCAAGTTCCTTGATTTCATTTTTGGCTACATCATAGGCAGTTACCGAATTCGACATAACTAATTTAGAGGACACACCTTTATTGCCACCAACAGCAACAATGGTCTGGTCAAAACACTCAACTCCATAAAATTCTCGATAGTAGTCTAGGTGAAGTTCCTTTTTGTCAAAGATAGATGACATAGATGGATCTAGATATAATTCGCAGACATTGTTACCAAATGTAAACACTCGCCATCCACATAGTGCACCTTTTCCCATACTACCATCTTTAAGGCTTGCTGGGTAAGCGAACGAGCTACGCGGATTGACACTTATATCCAAATACTCGGACCGTTTCGTGTGTCTCCCACCACAGAGCATTATTTTCTTTTCCAGAGGAAATGAAAACGAATGATGGCGTTTAAAAAACAAACTGTCTTCAAAGAGAGTCCACGATTTTGTCGCCCAGTTAAATATTTCATGTGATTTTGCCCCCTCTGACGAATCTCCACCTGCAACAACGATATGGCCGTTTAGAACAATTCTTCTTTCCTGACGAACGACTGTGGAGCTTGGGCTGCGCAAAGGATCTTGCAAATCCTTGATATACTGGGCATGGGCTTTCTGTACTTCCTGCATATCTTTTAATCGCTCTGTTATTTCTACTAAACACACTTTCATTTCGTCGATGTCTTTTCTCAGGAGACAGCGATGCACTTCATAATCGCGGTGTACCATTTCTTCATCGCAAGTCTGGCATTTTGTTTGCCTAAACTTACACCTCTCCTTTCCGTGGCTTTCCTTATCATGTCTGTTCACAGTCTCCGTACAGCCTTCGTTCGAACAAAGAACAGGAGCAAAGCCACATACTTTATGATGAAATACAAGCTCTTCGACCTTGACATCGTCTTTACAACTCGACCAACGTAATCACAACGCGGAATCTTGAACTGCGACACTATGTTAGCAATGAGTCGAGGAGCTGGGCGTAAAGTCTCCAATGTAAGCTCCTCTAGACACAATGGACAAGTTTCAGAATTGTTCGTCAAATGCTTGGATATACACTCGCTGCAAAAGTAATGTTCGTTACTCCGACACTGCATCGGTTGTTGTAGAATCTCCAAACAAATCTTACATGAGAAATCAGCCATAAACGAGGCGTCAAACGCGCTATTGTTTTCAAGTGAAGACGCCATTTGGATTCGGCACAGAACTTCCTGATTTCAGAGTGGATCCTCAGACCTACAAATCTCTACGCGTTTTTATTTTCTTCTATATTCTACTTTAACGACCACCTGTCTCGGTTAGCCCCTACGGTTATTACAGGTGGCCTGCACTACGCAATTATTCCAACCAATTTATTTAAATCTTTTTCTTGTGCTTATAAACCCAAATATGATATTACTGCAAATGGATTCTATTTAATGTGTATAGTTGAATGTCAAAATATTTTTTGATTTGAACTTTTATTTGTTGTTATGTTGAGGTTTGTATTTCCAAAATGGTAATGAGGATGACGTCTATATGTAGGCATAATTTGCATACGCAGTGTTCTGTTACAGCAGAAATATTACCCAATTCACGTGTTAATGGAATACTTGAATAGTATATTCTATATTTTATCATTTTTTTCATTAAAATTTTCAAGCGGTTTATCATAAGAAAAGAAACAAACACACACAAATGCCTACATTGCCGTCATCCTCATTACCATTTTGGAAATACAAACCTCAATATAACAAGAAATAGAAGTTCAAGTCAGAAAATATTTTGGTGTTCAACTATTCACGTTACATAGAATCAGTAATATCTTATTTGAGTTTATAGGCACCTTAAACCATTTAGTGCTAATAAAAAGTTGTTGTTATTGTTGTTGTTGTTGTTGTTGTTGTTGTTGTTGTTGTTGTTGTTGTTGTTGTTGTTGTTGTTGTTGTTATAGAAACAGATAACCATGGATCACATGCATCATCACAAGAATATCACGACATACAATGCATTATTTTGTAACCTAACACAAGCGATTTGCATATAGTAGAAAGTGGAATTCCTTACCTCAAAATTACAATTCAGATGTTCATCCTATTATGTAAGTTCTAAGGGGTTTTTTTTAACTAAATTCTTTGTATTTTGTATTTACTGGTTGATGTGGTTACCGTGTTTAAAGATTATTAAATAAATAATAAATAAATAGTAGGGCACTGAATAAATATATATCGAAATATAGTAAGATTTGATATACTGCCTAAACGGAGAACGTAGGAGGCTAACGTATCGAGCGAATGCCCTTCCTCAGAGAGAAACGTAAAGCGTGTAAACAAAACAGCAAACTTTAAAAAATAGCCAATCATATCGAAATGAAAATAACAAATCGGTAATGAGATGCGGAAAATTAGCCAATCGGTTAAAAACAATTACAATAACAAATCAATAACGAGATGCGAAAAACATTTGCTAATTCCACCGTTGATAAGCAAAACAAGGAGGGTGGGTAAAAATGATAATAAGCGGAAGTTAACAAATGAAAGTTAAAAAATTGATAAAAAATGAAAACACTATTTATGTCCGCCCTTGCTGGACAAAAACAGCGGCTTCAGACGTTTTAAATAGTAGAAAAACGTTCGTTGAGTCCATGAGGAAAATTGGTTCCGATTTTGAAAATGAGCGTCTCATTTTATATGTTCTACGGTTCAAAAATTACCATAAACTAATTCATGCATGTTTACCTGTTAAATTAAGTCCCTTAATGTACATGTATTCCGACTATTTTTGATCTTTAATAACAAGAACATTTTTCGATCTAACTTTTGAATCGTTATTTCAATTAAAATTATTCAATATACCATTTTTGAGTGATCAAAAGAAACGTCTACAAAGCGTATTTATGACAACTTTGCTGCAATGTCAACTGTGACATCACACTTAAAGTGGTTCTCTGATGAAAATATTGTTGCTAATGTTTTTGCATAATCCTAAAGATGTTATAGTAGTTGGTAATCGTGCAAAGTTTCATTTCATAATAATATACAGGGCAAAATTACTTGAATATGATTGGCTAATGAAGAGGGAATTTTTTTTGTAATTCATGCAGGGCAAAATTACTTGCACTTGATTGGTTGCTTGATCAGCAGTACTTGCATGTGATTGGTCGCTTTGTTACTTAGCAACAGTGAACCTCAGTAGAGAAACTTTTTTCAACAAATCTGCAAGGTTTTTCGGACTGAAAATGCTTTTTTGTTTACTTTGAACTAATTTAAACTATTGAGGAGTGTAAACTATTAGTGAAAATTAATAAACTAGAAAATTTACGAACTTTTTTCTTTGTTTACAAAGAGAAAGCAACAGACACAGCGATAGAGCGAGGAAAATTGGAATGTTGCCGAGCACCGACCGTGAGCACCTAATCGCATGAGTTCTCATAAAATTAAGGTTTAATTTCACTCGTGTTTTCAAAATCTTACAAATTACCCTCGTTGCTTCGCGACTCGGGCAGTTTGGTAAAATTTTGAAAACACTCGTGAAATTAAAACTTAATTTTCCTCGGCCCCATGCGATTACCTATACAAATTCGTTGAAGAAAAGGTGATATTTTACGTGTGAAGTTTATATTTTGGAGCGCCGCCATTAAAGTGGCCGAGCTTGAGAAGAATGAGTCGAAGAAGCTTATGACGTCATAAACTCAATAATTGTTCAATGACAACAACAATGATCTTTTGTTTTTGTTGAGTCTATGACATCATAAGTTCTCCTCAACTCACTCTTCTCAAACACGGCCAATTTAATGGCGGCGCTCCAAAACACAAACTTCGCACGGAAAATACAACTTCGTTTTTCAGAATTTCGAAATGAAACTTCGCACAATTACCAACTACCATAATATCTTTAGGATTATGCAGAAACACTACCAACAATATTTTCATCAGAGAATTTTAACCTTTTCTGAAGACATTTCCGAAGAAGCACATAAATATACACCAATTTGAATTTGACAAAATTTCCAGTTACAAAAGCATCAATATCCCCAAAACTTAAAGTAATTTCCCGTCTAAATATTGTCAGATTCCTCAATTTTATTAAAGTGAGATGATAGTGTACTAAATCCACTGACATTTTCAGTGCATGGATTTACACTATAAACTAGTTTAATAAAATGGAGGATTTTTTTGTACGTTGTATTTCACCTTTATTATTAATTATGTCATTAATGCCCAGCCCAGAATTGAAATACAAATACTCGACCCCCATGCATCAAAAACTTGCAAATGCCCATGTTGTCTCCAGAGGGTGCATGCACATCAATTGCTAGAATTGAATGCTGTTAAAACGACCTAATTTCAATTGCAGTCTTTCATGTATTTATATGTTTATATGTTATTTATACATGTATTTGCTCCTAAATATGTATTTAAGACAAATTGCTAAAACTCCTCTCTGAAACATTCATCGTGCATCCATCCATTCATCCATCCACTCACCACCCACACACCCATCCATCCTCCACCCCCATGCATCCCCCCAAACACCCATTCATCCACCCACCCACCTACCCACCAACCCAGTCACCCATCCATCTACCAATTTGTACACCCACTCACCCATTCACCCACCTTTCTATCTGCCCACCCATCAATCCACCTAACCATCCATGATCTTTACTACAACTCCAATTTATTTAGGTGCAGGCATGCATGGGTCTTATAAAGTCTTGTTCACAACATGATCGTAACATGAATGTTGAAATTCACAACAAATTAATATCAGATTGCATTAGGGGGGCCAGTATGATATCATATGTGAGGAGAGGGCAGCCCAATAACATGTTTTGTGTCATATAGCCAGATCATAGATTTATTTTTCATCTTTCACTGAGTGGTCAAAACTTGTGTGCAGCCTTTTAAGTTTTCATTATATATATACAGAATAAAGCACTGCAAACACAGCCTGAGAAAATTCCCTCAAATCTCAAGAAATCGCACAGTATTTAAAACAGATAACATGCAAGGTGAATTTGATTAATACATTTTAATGAATTTCAATGCAAATTGTATAGTTTATCATTAAAATTCAATGATATTCGAAACCTTATTGTGTCAGTACAGACAGTAATAATGACTGTCACTATATCAGTAAACTTGGAAAATAGCAAGTCAAAGCAAGTGGTGGTTACACCTCAAAATTGAGATGCTTGTGGTATATTGCCTACAATACATGTTTGTCTTTATATATTCATAACATTATACTATTTAAATTCCAAGAATGTATTGCCTATATGTTGTAAAAGTTGATTTATATTTAAAGTTAGTGTATACTGTATAGTCTTGAGAAATGCAGTCTGTTGATGGTGGTAATGATAGTGACTGACATTTTGATGGCCTGGTCCCATAGTTTCCACACCCTCCACTCCTCCCAGAAATGCTGAAAGCAGTCAAAGACATTACCAATCTTTCTCTCTGCATGTTGCGTGCTACCCCAGCTAACCGCGCTGACTCCTGCCACAAAATTATTTCCAGGAGATTTGAATTAACGTTTAGATTTGCTAAAATCTAAACTAAACCAATTCTTCTTTGAAAATTTAGTTAATGTGAGGTTTTAAAACCACAGTAAGATCCTAATCAATCATGTGACCCAAGTTAACCGGGCTAGCCTGGCTCATGTAATCAGCCCCTAAGGGCAAATAAAGCCCAACCAATAAAAACACTTGCCTAACAGATTTACCCACCTAACAGATTTCTGAAAATGGGGTCAAGATCTGACTTTAGAAACTACATTGGCTCAAAGCGATCAAAGAAATGGCATCTTCGACCAGAGGTTCTCTCACCACTTTCAGCATTTCAGGGAAGAGCGGGCAGTGTAGAACGGCGCTAATGCACTTTCGCACCTTACGGAAAATTAGGATTAGGGGCTTGGGGTGGAGAACGTTTTACTTCAGGTGCGAAAGTGCATTAGCACCAATGGTAGTGATATACTAATACTCTTAGATGTAGGTTCAAACCATTTCATTTAACCCATTGCTGCCTAGAAATGTCCGAGGGTTCTTCCTTTCACGAGTAAAATCGTCAGGCGTTAGACAAAGTAAAACAGTACTGGCATTGTAGACAGAGTATACAAAAACAATAAACTATAATTAAAAAGACCGTTTTTAGCCAGTCCAGGCAGAAATTAGCCTCCTTCGCAGACGTCTTGTGTAGCTTTTGTTCCCGCCCACCAACATCTGCTCTACGGAGCACGAAATTCCTTTCCTGAAACGGACCAATCACAGCTAACTTCCCAAATATTGGGAAGCTGACCTATTGACCTTCAAGATCTAATCGAGGCGTGAAACTCGGAGTAGCAAACTAAATATATCAAGCTCTGCCTTTG
Organism: Paragorgia papillata; assembly: GCA_035771165.1. Lineage (NCBI taxonomy): Eukaryota > Metazoa > Cnidaria > Anthozoa > Scleralcyonacea > Coralliidae > Paragorgia > Paragorgia papillata. The sequence continues at coordinate 2,331,635 of JAWNZC010000001.1, read as the reverse complement.
GTCTTATGGAGTTGCTGTCATATACTATAGTCGTGGTTGTCTCACCGCTTGTTAGCCTAATGAAAGACCAGGTCAACAAACTGCGAAAAATCGGAATTTCTGCTGTATTCTGCGGCGGTTCTGTAGCCCACAAGCATCTGCGAAGGAGGATAGACATCCCCGTAAAATTTATTATTCGCTAGATACATTTCGCCGAAACTTGTAGCCTTTTCAAAAACGTTCGCGCAGATCTATTTACACGGGCATCAAGAACACATTCATAATACCATAACATTCTTCGTAAATTTCGTAAAGTTCTAAGCTATACTACTACGCAAAATATAAGCTTTCAAAGAAACTAGTTCGCTTCAGACAATCCCTGTACACCTTTGGGCTTTTGCTTACAACATTAACTTCTCTCACGCTCTTACGCTTTACATTGAATTTCACGTATATTTATTTGTATGAGCAGAAAGAACATAGTCAAAACAATATTCTTCGTAAATTTCGTAAAGTTCTGAGCTATACTACGCGAAATATTAGCTTTGAAGTAAACTAGTCCCGGCAGTTCGTACAAGACAATCCAGCTGTACACGTTTCAGTTTGAGCTTTCATTTACAATCTTTCTCTTACGCTCTTTATACGCTTTACACTGACTTTCACGCATACCTTTTCACGCATATTTGCATGGGCAAAAAGAACATAATCAAAGCATTATTCTTCGTAAATTTCGTCAAGTTCGAAGTTAAACTTTTCAAACTGATATTTGCTTTCGACTAAACAAATTTCACATATTAACAACACTCGCCCGGCCGGTTTTATTAATATATTTAGCACGACAATGGTTTAATTTGATTGGTTCCTGTACACAAAGAGAAAGCAATTTCGTGCTCCGTAGAGCAGACGTTGGTGGGCGGGAACAAAAGCCCACAAGACGTCTGGGAAGGAGGCTAGGCAGAAATGGTTAATGTATTGCCTGTTATTCACATTCAGAAACTACATCATCTTCTACGTCGTTTAACCAAAACATCATTTGCAAACACAAATTAAAAAATAAAGAAGTTCATTACCTTTTCTTTCTTGGTTTTCTAGGGTCTTTAACTTCACAAGCAACACTGCACGTGAAAAAGTCGCCATCTTCAATCTCAGTTTCCGCCTGGCCTTCAGGTGGGGTGCGCACCTGGAATTTCACCTGGATAACTGGATTCAGGCACAACCTGGATTTTCCCACTGACCTATATAATTACAATAATGATATTTACAATATGGAAATATTTAAAAAGAAAAATTCTTACCACAGAGGAAAGTAACACATCAACATGACATGAAAACTAGTGAGAGAGCTGATGAATCTTCACCACCAGAATTTTGTGTTGTTTCAGAAAATATCCAGAATCCCCCCCCCCCCCCCACAAGGAAGGCACTTGCAAATTCCAGGAGAGAGGGGGGTGTTTGACACCAAGAGTGGTTGATCAATGGTTGATTAATTGCCCCCAGAGTGTGTGCCTGTATGCATGTGTGTGTGGGAGAGAGGGGGTGGTTTATTGCTATATTAATTTGGACTGAACTGGACCAGAAAAAACATTAAAAGTACAGATGTTTTTATATTTACACCTTTGCATTCTACATAATATTTATAGTAGTTTTTGGAAGTTTGTGTCTGATTCTTATGATCTTTTATACTTCTGGAATCTGTTTCCATGCCTGTGGCACAAAATTACTGGATCAGTGCAGAAATTCATAGATTATGCTAATAGCATACTTTGTAATGTATCTGGTACATTTTAAATGACTTTATGTCCAAGTGCATTATAAATATAGAAGTTACTCTTCATGTACACTGGTATATTACAATTCATTAAAGCTGCATGAAAATGATGAAATCCACTGTTTCTTTCCTTCCTGAGTTCTCAGTACCACTTTTCTCTAGATATAGCAATCTAAAAAAAATATGGAAAATTATTTTATACAATAGCAGACTCGGACTAGAACAAATTAAAAAATTGGTAATATATGGCAGTATTACACCGCACTTCAGTTCAGGACTTGAAGGGGGGATCATTCTATAGTTTGTCTAGTACTCTAGTAGTGTATTACTGTAAAATCAACTTTAGGTTCTGATTGCATGTGGCCTGTGTACCTCCGACATTCGCATACTTTGTATCAAAGTACTGTGACCACAATAATAAATAACGAACAACTCTCATTATTTCACAAGCGATTGATGTTCAACACGGCGGCTGTGCTGAGAAGCGCACATTAAAGCTTTAACGTTATAGTACTTACATTGATAAAAAATAGGTACGCATTGCGTACATGCGGATACTGGTTAGTTAGTTTTAAGTGCCTATCTCAGGGTTGGGGATTTTACATATTTAGGATATTTTGAACATTTTAAGAAGATTTGTAATATATCTTCTTTTCCTAAAATTTCATCTTCATGGACTTTTTTGCTGTTAAAGTTGGCGATTTTGACGATGGCCGTGAAATTTTTTTACTGGGTTCTAGTCGCCGGAAGTGACGTAGAAACAGGGAGACCCTCTCAGGCAGTAACAGTGTTTACATCGGGAGTTTACGGTTCATCTTGAATTTTCTTGGCTTTATTCAGGTTATTTTGTCGGAAATTCTTTTAAAAACTATGCCAAACAGGTGCGTAGTGTTTTTACTCTCGAGTGAACCCAATTGATATGCTAGAATAGCGCTGTATGCCATTCTTTTTTTTTTCGACAATAACGATGTACAATCCCGACTCACGGGAGGCGAATAAAAGAAGGATAGCTTCGGGTGAAAGGAACGCCGAATTGTCAAGGATAAAGGTGTGAAATGAACGCCGACATCTACTTCTGTGACCTGTTCGTCGTTCGAAGTAGTTTCAACGGGAATATTTGGTACTAAGACGATTCACAGCAGTTTATCACGAGGAAAACCCGTCGGTGTGGCGATTACAAAACGACAACAATAGAGCGTGGGAAAGTGACAGTGATCAAGTTCTTTACACTTGTTTGCCTGGAAATCTGGTCACTGCGTCTAGCGGGACACTTACATCGAAAAATTGACAAGATAAAGTATCAAAAGATCAGTACAGAAAACAGGTAGGAACTGTCTGTTGATTAGTTAAAATACTTGCATCCACTTTTGAAATTTGAACTTGCAGGCGACAGTATACATACAGAGTCAATTTCTTCAAGTTTGAAGATGAAATCGCACAATTGTTGTTGTTTATCGAATTGGACGAACACTGAATTGTGGCAATTTTGAAGAACGAAGCAATTCTATTAGCCTAGGTGAATTGTGCGCAGCTGGCTTATTCGCAAGTGGAAATCGGAAAGCGAACGGGTATTCTATTAATCAATACTGACAGTATCTACCTGCTTTCTACATCTTCTATTTTATACTTTGCCTCGTCAATTCTTCGATATTTGCAGCCCGCTAGACGCAGTGACCAGATATATAACAAATATAAACATGCGAATCATTTGGCTTTGACAGCATACAATTTTGTTTTAGCAAATATGGCCAATTGCAAATATGGCATGCCAGTATACAACATTCGATAAAACGTAAACATAAATTCACTGATAAAGCAAACTTTCATAACTTACAAATCGTTCACCTTATTGTGCCCCGCAAAGCGAATTTATAGCCATGGTAGAAGATATTTTTCAAGTAGCATTTGATACTAAGCTCGTCTTGATACGGCTCATGACAATGCATTCTGATGATTCGTCTTCAGGTATAAATGGCCTAGACAGTAATACTTCGTCTTCGATCTTGATTACGTATCCCGGAATGTTTACCTCCTAGTCTAGTCATTTTGGCTATCAGCATTAGAACCAGCGGTAGACGACATTACCAAGTCAAGTATATTTCGACATATTCTTGATCGAAGATCGAATTCGATAAAAATAAATATGGGCTTTACCTCCGTGTAAAAACCTCACGAGTTACGTCACACAAGTGATTATACGAGATACGTCACCCAACTATATACGAGTTACGTCACCCAACTATATACGAGTTACGTCACCCAACTTATTATAGGTAAGCACTAAATGCCATACCGTGAGGCCCCTTGAGCCCGCATTCGGCTAATTTTGTCAGCGGTATAACCGGTATAGTAGCAACTGTGGCAGCTATATTAACAAAACAATGTTGTCATTGTCATCGTCCAGAATTGAAGAAGTATAGGGTGTTGCGTAGGCAGTGTTGAAACAATCGAAATTCAAAATGTAGTAAGCGGTCGAAACAGGGAACGTAGTAGTCTAACGTTTCGAGCGAAGGCCCTTCGTCAGAGAGAAACGTCTAGAGTGCTCGATACAGAGATGTAGAGCTTAATATACAATTTATTTGAAACTATCAAATATATATACAGGTCGTCATTATAAATACACTGTGTTTCACAGCGTGCTCAGGCTACAGCGTGCTTAACGCAATCATCAGATGACTAACGGACTAACGATGTATCACTAAATTTTAAATTTAAATTCAGTGACACATCGTTAGTCTGTTAGTCTTCTGATGATTGCGTAAAGTTGGTTTTCCACTGGCGAATTTTGTCGCGCGAAGCGGCCTTTTTCTTTTGCCTTATGAGCTCTCGAGTGGACCTAATTAGAAATCTATTCCAATCTATTCAATTTTGACAATAGAAATGTCGCTTCGCGCGACAAAATTCACCAGTGGAAAATCGGCTTAAAGCATGAAACACATTGTAATGACAACCTGTATATATATATTAGATAGTTTCCAATAAATTATATATATATATATATTCAATAAGTGAGTTATGGTTCACGAAATGTTAGAGAGTGCTCAATACCATATATAGATAGAGCAAAATACAAAGTATAAAGTATAGTTTTACCTTAAAGTCTTCGCTACCAGAGGTTTCACCCTAAACGGGATCATCAGGCGACTGATGATCCCGTTTAGGGTGAAACCTCTGGTAGCGAAGACTTTAAGGTAAAACTATACTTTATACTTTGTATATATTCAATATATATGTTTTTATATGAATATATGTATATGTTGGGTTTTTTTGGCATAAAGGCTCAGACGCTCACACCAATTGACCAACGCGAATGCCCAGTTTCTGTCTCAAATCCAAAGCGAAAGCTTATAGCTTTCGGATAGCTATTCTTTTCACAACGAGTTCGGTTTGCGATAAATTAGAGATTTCTTATAGAAATCGAACGATTTTCCAGTCATCAAGCGGGACTTCCTTCTCACGAATAAGTGAAATTTTAAACGTAGGTTGCTACAGAGGTTAATAAGGGAGACATCGGCATCACAGTGATGTTAACTACAACACTTGCCTAGATGACCGTAGTATTGCGGGCTCAAGGGGCCTCACCGGTATGGCATTTAGTGCTTACCCTTATTATAAGATAACTAATTCCTGGTATCGATATATTAATTGGTTCTCGTGGTTCTTGTGGTTCATGTGGTTCTCGTGGTTCTTGTGGTTCTCGTGGTTCTTCTGGTTCATGTGGTTCTCGTGGTTCTTGTGGTTCTCGTGGTTCTTGTGGTACTCGTGGTTCTTCTGGTTCTTGTGGTTCTTCTGGTTCTTCTGGTTCTCGTGGTTCTTCTGGTTCTTCTGGTTCTTCTGGTTCTCGTGGTTCTTGTGGTTCTCGAGGTTCTCGTGGTTCTCGTAGTTCTCGTGGTTCTTGTGGTTCTCGTGGTTCTTCTGGTTCTTCTGGTTCTTCTGGTTCTCGTGGTTCTTCTGGTTCTTGTGGTTCTCGTGGTTCTTCTGGTTCTTCTGGTTCTTGTGGTTCTCGTGGTTCTCGTGGTTCTTCTGGTTCTCGTGGTTCTTCTGGTTCTTCTGGTCGGCATTTTGATAAGTCTTCAGGCGATATTACCCGGTCGAGGAGGACTGTCAGCAACAATTTTGAAAATTAGCGATGCGTATACATGCATGCCATTGCATGCCATTTACAAACGATTCTAGCGAAATTCTGTTGCGGTAACACCGTTAAGAAGCGTGAACAGCTGTTAAGAAACGCCATTTTGATCGCTGTAACTTCAACATTGAGAACAAAATGTAAAGAGGTAGAACACAATGCTAAATGGGTCCATATATATAAGTCAATAGATCAGTGATATCTTGTCGTGCAGTACCATTGGTTTGCATGATCCTCCGCGCTTCAGTGCGTGGTCTTTACGGAAAGTTAAATTCTACTAACGCACTGCATTATACTTTGGTGTTATATTATTAAAACATGCAGTGCATTATTAAATTAAAGCACATGGAGTTCATTGTATGTTGCGATATGCTATTATACCAACAAGTTTCTCGATGGGTCTTCAACGCATTTTATTTCTTCAGCCGCTAGCTCTTATATTACGAATATCAACTGGCACATATTTTTTAGGGGCCCTTGCTAGATCTGTGATCAATGCTTGTGCACGAGACTATGTCGCGCAATATTTAATATTTGTACTGTCGAATATTTGTACGGTTGATGTTTGTACTGTATATCAATGTTTTGAAATAATGCGTAATTACCACATGTTGAGAACAGAACTGCTTCATCTGACAAAGGGCGCTGAATATTTACATTTGTGCACTTTACTGTGGATCCGTGATTTGTGGTTCTTCGGACAAGCTGTTAATGCTAGTGACTGAGATTTTGATACTACCACTGACTTTGTCGTTCTTCTATGCAAACTCTCTGCCTCAATTCATTTTAAAATCCGACAATGTATTTCGTGACGTCGACTGGAGTTTGTTGCGTACTACGACAGTTTGTGTCTAACAACAATAAAGTCTGCAAAATCCAACTAACACTGACGACAGATAAATAAAGTTCTCCGGAAATGTGATCATGGTAGACAATTCTGAACATATATATGTAATATTTAAAAACCGCGCAGGAGGGCTTTATTGGATATAAAACACTCGGCTAGCATATCGCCTCGTGTTTTAGAGCCCATAAAGCCCGTACTGCAAGGTTTTTAAATGACTTCTAACAAGAATCACTTCATACATTCATTGGTGTAGTAATTTTAAAAATTAAGCTTATCTCAGCCGTTAAAAAGCAGCGTGAAACTTAGAGCGAGTCTATATATAGATCCGATACGCTTATGATTTTTCCTTGTGTTTTTTAATGAATTTTAGAAATATATTTCTAAAATTCATTAATAATTAATGAGGAAAACACAAAGAAAAATCATAAGCGTTCGGATCTATATATGTGATAGTTTCTCGCTGGTTTTTAACGGCTGAGATAAGCTTAATTTTCAAAATTACTACGCCAATGAATGTATGAAGTGATTCTTACGTACGAGAACCACAAGAACCACAAGAACCACAAGAACCACAAGAACCACGAGAACCACAAGAACCACAAGAACCAGAAGAACCACGAGAACCACGAGAACCACGAGAACCACAAGAACCAGAAGAACCACGAGAACCAATTAATATATCGATACCAGGAATTAGTTATCTTATAATAAGTTGGGTGACGTAACTCGTATAGTTGGGTGACGTATCTCGTATAATCACTTGTGTGACGTAACTCGTGAGGTTTTTACACGGAGGTAAAGCCCGAATTACGATTAATATTTACTCGTCGGCACCTGTCCACTCCGTCTTCTCGCACAGTTAGTGTTTAAAAACACTTCAGTTCTTCCACCACAACTTGAAAACGTTTGCTCAAAGTACTAAGAATCTTCTAGCAGGCATTTTACTTGACAATATTAAAGAATGGTTATTTGAACTAACTTCAAATTTGAACAAATTGTCTGTCAATTTTTTGGCGGCCATGTTTGTTCACTTGTGTACGAAAATACCATCCGTCAAAATCCGCTGCAGCAGAACCGTCCAGACCGTGTGTCCTTCTGAGGAGAGAGAGTCCGTTATGTATTCAAAAGCTAATACCAATTTCTGTATTTATCTTAAGGTTGGACGTTATAACAAAGCATTTAACAAGTTTTTACGGTTCTACCCTTACGTGAAAGACGCAGGTAGGTTAAAAAATGTTCTTCCAATTCAGTTCCGATCCTGGCCAATTCATATGACCACGTTATTAAGGGGGTACCCCAATTTTATTACAATCTTGTGTCATTCAGGGCTAAACCCACTTGTACATCTGCGCATGCCTTGAATGCGCGAATGTTTCAACCAATAGGAAAGCAGAAATCTTTAGTGGTTACCTAGCTCTCGTACATTTCTTGCTTTCTGTTTGTCGTATTTACAAAGACGCTAATAATGACACTAGGGTTACCCTAGTAGCCGGGTTATGTTTTGTCCTTGTAAACGCGTTTGGTAGGTGTAACTCGCCTACCGGCCTCAACGTTTTGGTGGTATATATGGTATGCTTGAAATTTTAAAGTGCCTATTTCACCTGTGGGGATTTTACATATTCGTAATCTTTGGGTTCTCCTGAGCAACATTGCAATATATCTTGTCAGCCGAAAATTTCATCTTCATGGAGTTTTTCGCTGTCAAAGTTACCGGATGTGATGTCACAAGAGGCATTCCAAACCAGTTTTCTTTTGTTACTTGCCACAAAAATGCCTCTTGTGACATCACATCTGGTAACTGTGACAGCGAAAAACTCCATCAATATGAAAAGGTGAGATAGGCACTTTAACTTTTGTGTGGGCCCCTTGGACCAGTCTCAATATTGTGATTTCCCGCTCTTTTTCTCGGACGTCGCGCAGGCGGAAAACGTTTGGCAGCGGTGTTTTGGTTAAGCCAAGGGACTGAAGTGCAACACAATTTTAGCAGCATTTCTCTTGCCACGACAGTAACATCACATTAAAGGAGCTGTATCACACTTTTTTTTGGAATACCAACGCTAAAAAACAAAGTTGTCCTAAAATCACACAAAACCTCACAATAACGATTTTAAGAGATATAAAAACCAAAGAGATGTTAGAAACCTGCACAGAAGTACGAATGGTCAAAATTGAGCGAGATTGAGAGCGGATTGCAAATCGACAACTTGATTTCTGTTGATTTCTGTTCGGCAGAAAACAGGTTACAATGCTCCACCTCTGGGTCAAAAAATGGAAGACAAATGTCGCCATCCCAGTGATAGATCATACTTTCCATAATGTTACAGTGGTTTGGTGGACGTTTGTCAAGCTCAATTACTCAGAAAAGATTTCTGAGCCCCAGACAGGGTTCGAACCTGCAACCTAATGACCGTCCTAAGTGGTAGGTAGCGTTTGCATATGGGATGTAGTTAAAGTGATATGACAAGTAATTGTATGCGTTATATGTGATTGTATTTATATGTACTTGTAGTTCTACCTTCTATTAACATACGGGCCGTAACAAGACGAAACCATTTTGGGGGGTCCCACTGTGACCGCAAACTGGATGGGGCATGAGGCCTGATTTTGCGTGCCAGTTGTTAGCCTGCGTCGCAGCCGGACGTGTTTTGAAATTGAAACCCGATATAGTCCGTCTCCGGACCAGCGACCAAATTCGTGTTCTGGACGCCTGCACGTTTGGAAGTAGGTAACCCCCCCCCCCATTTGATAACGGAAGTAAATGTGCACGTATGACGTCATACTGCGTACGTACAGGGGGTGTGCGTACAGGGGGTGTACCTGACGTCATTTTGGTGACGTCATCAGTGTACGTACAAGGGTGTGCGTACAAGGGTGTGCGTACAAGGGGGTGTGCGTACAGGCATGACGTCATCTTTTGCAGCGCATTAAAAAATCACTTTTATTTTGTGTTTAGTGAAAAAACAGACAAATGAAATCAAGAACACATTTATTTTATAAAAGGAAATACATGAGTAGTTATATAAACGTTAATTAATGTTCATACTCTGTTAAATTGTCTGTTAAACCGTCAATGGAAATAATTACATAGTAAAGTTCATGGTTTAACCATAGTTAATAGAACATATACATGGTTCGGAAACTCGTCCAAAGTGATTGTTCTATGTTTTTGTTCAAGTTTATGGAAATTTGTGCAATTTTACGGTATTGTATTTTCTGTATAATGAAGCAGTCATCCAATAGCAACGATCGGGTTTAATTAGTGAGTTGCTTCATCATCACGTGTTGTGGTGCTTCATCATCACGTGTCCATAGAATTTACTTCCATATAAGTCCATTGTCAGTTCAACCACGGTTCAACATGACCATGCTTCATGTTGAAAGACAATAGAGCTTCCAAACCATGTATATGTTCTATTAACTATGGTTTAACTAGTATCCTCGGTCTTCTTTCCAGTACGAAAGATAGTTCAAGACCGAATCAAATTCGGTATTGTTGAGATGAAGGTCCATTAAGGAATACACTAGTTCAGAATCTGGTTCGTGTTCGAGTTTCCTGTGGATGATACTGTAGTTTTAATACTCTGACTGCCTCCATGAATATGTGCCACGTTATCCGTTTACTGCATGCTCGTTCTATGGCTTCCAAACCATAGGTTTTCCATTTTTCTACATTTATGAACAACAGTTTGACTTCGAATTCAGTGTACGACGTTTTCCAAGTCCTAGGTCTGTGTATATCGAAGGCAGTGCAAAATTTATTATTATAAGAGATATAATTTATTTTTTAAGGATAGAGGGTAAAGGCGATTATTTTATGCCAGATAGTAAATTATTCCCACAGAAAGACAGCTCTATTAAAATACGAACTTCCAAAGAGATAAAGGTTTTACACAGATTTGGATCTTTCTCTTGGGCTCAGTGTATAAAACTATATAATATATGTTTAAAGTTAAACGTGCAGTGTCAGTAGAGAAGTCATAATCATTGTATTGATATTTGATTTTTCAGCAATATCAAAGAGTTTCCCTAATTGTTTAGGTCAGACACTTAAAGTCTGATTGCTCATAAGCAAGTAACCAATTCTCTCGAAGGTCCACAGGACACAGTTGATAGAAGCGAAACCCGGCCATCACGATGTGTCCTACAACATCCTCTCCATCTTTCCTGGTGAAATTCCAGCCATCAGTTGCAACTGCATGGAGAAATAAAGAAAACATAAGCGGAAAAGCACGATGCTCTACCGTCTGAGCTACAAGGCCAATTTGGAAAGGACAATACAATGCATGTTTCTTGTGACATTATTGACATTTCGGAATTCTTCCTTCAATGTCTGATTGCACTTTACTTCCGTCCTTTCATTTATGATTATATAAAAAGACACCTACATACATTTCACGGGTTTTAACCTTCTTCGAAAGGAAAAATAGATCGACATGCATCAGATATAGGATCTGCATTAAGGTGAAAACTAGGATATAAAGCTTACACATGCATGGAATATACCAGTATAAATACATACCCGAACCCAAATACAAACAAATATGACAGCCATGGTTCTCGTCCTTAGATTCCAAGTCTGTCAAACCGAGTTCTTTGGCGAATTTTTCCATCGTCCAGAGCACTTGTTGCAACTCTTGAATCGAGTCAGGTTTTGTGCCAACGAAGCCAATCTTTGGATGGCTTGGATGATAGACTATCTTGGTTATACCGCCTTCGAGTAGTACTTCTCCGAGTGGAACGCCGGGCTCACGAGATGAATTTGTTCTAATGGCCTTCACTTCTTGTTCCAAATAACTACGGTAAGGATAGCCTCGTACATTTTGTGCGTATGAGAGTGGGTCTTTACTCCATTTCCATTCCTTTGTAACATATCGCTTACTTGGCCAGTTGGGAATGGCTTCCTTTAGGCTTTCAAAAACTCGTAAATAACTTTCAACGTCAACGCAAAAATGAACATGAATTTTCTTTGTTTGGCTTCTCCACGCTCCGCGGTGTATAGACAAAATGCCACTATCTATTTTGAAGCTTTCCAATACAGATTTCCCCGCTTTGATGAGCTGTTGTGCCTGTCTGTGTGTGATGCGACTAAATTCTCGTTCGATACTTGCACCTTCTTTAGCTAAAATAATAAAGTGAGGTCTTGGAGAATAGAAATCAAATGTAACAGCAAATATAGGGTTGTCAAAGTCACCTCGCAATAAATTGTATTTAGCCATGATGATAGTGAAACGATTTAAAGCGTTTAAAGCGCAATTTTTTCTCTGACAAACAAAACTGCAGGTGGTCCTTATTACCAGTTCTAAGAACAAGTGTAGTTTTACTTTCATTTTGATGAATTACATTCTTAAATATTATGCATAAAGGATGAAAGTCCAGAAAAGTTTTTGACATCAAAAATTACTTTACGTGGTTGCAGGTTTAAAGCACCTTACTTAGAAATGTATGAAACATACGTCAACTTTTGTTTTTTGGTTAATTGTGGCTTCGGTTGTGACTTGTGAGAGAGATAATCGCCTATTTTACAACGAATTGAAATTGTACATTTTTACAACGAATTGAAATTGATACATTTTGACAATAAATGCCATGCAATATTGACTTAATGACATTTTTCTTGGAAGACCTTTTTCTTGGAATTCCTTCTTCTTGGAATTGACATTGTTACTTTTCGTTTCACTTTTAGAACCTTGATTAGTCAGGCGAAACATGAAACCATACACCACTCAAACATTCGACTCAATGTAAATAGTTATAAGTTCGCTGTTTGTCGCAGGAATGCAAGGCCTCACGATCTAGTACAAATGTTTAAGAGACCTCAATTGATAACGTAAAGGAGATATTATAATATAAAACAGGATATATTACTATTTATTAACTTAATAATAAATAGACTGAAGGTCAGGACAACAGGAATATATATAATATATGTCATGTTAAATGCAGTGTATGTCAGTAGAGAAAACATAATTGCATCGATTTTTTTGCAATATATAACAGTTTCCCTGACTGTTTAAGTCAGACACTTAAAATCGGATTGCTTATAAGCATGGAACCAATCCTCTCGAAGGTCCACAGGACATAGTTGGTAGAAGCGAAACCCGGTAGTCACGATGTGTCCTCGAACATCGTCGCCATCTTCCCCGCTGAAATTCCAATCATCAGTTGTAACTGGAGGAAAAATAGAGAAAATCAGTCGAAAATATGCAATACATACATCGACATCAGTATATAGAGTTAGGATCTGGATCAAGATGAAAACTAGGATAATTAAAGCTAGTTTACATATGGAAATTGACCTGTATTACATACACATACCTGAACCTAAATACAAGCAAATATGACAGCCATGGTTCTCGTCCTTAGATTCCATGTTAATCAAATCGCGTTCTTTGGCGAATTTTTCCATCGCCGAGAGCACATTTTGGAACTCTTGAATCGATTCGGGTTTTGTGCCAACGAAGCCAATCTTTGGAAGGCTTGAATGGTAGACTATCTTGGTTATACAGCCTTCGAGTGGAACCTCTCCGTCGAGTGAATTATCTTTGATGTCTGTTTTACGAGACGGTCGTCTTCTAATGGTTCTAATGCCCGCCACTTCGTCTTCCAAATAACTACGGTAAGGATATCCTCGTACATTTTCTGCGTACAAACGTGGGTCTTTTTTCCATCTCCATTGCTTTGTAACATAATCACGACTTGGCCAGTTGGGAATGGCTTTCTTTCGGCTTTCATAAATTCGCAAGTAACTTTCAACGTCAACACAAACGTGAACGTGAAATTTATCTCTTGTGGTTCTCCACGATCCGCGATGTATAGACAAAACGCCACGATCTATTTTAAAGCATGCTAATGCGGATTTCCCCGTTTCGATGAGCTGCTGTGTCTGCTCGTTTGTTATGCGACTAAATTCTGGATCGACACTTTCACCGCTTTTAGGTAAAATAATAAAGTGAGGTCTTGGAGTATAGACATCAAACGCAACAGCAAATGTAGCGTTGGTAAAGTCATCTCGCAATAAATTGTATTTGGCCATGATGATAGTGAAGCGTGGTTTATAAAGCGTTTGGAGCGTATTTTGTAACAAACAAAACTGCAGGTGGTCCAAGAATAATTTATTCCAGGAATTATTTATTCTAAGAACAAGTCAAGCACTTTTACTTTCACTTTGATGAATTGAATTCTTAAATATTAAAGTGCCTATGAAACGACATTTTTTTCGATGCGTTCTAGTACTTTTAATGTCGTAGAAAATGATCATGAAAACGAGATGCTTATAAATGGAATGGGAAAAAAAGTTATCGAGGTTTAAACAGGGCATACTTCTGATAAACAGTGGGACTTATGTTTTGCAAAATTAACTTCCGGTGACGTAAGGAGTAGGCTCAGATTCCAGCCGTTGGGTCTCGGTGCGCCCGCGATCCCTCGCCCAACCAACGGCTGGGCGCATCGGCTTCATCATTGTTGAAATCGACCAATCATATGTCAGCCCCCCCAAATTTTGGGGGGCATAAATTTCACTCGTAAATGACGAAACGTAAATAATTATATGCTTCGATAAGTACGATTAGCGAAACTTCGATATAACTTTATCACAAAATTTTGACGTTTGTTGGCAGTCGATAACTCTGGCTTTCCTTGGAAAGAAAATAGCATTCCACAAAGAGGACACAAACTGTTATTGAATTCTGAATGCCTGTTAGTAGTTTAATACACCAATCTGATTTAAACCGCAATATTCATGCAAGCCATGATATATATTCATGCAGGGGAGGTTAGATTAGATTACTTTACGTTTGGAATCGCATTAGAATAAGTGTAAAATCTTCCATATTCAACAGTTCACAAACAAGTGATTGATTATCATACTATCACAGTCGAATCCGTCAATAAAATATGAATAAAATATTAACGACAAAAATTGTTAGATATAACGAGTTTAGCGTAACACACGGCTAGTTTTATGACAAAATTTAGCTGCTTCTCAAAGTAAATTTGTAGCGAGCCGCTGATGGGAAAGAAAAAAATGTTGTGATCTCATTTGAAATCTGAATTGACCGTGGAACCACTTGAATATGATTGGCCAACGGCCCACTGCATGATATAAATAGAAGAGTGCAGCAAAACATTCTCGCCAGCAAATGTCAAAACTTCATGAATTGTGATAAAATCACGCGTTCAACTGATAATAAATTATACGTGCTTTACGCCTTGAAGATAAATGCTATAACTTCTGAAAGTCTTTCGCTTTTAATCTTTTCCACTCGTCGAAGGCAAACGAGTCTGTGATCAGAATATCAAGATCGTCGTACTCGCTCTATTGACGTAATGTACGAGTCAATTCCAACTGCGATCATCCCCCCCCCCCCGGGCAAACCCCCGGGAATTTGACTTTTCCGAAAGATTTTGGTCAAACTCCCCACTATGCGGACCGAAAACACAGTCAAATGCCCCACTGTCTGGGACTGTCAAGGCTCTATTAAAATATTTTGTTTGAAATATTTCATTCATAGACAACAAAAAATTCACTACCATAAAGTTTCACGTCCTTCTTTGCATTCCAGACTTTAAACAACGGCATTTTCAAATGTTCTCGTGGAATATCGACAGAAAAGATCATGCAGACTGAAGAGATGGCTAGAACGAGGAGATTTTTTAACGTGCAACTGCTGACCAACTTTTTTCAATAGTCAAATGCCCGACTGGGTGGGATTGCTTTGCGTCAAATTCCCGCCTATACGGAGCTCACCTTGGGTCAAATGCCCGGGGTTTGCCCGGGGGGGGGGATGATCGTAGTTGGATTTGACTAATACATAATCTTCACAATATTTGTCTTGCTACAATCATGGAAATAATATACGTAGACTTCTTATGAAAAGCATGTCCTTTTAGCATTGTTGGATGCCATTTGTTAAATATTTAAATATTCACTGCCAAAATAGTTTGAAATAGTCCCCCCTTCCCCCCAAACACAATGTTGATCATAACATAAACTTCTGGATGTGATTTCACGCACACATCAACATTGTATAGGGGGGAGGGGGGAACATTCTGGAAATTATTAGATAGTCTACGAATTAATTTCCATGATTGTACAACTAGCAGGCGTAAAATATTTTCGATCATCAGTTTTATTGACAAAATGTGTGCACTGTACATCCCACTAGCAGTTTTTAATCAATAAAGAAGAGAGATGGTCCTTAGTGTTATTTGCATCATTGTAAATTATTTAAATATTAACCCATTACGCCACGGACAAGGAATAAAGCCGATGCGCCCAGCCGTTGGTTGGGCGAGGGATCGCGGGCGCACCGAGACCCAACGGCTGGAATCTGAGCCTACGTAAGGAGCAGAGCACGCTTCGTAATCTCAAAAGAGCGAAAAACGGGGTTTAACGAATACGAAATCGTACTGATTTTTAGAGTAAATATTGTTGCTAGCAGCTAGGTCACCGCTTTGCTTGGATGCATGCATAAATTAACACACAGATTAACGTTTTAAACAATTTATTTTTAAAGTATAACAATTTAACACAAATAAACAGTTCTTAAACATATTGTCCGGGTTTTACAGTGTTTTCCAGCTTCGATCGTTTAACTTTGTAAACTGTGCCGTCTTCCGCTAGCAGGAGTTTACGTTTGTGTCCCTTGTGATCGACCGATTTAACATCCAGCACTTTAACTACACTTCGTTTCTTTTCTGCAGGCAATAGCTGCACTTTCTCGTATAAATCCTGTCCACGCACACAAATTAAAATGTTAACCACTTGTTATGTTCTTTCTTCGTTTCTCCCGATTTAGAAGTTTTTCGTTTACTTGTCTGCCCATGCTTTAATTCTGCATCGCGTAAGTAAACATTAAAGTTTCTCTCCATCTCTTCTTGTCGCTTAAATAAATTTTCCAGACTCTCCTCCATATTGAATTCCTTTGGTTCTTCGCTCTGTCGAGGTACGCATATTCCTATCTTACTCCACTTTAACCATTTCTTGCGTTCCTCCGTGTACATACCATGTACTTAATCGAGATGATTTGCTAGTCTTGCAAGATTTGTACTCCCACATCCAAAAACGGGACAGTTCCTACGCGTGCGACCCATGTCTGCTCAACGAATTCCTACCAATAACTAACTCATTTTTTCGTGTTCAGGATATTTTATTTAGCCCGTTTATGCCCGATTTGGCCCTATATGGCGCTATATGGCCCGATGGCCCGATCGCTGACTGGGCGTCCTAACCTAGGCTTGATAATCTGTTCAGCAGTTAAAATTAAAACCATCCATGTTGAGGTTTAAAAGTTCTTCCAACCCATAATCCAACCAGTCCAGACTGCACTCAGGATTGCCTTGATTATTTGTGTTGTACATTGCCTCAAACCTGTGTACCAGGCTGATGTTCTCGCCTATTTGGCAAGCTCCTCTTTCACCTTTTGTCTATTCTTTCTCGCCCGCTCCGCCTCTCGTTGTCTCCTTTCCATTGGGTAGCAGACTGTCAATCTAATTGTGCTAGCTCAAGGTCAAGCACCGGCCAAGGTTGTCCAAAGGTCGCACGTGATAACGCACGTGATAATGAGTGTACGTACAGAATAAGTATGCAAAGGTCGCACGTGATAATGAGTGTTCGTACAGAATAATTATGCAGTCAAGTGTACAACCTACATACCGCTATTAGTGGGACATGCCTGAACATGGGATCAGGTGAAAGAAAGTGGGGGTTCTCTGGGGGTTCTCTCGGGGTTCTCTCGGGGTTCTCTGGGGGTTCTCTGGGGGTTCTCTCAGGGTTCACTGCTAGTGGGATGTACAGTGCACACATTTTGTCAATAAAAGTGATGATCGAAAATATTTTACGCCTGCTAGTTGTAGCAAGACAAATATTGGGTGAAGATTATGTATGAGTCAAATCCAACTGCGATCATCCCCCCCCCGGGCAAACCCCGGGCATTTGACCCAAGGTGAGCTCCGTATAGGCGGGAATTTGACGCAAAGCAATCCCACCCGGTCGGGCATTTGACTATTGAAAAAAGTTGGTCAGCAGTTGCACGTTAAAAAATCTCCTCGTTCTAGCCATCTCTTCAGTCTGCATGATCTTTTCTGTCGATATTCCACGAGAACATTTGAAAATGCCGTTGTTTAAAGTCTGGAATGCAAAGAAGGACGTGAAACTTTATGGTAGTGAATTTTTTGTTGTCTATGAATGAAATATTTCAAACAAAATATTTTAATAGAGCCTTGACAGTCCCAGACAGTGGGGCATTTGACTGTGTTTTCGGTCCGCATAGTGGGGAATTTGACCAAAATCTTTCGGAAAAGTCAAATTCCCGGGGGTTTGCCCGGGGGGGGGGGGATGATCGCAGTTGGAATTGACTCGTACATTACGTCAATAGAGCGAGTACGACGATCTTGATATTCTGATCACAGACTCGTTTGCCTTCGACGAGTGGAAAAGATTAAAAGCGAAAGACTTTCAGGAGTTATAGCATTTATCTTCAAGGCGTAAAGCACGTATAATTTATTATCAGTTGAACGCGTGATTTTATCACAATTCATGAAGTTTTGACATTTGCTGGCGAGAATGTTTTGCTGCACTCTTCTATTTATATCATGCAGTGGGCCGTTGGCCAATCATATTCAAGTGGTTCCACGGTCAATTCAGATTTCAAATGAGATCACAACATTTTTTTCTTTCCCATCAGCGGCTCGCTACAAATTTACTTTGAGAAGCAGCTAAATTTTGTCATAAAACTAGCCGTGTGTTACGCTAAACTCGTTATATCTAACAATTTTTGTCGTTAATATTTTATTCATATTTTATTGACGGATTCGACTGTGATAGTATGATAATCAATCACTTGTGTGTGAACTGTTGAATATGGAAGATTTTACACTTATTCCGTAATGCGATTCCAAACGTAAAGTAATCTAATCTAACCTCCCCTGCATGAATATATATCATGGCTTGCATGAATATTGCGGTTTAAATCAGATTGGTGTATTAAACTACTAACAGGCATTCAGAATTCAATAACAGTTTGTGTCCTCTTTGTGGAATGCTATTTTCTTTCCAAGGAAAGCCAGAGTTATCGACTGCCAACAAACGTCAAAATTTTGTGATAAAATTATATCGAAGTTTCGCTAATCGTACTTATCGAAGCATATAATTATTTACGTTTCGTCATTTACGAGTGAAATTTATGCCCCCCAAAATTTGGGGGGCTGACATATGATTGGTCGATTTCAACAATGATGAAGCCGATGCGCCCAGCCGTTGGTTGGGCGAGGGATCGCGGGCGCACCGAGACCCAACGGCTGGAATCTGAGCCTACTCCTTACGTCACCGGAAGTTAATTTTGCAAAACATAAGTCCCACTGTTTATCAGAAGTATGCCCTGTTTAAACCTCGATAACTTTTTTCCCATTCCATTTATAAGCATCTCGTTTTCATGATCATTTTCTACGACATTAAAAGTACTAGAACGCATCGAAAAAAATGTCGTTTCATAGGCACTTTAATATTTAAGAATTCAATTCATCAAAGTGAAAGTAAAAGTGCTTGACTTGTTCTTAGAATAAATAATTCCTGGAATAAATTATTCTTGGACCACCTGCAGTTTTGTTTGTTACAAAATACGCTCCAAACGCTTTATAAACCACGCTTCACTATCATCATGGCCAAATACAATTTATTGCGAGATGACTTTACCAACGCTACATTTGCTGTTGCGTTTGATGTCTATACTCCAAGACCTCACTTTATTATTTTACCTAAAAGCGGTGAAAGTGTCGATCCAGAATTTAGTCGCATAACAAACGAGCAGACACAGCAGCTCATCGAAACGGGGAAATCCGCATTAGCATGCTTTAAAATAGATCGTGGCGTTTTGTCTATACATCGCGGATCGTGGAGAACCACAAGAGATAAATTTCACGTTCACGTTTGTGTTGACGTTGAAAGTTACTTGCGAATTTATGAAAGCCGAAAGAAAGCCATTCCCAACTGGCCAAGTCGTGATTATGTTACAAAGCAATGGAGATGGAAAAAAGACCCACGTTTGTACGCAGAAAATGTACGAGGATATCCTTACCGTAGTTATTTGGAAGACGAAGTGGCGGGCATTAGAACCATTAGAAGACGACCGTCTCGTAAAACAGACATCAAAGATAATCCACTCGACGGAGAGGTTCCACTCGAAGGCTGTATAACCAAGATAGTCTACCATTCAAGCCTTCCAAAGATTGGCTTCGTTGGCACAAAACCCAAATCGATTCAAGAGTTCCAAAATGTGCTCTCGGCGATGGAAAAATTCGCCAAAGAACGCGATTTGATTAACATGGAATCTAAGGACGAGAACCATGGCTGTCATATTTGCTTGTATTTAGGTTCAGGTATGTGTATGTAATACAGGTCAATTTCCATATGTAAACTAGCTTTAATTATCCTAGTTTTCATCTTGATCCAGATCCTAACTCTATATACTGATGTCGATGTATGTATTGCATATTTTCGACTGATTTTCTCTATTTTTCCTCCAGTTACAACTGATGATTGGAATTTCAGCGGGGAAGATGGCGACGATGTTCGAGGACACATCGTGACTACCGGGTTTCGCTTCTACCAACTATGTCCTGTGGACCTTCGAGAGGATTGGTTCCATGCTTATAAGCAATCCGATTTTAAGTGTCTGACTTAAACAGTCAGGGAAACTGTTATATATTGCAAAAAAATCGATGCAATTATGTTTTCTCTACTGACATACACTGCATTTAACATGACATATATTATATATAGTCCTGTTGTCCTGACCTTCAGTCTATTTATTATTAAGTTAATAAATAGTAATATATCCTGTTTTATATTATAATATCTCCTTTACGTTATCAATTGAGGTCTCTTAAACATTTGTACTAGATCGTGAGGCCTTGCATTCCTGCGACAAACAGCGAACTTATAACTATTTACATTGAGTCGAATGTTTGAGTGGTGTATGGTTTCATGTTTCGCCTGACTAATCAAGGTTCTAAAAGTAAAACGAAAAGTAACAATGTCAATTCCAAGAAGAAGGAATTCCAAGAAAAAGGTCTTCCAAGAAAAATGTCATTAAGTCAATATTGCATGGCATTTTTTGTCAAAATGTATCAATTTCAATTCGTTGTAAAAATGTACAATTTCAATTCGTTGTAAAATAGGCGATTATCTCTCTCACAAGTCACAACCGAAGCCACAATTAACCAAAAAAAAAAAAGTTTGACGTATGTTTCATACATTTCTAAGGCCCCGTTCACACTATACCGGATAGCTTTTGTGCCGGCACGAAAACCATACCGGATAGGCCTTCTGTTCACACACAAAACGCCTGTTCCGGCACAATTTCTGTGCCGGCCACTGATCTCAAATAATATACTCATTATACTGGATGAGCATCTATTGGTTCGCGCCTTGCAAAAATTGAAGTCGGAAGTGAGACTAAAAATCTCGCGGCAGCCATATCCGGTGGGACCCACTTCGTAGTTATATCACTATTGCTGAATCATAGTTTTCGCTTTAAATGATCGTATTTTTAACGAAAACCAGCTAAATTTTACATCCTTAACAAGAAAATGTACCTGTCGCTATGGGACAACTTAAAAGTGGCTGGGGTCATGGAAAATCAGCCGAAATTTCACGATTTTACTGAACGAAAATCAGCACCGGCCACCAGGCTACAGTTTGAAGAATTATTAAAGGACTAAAGTAAGGAACAAATAACATCTTGTATTCACTTTAGCAGTTTGACAGTGACTTTATGACAAAGTAACAATATTACCGTTTCTATATCCGTCTTTTTCAACGTATATTGGATCAGACGATCTGAGGGTTTTATACAACTGAAGATGTTTATTGGAAGTTTGTAGTTATACTTTATTTATTAAACAGGCAAATTTAAAGCATTTAACTCACTGTTTTACTATTATTGATGAAGTCGGATGAAGTCCTGTTACTATAATATTGACGAAGATAATTCCTGTTC
Organism: Paragorgia papillata; assembly: GCA_035771165.1. Classification (NCBI taxonomy): domain Eukaryota; kingdom Metazoa; phylum Cnidaria; class Anthozoa; order Scleralcyonacea; family Coralliidae; genus Paragorgia; species Paragorgia papillata. Next base: position 2,309,916 of record JAWNZC010000001.1, on the reverse strand, counting down.
ACCTAGCATTTATGGTGTGCATTTTCAATATTTGTAATACATTAATTGTCCATTTGTCCTCTTGTATAAAAAAATATATTTTTGCCTATTGGCTAATTTTTTACATGTTACCTGTGTGTTCTTGCTTTATTTTACCCTGTCTATATATATATATATATATATATATATATATATATATATATATATTATATCTGTGATGAACTCATGGCTGCCTAGGCTTGCTGGAGAGCCATTGCCAAGGGTTTTCTATTTGACAAAGTCAAATTGTCTGGTATTTGAAAGAGTAGAATCATCTGAGATTGAAGTAAAATTATAATAAAGGGGCATGGTTTGGCCAGCTCTGATTTACACACAGAAATAATTATTTATTAGTTATAATCTACTATATTCTTTTATATTTTATATACTTCAGTGTACTGACACTACTGTACTTTGTGTAGACTTATATTTGAAACAGATAATAAGTCATGAGCTTTTTTCTAAAATAAACAAAGAGAAGGATGATTCCAAACTATTATTTACTACAGAAGTGTTTTCATTTCAAGCTATTTTTGAAAAAGTTTCAATCTTTACTACATTTATCATACCTCAATATCTTGCATTATACAACTTTTTAAGTTTCATACCCATCTATGTCTTTTCCTTATTAGATCCACACAACTTTTTTATGCAGAAATTATCACTAGCTGATCTTGGCAGAAGACAAGATCAGTCATTAATTATTTTTTTCGAGATGAGTGATCATAACAATGCATATAGATGTTTATAAGATTTTAGTTTAATTGAAGCTAGTGTAAGCTGCTCTGGATAGTACAAACAATTTTATTGAAATTAATTTAAGTTTTCTCTAATACAGTACAAAGGCAAAGCCGCAAAGGACTAAAATGTCAAAAAAATTTTAAATACTATCTAGCGCCAGTGGTGGCTGGAGCACTGGCACAATCTTCACAGAGCTTGACAACCATATGGTAGATTCTCTTGTTGATGAAAATCATGTTTTTGCTCTTATCAAGTCCATTGCAAAAAGCTACAGCAAAATTCATTTTTACCATCTTGGAAAGGAAACCACAGCTAACCTTTCTGGTACATAAATAAGAAAAAAATTGAATAAGCTTGTCCTCTTCCAGCATCAGTAAGAATCAAAACAAAACTAATCTAAACAAAAAAGGAAAGTAAACTACAGGTAACTGTATTTACACTGGATATACCATAACTTTATCTAAGGACCAATGTTACTACAGGAGGAAACTGGAGGGAACCTGTAGTGCTGTTTGGTAGAGTCAAACTGGAAGCACTCAAGTCACATGCATCCAAAGGAAACTGAACTAAACTACTGTAACAGTTAAACAGTCTTTACACTGGATAACCTTATCAGTCATATCTAAACTGTCCTTCCTAGAGATCTAGTAAGGGTCACCCCTCATTGGTCAATGTTACTACAAAAGAAAACTGAAGTAAACTAACTTTATTTATACTGGATACTGATAACTCTATCAGTCATATCTAAACTGTTCTTCCTAGAGGTCCAGCAAGAGTCATCCCTCATTGGTCAGTGTTACTACAGGAGGAAACCGGAGTACCCAGAAGAAATCTCTGGTGTTTGGTAGAGTCAAACTAGAAGCACTCCTCTAATGTACATCCAATGTGAAATTTTAATCTGATAAGTGCATCAAGTAGGAGTTAAACCGAGAGAGTAACATGCTTAGATCTACAGTAATCATGGATGCATGTAACTGGAAAGACTTTTCTTGCTTTCAGCAAACTAGATAAAATTTTAATCTGCTAAATGCACAGTAAAACTGCATTGATCGAGTAGGAATCAAACTTGGGTGTAACTTCTTAATGGCCAGTAAGATGCTCTCTAACCATAATAAACTACCACTAACTCAAAATGTTTAATATACAGTATGTACATATTTTGTTTGAGATATACTGTAGACAAAATGAAATACTATCAAGGGACAAGGGCTTGGGCAAAATACATACTGTAGTGTAACCATAATAAAACCATCTGAACTGGTTGAACATTAGCCCAAATTCGACAAAACTATAAAGTTCGAATATTTCATGTGAACAGTATCGACAGCGGGTAAGTTTATTAGTTTAAACAGACACAGTTATGACTTCTTGGGGTTTAATCGGCATGAAATAAATCAAAAGTTAAACAAACACATCATCGTAAATCATCAAATAATACGCGTTACTAGAAAGAAACAAATACACAGGCAGTCACTTCCAGACATTTGTTTACCGACTTTGCTAGCTCTGAAGCAAATAAACAGGCAAGCGTATTTTGTAAAGAAAAGCACTTTCTAAACAAAAAAATAGTTCAAAACACTAAACTATTACTTAAAATAAGATTACAAACCTCAATTCGGTAGTAACTCTTCGTAACATCCCAGAATTTGGCGAAAAACGCCGTTCAACTGCTTCCACTCCTATTTACGCCATATTGTATGGGACCCAAGTGGGTCCCACCGGAAATGGTCGCCGCTAATCTATTCCGACTTCACTGCGAACACCGGATGCTCTATCCAGTATAATGAGTATATTATTTGAGATCAGTGGTGCCGGCACGCCGTTGCGCCGCTCCGATATCGAAAGAGGTACATCTTGTATCGGATAGCTTTTTGTGCCGTTTCAGCTCCAGTGTGAACGGAGATCGAAATCGTTTCGGAAGTATATTAATAGAATAGACCGTGGTAATTGGTTGGATCACGGCGTTATATCGTATTCTTTTTTATTTAGATTTATTAAAAAACCGATATTGTAACCTATAAAGGTTAAATTACATCAGTAGTAGTTAAAAGATTTACATATTTATGAAGAATTCTAATTTATACATATTATTTACAATTACTTCTTAAAACACTTTGAGGGAAAAACGAGTTCTTAAAACGTTCAGTCTTACATAAATAATGGTTGTAAAATCCGCTAAGTCTTAGTTCATAGTTAGTTAAAATTCTATCAGGTAAACATTCTTGAAACTTTAGGTTATTGTGATTGTTCTTAAAAAAATTATCAGATAAGTTTTCACGGCGTTCCTTTAAAGTTAAAATCTTTGTACAGCCCAAGTATTCGGCACGAAACGGCACATAATTATGCCGTCTGTTCACACTATACCGGATAGGTTTTCGTGCCGGCACGAAAACCTATCCGGTATAGTGTGAACGGGGCCTAAGTAAGGTGCTTTAAACCTGCAACCACGTAAAGTAATTTTTGATGTCAAAAACTTTTCTGGACTTTGATCCTTTATGCATAATATTTAAGAATGTAATTCATCAAAATGAAAGTAAAACTACACTTGTTTTTAGAACTGGTAATAAGAACCACCTGCAGTTTTGTTTGTCAGAGAAAAAAATGCGCTTCAAACGCTTTAAATCGTTTCACTATCATCATGGCTAAATACAATTTATTGCGAGGTGACTTTAACAACCCTATATTTGCTGTTACATTTGATTTCTATTCTCCAAGACCTCACTTTATTATTTTAACTAAAGAAGGTGCAAGTATCGAACGAGAATTTAGTCGCATCACACACAGACAGACACAGCAGCTCATCAAAGCGGGGAAATCTGTATTGGAAAGCTTCAAAATAGATGGTGGCATTTTGTCTATACACCGCGGAGCGTGGAGAAGCGAAACAAAGAAAATTCATGTTCATTTTTGCGTTGACGTTGAAAGTTATTTACGAGTTTTTGAAAGCCTAAAGGAAGCCATTCCCAACTGGCCAAGTAAGCGATATGTTACAAAGGAATGGAAATGGAGTAAAGACCCACTCTCATACGTACAAAATGTACGAGGCTATCCTTACCGTAGTTATTTGGAACAAGAAGTGAAGGCCATTAGAACAAATTCATCTCGTGAGCCTGGCGTTCCACTCGGAGAAGTACTACTCGAAGGCGGTATAACCAAGATAGTCTATCATCCAAGCCATCCAAAGATTGGCTTCGTTGCCACAAAACCTGACTCGATTCAAGAGTTGCAACAAGTGCTCTGGACGATGGAAAAATTCGCCAAAGAACTCGGTTTGACAGACTTGGAATCTAAGGACGAGGACCATGGCTGTCATATTTGTTTGTATTTGGGTTCGGGTATGTATTTATACTGGTATATTCCATGCATGTGTAAGCTTTATATCCTAGTTTTCACCTTAATCCAGATCCTATATATATCTGATGCATGTCGATCTATTTTTCCTTTCGAAGAAAGTTAAAACCCGTGAAATGTATGTAGGTGTCTTTTTATGTAATCATAAATGAAAGGACGGAAGTAAAGTGCAATCAGACATTGAAGGAAGAATTCCGAAATGTCAATAATGTCACAAGAAACATGCATTGCATTGTCCTTTCCAAATTGGCCTTGTAGCTCAGACGGTAGAGCATCGTGCTTTTCAACTTATGTTTTCTTTTTTTCTCCATGCAGTTGCAACTGATGGCTGGAATTTCACCAGGAAAGATGGAGAGGATGTTGTAGGACACATCGTGATGGCCGGGTTTCGCTTCTATCAACTGTGTCCTGTGGACCTTCGAGAGAATTGGTTACTTGCTTATGAGCAATCAGACTTTAAGTGTCTGACCTAAACAATTAGGGAAACTCTTTGATATTGCTGAAAAATCAAATATCAATACAATGATTATGACTTCTCTACTGACACTGCACGTTTAACTTTAAACATATATTATACAGTTTTATACACTGAGCCCAAGAGAAAGATCCAAATCTGTGTAAAACCTTTATCTCTTTGGAAGTTCGTATTTTAATAGAGCTGTCTTTCTGTGGGAATAATTTACTATCTGGCATAAAATAATCGCCTTTACCCTCTATCCTTAAAAAATAAATTATATCTCTTATAATAATAAATTTTGCACTGCCTTCGATATACACAGACCTAAGACTTGGAAAACGTCGTACACTGAATTCGAAGTCAAACTGTTGTTCATAAATGTAGAAAAATGGAAAACCTATGGTTTGGAAGCCATAGAACGAGCATGCAGTAAACGGATAACGTGGCACATATTCACGGAGGCAGTCAGAGTATTAAAACTACAGTATCATCCGAGTGTTGCTGATCACCACAGGAAACTCGAACACGAACGAGATTCTGAACTAGTCTATTCCTTAATGGACCTTCATCTCAACAATACCGAATTTGATTCGGTCTTGAACTATCTTTGGTACTGGAAAGAAGACCGAGGATACTAGTTAAAGGATAATAAATGTGTTCTTGATTTCATTTGTCTGTTTTTTCACTAAACACAAAATAAAAGTGATTTTTTAATGCGCTGCAAAAGATGACGTCATGCCTGTACGCACACCCCCTTGTACGCACACCCTTGTACGTACACTGATGACGTCACCAAAATGACGTCAGGTACACCCCCTGTACGCACACCCCCTGTACGTACGCAGTATGACGTCATACGTGCACATTACTTCCGTTATCAAATGGGGGGGGACCTACTTTTGGATTAGCAATGCTCTTCGTTTTCTTCAGCTTCTGAATACAATTACGACAGATGAAACAACTCGTACGCCTTAAATTAAACGCGAGACTTTTCAGCTTCAAATGACATCAAACTGTCCACGTCTAGCTCCATTAAAAATCTCTCGTGAATCTTTTTTAATCCTTTTAAAATATACATTACATGTCGCTTGACCAATCACGTAGCGCCGTATAACAACAACTGACGACAAGCGCCAATTACAAGGGATTATAAAAAACCTTGCAAACTCGCAGGGAGTCAGAACACGAGTTTGGTCGCTGGTCCGCAGACGGACTATATCGGGTTTCAATTTCAAAACACGTCCGGCTGCGACGCAGGCTAGCTGTATGATGACGTGACCACTACCTAAGATGGCTGCCACTAAAGTTCATAAGCTTTCGTAGATTGAAAACAGACAAAAAGAGTTATTTTAAGAAAATTTAAACGAATGTAAGGACACAAGAAGTACTCAATAAGGTTTAAGATGCTAATTTCTTGCATTTGTTTCTGTTACTGAGCTATAAATCCTTTAAGTTTCGTTGATTTTCTTCAGTGCCAACAACGAAGAAACTTCACGATAATATAAACTGAAAAACAGACTATAAAATCTGCGAAGAATTCAATTCCAATCTTAAATTGTACCTTTTATAGTAATCTTAATGCCTTAACAATATCTCGTGTTGTGTACTTGTCATCTTAACTTTTGACTGTATTTGTTGTTAAACAGTGAAAACTAAACGAACCGGCATCTGTTGTTTGCTTTACGGCTTTCCCGACTCCCCCAGCACAGAGTACTTAATATTCCTACCCCCGGGTAATCTGACCGTGCTGACGTCAAGATTGCTTATGCCAGTCAACTTTGGGATTGGGTACAAGTTCTAAGGCCGCAATGCGTCATATGTTCCACTACGTAAGATGGCGGCGACTGGCACGAAATGTTGGCTGCTGGCCATAGGGAATGGCCTACCAGTTTATATAGAGATCAGTGGTAGGATGGCGTCGGATGGCGTAAAATATCGCGCCTGCGCATTGAAGAAATGCGGACAAGTTGTCACTCGATTCCAGGGCGCTATATATAAGCGCCCTGCTCGATTCTGTACTGAGATGTACTGTACTGGTAACTGGTGCTTACTTTGTGTTTCGCGAACGAATTTGTTATTCTTTGACCCTGACCCTGAAAACACCCTAATCCTAACCCTGATCCCAACCCCAATCCTAACCCTAATCCTAACCCTGATCCCAACCCCATTACCCTATAAATCCTAACCTCAATCCTAACCCTAATGCATATTCGTGCGCGAAACACAAAGTAATAACCTGGGAACTTGCCAGGATTGCGTAGGATGGCGAGGAATCAAGATGCGCGAGGCGACATGCGCGAGGACATAAACTTCGATGGTTCCGACGCGAGTTGGGCTTCTGGTTGTATTTCTATTCTGTGATCTCAGTATGTTTCTATGTTCAACTGGATTTCTTTGACTTGTGTGCAAAATAACTATTTTCCTGAAAGTTCTTGAACAGCGACATGGACGGTGAAGATTTACTGGCAAGACTTGACGTTGTGACCAAGCGTTTCGAAGAAATTATCGAAGGAGACAGAGCGAAAATGAAAGCGGAAGTAGACGCATCATACAACGTCGAGAAGGAACGAATGAAAGCTGTTACCGTAAACGACAATATTATTCATTTGAATGTTGGTGGGAAAAAGATGACTACGAAAAGATCGACTCTTTGTCAAGTCGAAGGATCTTTGCTCGCTTCGATGTTTAGCGGGCGGTGGGAAGATGGTCTGGAGCGCGACAAAGATGGCTGCGTTTTCTTAGATTTCAATCCCAAGCATTTTGGATTGATATTGGATTATCTTCGTTGCAAGAGGATTGAGACTCCAGAGCATCCTGCACCAATACCCAAAGTTCATTCTGAGCAAATAATGAATTTCAGTAGCCTTGTCAGCTATCTGGGGTTGGAAGGAGATCTTATACTAAAGAAGTGTGTATTCAAGTTACACAGTGATGGGATAAATATTGAAGAAAATGGCGCCGTTGCAGTACACAAAGGAAATTGTTTCGAATATGAATATGTCCTAAGCGGAAATACTTATCAGAAAGGCGTCACACATTGGAATCTGTTTATTCTGGCACCGAATTCGGTGTTTGTCGGAATATTGAATGAGAATACTGTTCCAAATTTACCAGCATCGACAGCAAGAACAACTTTATATCAAGTTGCATTTGCCCCACATAACATGGCTGGCTCATTAGGACGGACTTTGAGCCAAGAATCATTAATTGCTTATAAAGATAGCACTCAACTCTACTGCATCAATCAGTCTGAACTTGTTAAGCAAGGAGATACAGTTCATCTTGTGTTAAACTGTTTTGCATCAAATCTATCACTCATTTTACCAAGTGGCCAAGAATTACACATTATTCTGCCAAACTCAGAGTTAACTATATGGAGGCTGTTTATTGGTTTAAATGGTCAGAATGACAAAATAAGAGTTCTTTCACCTTAACTGCTTAACACGTTTATTATAAACCTTATTCCAAAATGGCTGCTAAGAAAACAAAAGAAATAAAACAAAAGGAATAAACATTTAAAAGATAGATGCTTTTCTTCAGAACACTTTTGATGTTGATATCATGTCAACCTGGTGCTCAGTATGTCTAAACTGTAGTTCTGTGAGAAACCTTGACTCGATGAACTTCAGAATTTGTTGTTAGTAGAACTGTATTTTTTTTGTGTGTTGTCAATTGTATGTAGTATATGTCATCTTAATGATATCACTATGATGACATCTCTAAGTATTCCTAATTTGTAATTATTGTATAATTTGTAACAATCTTTGTTAAGGGGAAGAGACCTTGATTAGGGCATCATAACCCTCTTGCCTCGTGTATACTTCACGAAAACCAAATAAATAAATAACATATTTATACAGGATTACAGGGTAGAAACACTGTTATTAATGAGGGCCCTGTTTAACAATAAAAACAAAAACCAAAAAAAAAACACTGAAAAAACCCACAAAAAAACCCAAAAAGTGCGGAGGTCTCCTCCGTAGATTCCTCCGCAGATTGGGAGTGGGCCGAGAAAGATCAGATAAAGGCTGAATGTGGTGCATACTTCACAGAGGTGAATATATTTGCGATCAAGACAGTTGTTGTCAGCCACATCTGATTGCTATTTAACTATAAAGTCAGCCAGTCAGTTTACTTTAATTGACCAAAAATGAAATATCGCGCGCTCGACCTTTCTAATGTAGAAATTGGATATAGTTTTCTGCTTCGTTCCACATCGCAACCGACAAGACAAAAGAAAAGTATCGCGCGCGTAACATTTTACACCTAGTGAAAATTCAGCTTAAAGGCGGTTTTCCACCAGCCGGAATTGGCGGAGTTGGAAAATGTTGCGCGAAGCGACATTTTCTTTTGTCTCGTAAGCTCTCGGGTGGAACTAAATAGCCAAGTCAAAAGCAAAAAGTCGTTTCGCTCGAAAAATGTCGCTAAGTGGAAAGCAGCCTTAATTAAAAGGCACTGAAGTGTCAGTCGAAGCTGCAAATCACATAAATAGTCTCGTAGCTACGTATAGCACATATACGGTAAGAACTGGTGCTGAACCAGCTATGAGATTGGGCGGAGAAATTCAAAAAAGGCCACCAATCCACGGTATCATCAAAGACTGTATTACAAAGAATGTATTGCAGTCATCTGCAAGTTGCAACATACTTTTCACCAAAATGTTTGGAAGTTCGTTCCGAAGTTCGCAAGTTCATTGGGGAATTCGTAGTTCAAATTAAAGCAACCTGCGAACTACGTAACGAACCTGCCAACGTCCGAACGAACTTCCAAACATTTTGGTGAAACGTATGTTGTATCGAGATGATGGCGGTCTATTACTAAAAGCCTTGCGCATCTTGTTGATAGATAACGTCATCATTGGTTCCATAAAAGTATAAAATTGAAACCTGTCTTCGCAACAATCACCCCTGATAAAGACACTAGATCGGAGTGTCGAAACTTTGGATATCAGGGCCACTAGGGAGAACAGTTTTTAACTGATAGTGTTACCCTGTTGAAATAAAGCTTATTATTATTATTATGAACAGTAGCTTTTTAAGCTACATTCTAAAACTTAAGTAGTTAAACTATGTTAAACGTATAGCCAGAGTAGCGTTAATCTATGCAATTGAAACATTGTCACTAATCAATAAAATCTTTATAGGTCAATCAGTTTCTGTACCATCATTTAATTTAACGCGACTGTTACCTGGCAACAAAGAAAAGTTTTATCGTTACGATGGCTCACTGACCACACCTCCATGTTACGAATCCGTTACTTGGACAGTTATGGACGGTACAATTGAAATCTCACAGCCCCAGGTGTGTATTGAAAAAAAAAGAACAATCTTATGCCTAAGGGTATCACAGTTAAAATGAAATATGTGGATTGGACAACCTCGTACCCAGGTTCTTTCCTTGCCGGATTGGGCGGAAGTGGTACCGTCAGCATGCCCTATCCCGATTGATATTTTGTACTGACCAATCAGGATAAAGCATGCAAGAGTGTTACTTCCGTCCGATCGACATTATAATCATATATTGAACTGATGTGCAAACCGAGACCGATGCTCCGCGAAACAGCGGTCTAGCGACAAAACAAAATAAGTGCACCGGAGACTTTCTGAGTAGATACTATGTCGGCATGCAAGGTTTTCCGATCTTAGTTACGAAACAATAGAATATTCTACGGACCAATCAAATTTCAGGTTTTTCCGATCACATCCCGAGTCGTTCCGACGCAGTAGATACATGTACGTCCAAGCGCGCCTATTTTTGTGTATGAATGACAGTAAAGCTACGGATACACGGGCAATATTTGTCCGTGATAAAATCGTTGCGCGAGAAGAAAATTGCTCGTTGCGTCAAAGCTTCCCGCAATCGTTGTCGAAAGTTCAATGTTTTAAAACTTTCAGCAACGATTGCGAGAAGCTTTGCGTTGCTGTCGCGAGGCATGATAGACGAGCAATTTTTTTCTCCTCGCGACGGTAACACAACGATTTTATGACCATTGTGTTGCCGTCGCAAGACGAATAGTAGGGACCTTTAGCAAACGGAACGGGAACGTCGCGATAACGTCTTTCATGCAAAGGAAATTTACATATAAAACAAAGACAATGAACAAGAGCAATCCCTGCACCGTCCTCGTTGTGTATACAACGTCAACTGATGTATCTTCACGTATTCAGGACGACCTTGACACATTGAACAGTGAAAGCTGTTGGGTGAATCAGACGTTAACGTATATAGCGGACAGTATCTTTTAGGCCCTAAAGCTTTTTGAAGGTCGAAACATATACATCAAGCCCAAGAAATTCCGTGTCAGTGATGCATGATTTCTTTTAAATGTCGTAATTCAGATTGCTCGCTTCATTCTAGCTTTGTCTAAAATCTTTGAAAGGTGGTGTTTGAAAAAATAGTTAACGTCAAACTCGCCCAACAACAACTTTCACTGCATGTGTATAATACGTCGTTCTGCGTACGCTAAGATTCTTTCGTTGACGTAACATGTACAACGAGGACGATGCATGAATTCATGATATTTTGGATTTTACATTGCGTGAATTGAAGGATGTCGTCACTGACGTTCCCGTTGTCTTTGCTAAAGGTCCCTAGTAACTAGAGACCTTACGAAATACGACGGCAACTTCAACGACGACGTCTTCTAAACAAACGAATTCTGAATTCTAGTTGTGGAACAAAGAGAATGAATAATTTTTAGTCCCTAGAGTAATCTCAACGCCGTCCTCGTTCTTTATACAACGCCATTTAGAGAATTTTCACGTCTTCAGGACGACGTCAACTCACCAAAATATGAGAACTGTTGCGTAAGATTTACTTCAATGCTGACACTACAATCATTTTAGCAGTACTGGGGCCGTTTTGGAAGACATTAAACTAGATTCAAATATCAAATATAATAGTCAGTTAACCGTGACTTTTTTTAACCATAAAATTTATATTGCTTGCCGTCCTCGTCCTATTAGCAGAGAGCTTAAGCATATTAGGCGTTTTTGAGACACGGACGGTGACCGGAAGAACAGGAATACAAATTTTGGAATTTTAAATTGCTCATTACCATTGTTTTGAATGAAAAACGCTATTGAATTAAAACGCCGTCCATGGCAGTAAAACGTCGGTTGCTTATAAGCTCTCTAGCATCGTAAGGTCCCGACTGCTCGTGTATCCGTAGCTTAAGTCTTTTCAGTAATCTAAGCGACGTTTTGGGTTACTATAGCTATCCCAAACAAAAACCCAACAGTAATCATGCTGTAACCAAGATATATCCGAGATATATATTTATAGATATATCCGCTTGTGCTGCTTTACGATTTTTGGACGATGTATATTAACTACAAATGACCCCTGGCATTAATGACTGCAGTTTCAATTTGTACGCTACAGTAAAAACCCGCTAACAAGAACCTACATTTTACCATAGTTAATAGAAAATATACATGGTTTGGAAACCCGGCAAACTTCAAAGCGGTTAACAATCAAGCCACGATTCATGTTGAAAGGCACATGAAGGTGCCAAATCGTTTGTTTTAGGTTTATTAATATTTAAATAGTACGGTTAAGTGATTGAACCCAAACGTTGCTATTGGATGATTGCTTCATTATACAGAAAACACAATATGTTCAGTAACCGTGAAAGTGCAAAAATTTCCATAAACCTGAACAAAAACATAAAACAATGACTTTTGTCGAGCTTCCAAACCATGTATATTTTCTATTAACTATGATTTTACCCAGTCAGCCTCGGATAGGCTTCGAATGCGAGTTTTTCATGACATCTCTTTTCAATCGTTGTGTTCTTGACATTTCGCAAATGTTTTGCTATGATTTGTACGAAATAAACCAAAAATCTATTTCGTTTCATTGTGCCGAGTTTGGGAGCTGCGAGATGCAATTTTCGCAGTGAAAATCGCTTCGGTGTTGTCACTTTCGTTCCGTAACTTTCTTCTTCTCTTCTTTGTCTTCTCTTCTAACGTATATAGAGACAAACCGTTGATGTGGGTTTGTGCTTTCACCCGAAACAAAACTTTTTCAGAAGAATCAGCTTAGTTTTTCGTATGCCATGTCAAAACATTAATAATCCGTGAGAAAAACACAAAGGAAATCAGTACGGTGTCGGTGGTTATAAATATAGGGAGCTTAATTGTATATATCGGAGGAGGAAATTACATAAATTAAGCAAACGTTTACCACAATTTTCTCTTAAAATACTGGTCGTTTGAGATGCTATACCAAACACTCAAGATAAACACCTCGAAGCTTATTCAAAAACCTCGCCTTCGTTTTCAACAAACGTCTTGGCGTTTAGATATCCTGATGAAACACTCCTCCTCCTGCATAATAGGGACCTTTAGCAAAGCTAGACAACGGGAACGTCAGTGCATGACGACGTCCTTCATATAACGTAGAATCCAAAACATGAATTTATGCATCGTCCTCGTTGTACATGTTACATCAACGAAAGCATCTTCGACGTATTACACAGTAAAAGTTGTTGGGTGAGTTTGACGTTAACCATTATTAAACACCTTCAAAGATTCCAATTATGACTTCAAATTGTTAAATTGTTTTTTAATTGTTTGGTAAGGCCTGGTTTCCATAAGATCGTGTCGATCGCCCTAATTTTTTTTGGGGGGAGCACGGTTGGCGTGTGCTGTTAGCGCGCTGCCTCTCACCAAAAGTTAAGCCCGGTTAGACGGGGTTAGTACTTGGATGGGTGACCACTTGGGAATGACCCCGTTGTCGAGCTGGAAACTAATGTGAGTAGAGTTGTAGTTGATCTCTCCTGTGCTTCGAGGGTTTTTCGCCGGGTTCTCCGGTTTTCCTCCCTCCGCAAAACCAACACTTACATCATCGTAGTCATGTTCAATTGGGGCATTTCGCTCTGTTTGACCACCAGTTGCTATAGGCAATAAAGTGAATAAATCTAAATCTAAATCTAATCGTCCCGATCGTCTGAATCCATCCAATCAGATTGGGTGATTCGAAATATCTCTAGTCTGAATGGAGAAATTTAGGCAACCGTTGCGATCGAGACGGTCGTATGGAAGGTCAGGCTTAAAAAAATGTCGCGTCAAAAATGCGGCTTTCTAGAGAATATAAGAACAGGGCACCAATACCACTGATCTCTACGGCTAGATTGTTCATCTGGGCCAGCGGAGATGACGAATTTCGAGTACCAAGATGGCCGCCATGCACGGAAACTCTGTATGTTTTATAGCACAAAAAGAGCCACAATAAGAAAATTTCTGCCATTGGTATCAAACAAAGAACGCTGTACAGCTTAGAGGCATAGTTTTCGCTATTAACTTGTTATTTCATGTAATTTCATACACACAAAACAAAGATGGTGGATCATGCGCAGAACAGACGTTTACTATATGCAAGTGTAATTTTATTTTTTACAGCTTAACCGTTTTCGTGCGCTGAGGAATAGCGACGGGCAAGCCCTGGTGGACAACTTCCGACCTGTGCAACCAAGAAATAATCGCATGGTATTCAGAAGCTTCGCTTAATACTGACTGACATGTCACTTACTCTTTGACTGATTGATTGATTACTTTGTTCGTTCCTTCGCTCGTTTGTTTGTTTTATTGGTTGATTGTCAGTTTCATTTGTCTTTGTGCTCCAGCAAATATTGAAATATGTGTTTTGAATAAAACGAGAATCGTAAAATGAATGGATGGTTCTTCACAACTATAGTCTACACTTGTTATTGTTGTTTTCATATTACTTTACCTACAGTCCGTTTTACGCATGTCCATAGAATTCTTTACGTTTTGATTTGATTTGAGTCCTTAATAATTCATGAGGAAAATTCAAAAGTAATTTAATCAGTAACTTTATATGTGATAAAGATACCTCCTGATTTACATAAACTTTAGCTTTGATTTTCTCGGCTTAGACAAGGTTATTTTCAAACTTACTACGCCAATGAACTTATACCAAGTGGTTCGTTTTTGAAGCCGTTCAATAAACTCGCAGTTCGTGTTTTATCAGATATAAAAACACTCGCCTTCGGCTCACCATTGTAAATGCCCATAATTTGAGGTTCGTCGTCATCTAAAATTTGTAGTGTCTGAGTTGCTTCAGAAGAAATGTATCAACACATTTTGCTCCCGTTCTTTAAATTCTCTCCATCTCCAAAAAGCTTCAAATAAATATACGTAAGAGTAGAGGCACTGCATGGTGGCTGAATATTGTTTCCTACTACTACCAGTGCTAAACGGAGGAGTTTTATGGTTGTATCTGACGATCTGGCCATCTTGTTTACGAGCAAGATCAACTGCCAACTATTTTTTTTTAATTTAAACATATTTTATTACCGCATTTAGTCGAGGAGGAGAAGCGAGAAAAAGTCGACCACCTAGCACCCCCACTACACAATAGTTTTGACTCCAGATTATATAATAGGCTGATACCCATAGAACATTGCTAGTTCAATCGTACTCACAAATTGTGGGGTCAGTAGCCTGCTACATAGAGGGGGTGGGTGGACCTTACATTGACAGACTTAAAGTGCACATGAAACGAAAATTAAGTTTGTCTTATTTGAAAGAACACTTAAAATGATAGAGTAACATCTTTTGCAGTTTTTCGTTTCCTTGCTTCGTTGAGATATTTCAGTTTGTTTGATATATGTATTTTCATAACACAAGTCTAGAATAAATTAATTTTAATACACTACACCATAGAATCGCAGAGTCGGCCGCGGGTTCGATTCCTAGCTGGAAAGCCTTGATTTTGCATTTTCGCTACTGGTCCTGGTTTGATCTTAAAATGTATATACTCTAACAATCGAAATTTTAAACATTCGATTACGGAAACTGATATAATCTCAGCACGCGGCGATCACTGACGACGCCACGTTTACATTATTACGGTACTGGTGGTGGTCTGGATTGAGGTGAGCGTTCCGTAGCAAAAAAAACCCGTCTGTTTACACTATGACGCTACAGTAAATTTACCATAGCGTAGTGATTTGCAGCCGGAGTGCTAAGCGTAGTGACTACGCTACGGAAAACCTCTCCGGAATAGTGTAAACACAACAAAGAAACGTAGTGATTTTTCAACGGAAGACTGACCGTATAACGCATGACATCTAACACAGAAAAGCGATGCAGGATATATATTCGCATAACACAAAGACGCGGAAAGCTTGATAATGAAATAAGACTATATATGTGCACACGGTATTAACGTTTCCGAGCGTTTTCTTATTGTTTCAAGTAATGAGCTGATTGTTCTCGATTCCCTTGAGAACAGTAAACAATACGAAAACGCTCGGAAACGTTACGGTGTGCACATGGTCAAGACGTATGTTTGCCAACAATATCTCTGTAGACTGCTGTTAATTCACTTCATTCACTGAAAACACTGTTATTCACTGAAGTGGTGGTGACTAATAGTGACTAAACGGTTTTTACAACTTTTGGATTTATTAATGAAAGCAGTACTTTGATAGATGACAAGCACAGGGTATGTATATTTGCATAACACAAGTCTAATAATTTTAATACGAACGCAACGACGCGGAAAGCGTGAGAATGAAATGAGACGCATATTTGCCAAAAATATCACCGCGGTGCTCGATAGATCGCAATTTTGTTGGAAATGGCAGAAACCTATATAGTTTACTATTATTGTACAGCATGTAGACTAACTGACTGAAATGGTCCATACTACATATACTGTTGTAATACCAAACTTTTTAGCAGTATCAAAACTACACAACTCGTTGACTATAAACTCGCGACAACGGCCTGTCTCAGTGGTCAGAGGACTCAGAGCACTACATGCACCATAGAATTGCAGAGTCGCGGGTTCGATTCCCAGCCGAAAAGCCTTGATTTTGCATTGTCGCTACTGGTCCTGGTTTGATCTTTAAATGTATATATACTCTTATACTCGAAATTTTCCTTTATAAAAATTTTGCGCAATTTTAGAAAAAGTTTGTTTGTGTAACAATTGCTAAAAGTACTATATATATTTGGAAAAGAGTTCATGCAGGGAGCGAGGCATAACGACGTCTGCGAAAGAGACTATATTGACGACGATGGTTATATTGGACACCAATCAATTTCAGTGTTTGTCTAAGGCCCCGTTTACACTAGAGCAAAAGTATCCGGATTCACATTGTTTTTCATCCTCATAGGAATAAAAAACAATGTGAATTCGGATACTTTTGCACTAGTGTAAAGGGGTCTAAAAGAATTACTAACAATAGGGTGGTGACATATAGCCCCTTTGAGTACCTATAATTTATTTGGACAGGAAAGGAGGCATTCATGCAGGAAAGAGTTGAGGGAGCGAGACATAAGGTAAGAGACTAAAGCCCCGCACAGACGACCAAGTTTTTCTTGACAAGTTCCTTGGTAACTTTCCTTGCTCGCGTGTACGATGTACACGTTTTTTTCAAACAATTTTCCTTGACAAGTTATAATTGCTCGTGCATGTGTACGGTTGGACAGGTTTTCCTTGACAGTAATGATCGCGTAAGCTTCGGAGATGAGTTGTCAAGTTTTCCTTGACGACAGTATACACACGAACAAATTTCCTTGTTCAAAAGCTGGCATGACCAGCTTTTGAACAAGGCTCCTTGTCAAGGAAAAACTTGTCAATTTGTGTCGTGCACACGAACAAATAAAACTTGTCAAGGAAAAACTTGTCAAGGAAAACTTGGTCGTCTGTGTGGGGCTTAATGAATGGACTTGCTCTGTATATAGTGCATTCATCCCATTACTGACACTATATCCAAGCCCAGACAGACTCCTCCCATTTTCCTATTTGTTTATGCTTATTGGAAAAACTAGGGAAAAAATTTACATCTCAATTTATACGACTGCGCAAAATCACTGTGGCAAAGTCAATTAATAGTCTTGATTTGGGTGGAGATGTTTAAAGTAGGTTGCGGACGTCGAAGAGCTTGGATCTCGGTGCAGAGATATTTCAGAGAAAACCAAGTTTGAGACCGTTGTGAGGTAAAACAAGCTTTATACACGGGAAGCACGGGTGGCGTGTGCTGTTAGGGCGCTTCCTCTCACCGCTGTAGTTAAGCCCAGTTGGACGGGGTTAGTACTTGGATTGGTGACCGTCTGGGAATAGCCCCATTCTCGAACTTGAATTTCATGTGAGTAGAGTTTAGTTGGTCTCTCCTGTGCTTCGAGGGTTTTTCGCAGGGTTCTGCGGTTTTCCTCCCTCCGTAAAATCAACACTTAGGTCTTAGCTTATGTCGTGCACTTTTAACATGAGCCTCTGGCTCGGATGATTGGGCGACCACATCCTGTGCTTACGACGTTAAATAAATCATTACTCATTAACTATAGTCTATACAGTCCTGAAATCGCGAGTTGCATGTATTACTGTGTTAATTTAACAATGGGTCAGTGTTTCGGACATGAGATAAGTTAAACTGATACTCGATAGGTCGCAATTTTGTTAAATCAGGCCCATACTACGTTGTAATATACCCAACTATTATACCAGTATCAAAACTAGTATATATATATATGCAGAACTCGTTGACTACGAGCTTTTGACACCGACCTCGGTATCTCTGGGCTCAGAGCACCGCACTAGTCTAAAAACGTGGGTTTCATTTCTGGTTTGCATAGTTCCGTAGCGTAGTTCACGCTATGGTAAATTTACCGTAGCGTCATAGTGTAAACAGACGATTTTTTTGCTACGGGACGCTCACCCCAATCCGGACCACCACCGGCGTACCGTAATAGTGTAAACGTGGTTTAATGTCGAAAACACTTGGATTTTAATATTCTTAAATGTACCTCTTTATATAATCTTGTATATAATCTTTTATAGTCAAACATTATGAGGACCTATTGTATACAAGTATATATTTCTGAACTACGTGTGTTAGGAATTCAGTTAATTAAATGTAGGAAAATTTCGAGTCCGATAACTGGTAAGGAATATTAGAATATATACATTTTAAGACCAAACCGGGACCAGTTGCGAAAATGCAACATCAAGGCCTTTCAACTAGAATCGAACCCAAGATTCTAGTGCAGCCCTTAACCACTGGACTACGGCGACGTTACCAAGAGTTTAGTTAACAAGTTTTGTATATATATATATATAATGGTGCATAGTAATGCCGGGCGAAGAATTGTGTGTATCACAAATAATATTTGGGTTTCACTCAATTAAACTGTATATTCTAGGGATTTTTGCTGAAGGAAAATTTCGAGTGTAAAAATATATACATTGAAGACCACGCTACGGAAAACCACTCCGGAATAGTGTAAACACAACTTTTAGAAACGCAGTAATTTTTCAACGAAAGACTCGTTAAGGCGGATTTCCCAGTCCTCGCACGAAGCAACTCACAGCTCGCTCGCGAGGATAGTTGGAAATTTTGAACTATTTTTTACTCGCGGTAAGCATCTGCGTTTGGTGGAAATACAATGGAAACCGTGCTGCATGTTAAGATTGTATATCGATTTAAATAAGAGTTAATTACCGAGAAGGAGGTAACTGGGCTAGCTTGGCTAACCATGGCTGACTCGTGTCACGAAATTCTTTCCTCGACCGCAAAAGGAGATTTGAATTAACGTTTAGATTTATTTACATCTACACTAAACCAATTCTTCTTTGTAAATTTAGTTTATGCGAGTTTTAAAACCACACTAAGATCCTAATCAATCGCGTGACCCAAGTTAAGTGGCTCTGCATTACTGGGCTCACGCGATTGATTACGACCTCACTGACACTGTGGTTTTGAAACTCGCATAAACTAAATGTACAAAGAAGAATTGGTTTAGTTTAGATGTAAACTAATCCTATATAACGTTGATTAAAATCTCTTTTGCCCCCCTCCCCCCCCCCCCCCATCACTTTTCTTAAGCCCTAATCAAACGAGAACGCAAGTCATCGCAAGTTGGCAGTCACGCTATCTCAGCCAGCCGCTCTGAATAGTTTCCCGAAAATATCATGTACCGTGACAAAGTTAAGTAATATTTAAAATACTCATGAAACCTTTATTTTGTTAATTTGGGGAGTTCGACGACCGCCACAGAAATTCTGACTGCCAACTTGCGATGACTTGCGTTCTCGTTTGATTAGGGCTTAATGGTCCGCCACTAAACAGCCACTAAGGGGCCCTTTAGGGGCTGTTTACATGAGCCGGGCTAGCCCAGTTAACTGGGCTCACGCGATTGATTAGGATCTCACTGTGGTTTTGAAACTCGCATAAACTAAATGTACAAAGAAGAATTGGTTTAGTTTAGATGTAAACTAATCCTAACATTAATTCAAATCTCCTTTCGCGGTCGAGGAAAGAATTTCGTGTCACGAGTCAGCTGGTACTGGAGGCTGATTTTGAAAATTTGAAAATTCACTTTTAAATATGGATTTAGCAATTTTTGAGACCAGGCGTGGGGGGTGGGGAAATGACATTTGATCTCCATATTAACAATTTTAAATGGTCAACTGTAGCCTTCGCTTCGAATTTTATGAACTGAAACAAAGAGGAATACCTTTTCATACCAATACGACGATTTAATCTCGGAGTCCGCAATTGTTCGATTAATTGTCGCTGACCTATAAGCATTACATTATTTGGCACGATAACAGATATTCAAACACTTCCCAACCAAAATATTTAAGGCGGACAACGGCGGACTCCGAGATTATTTTTTTATTATAGCCTTGTGCACAATCAGGCCAAATTTTGAGCAAATAGACTGAAAAGAGAGAAAGATATGGATGTTTAGGTCATTACAGTGATGAAAATCTATCGAATTTTGGCAATATTACCTCAAATTTAAGCTTTTTGGTCCAAAAATATTGTCTATTTTGACCTGTCACACGACTCTCCCATGTTCTGTTGAGCCGTCAGTAAAAGAACAGTGGTCAGTTATAATTTACTCCCAAATAAGGAAAAAAAAGCACTGTAACCTCTATTTTTAGTGTAGAAAGATTGCGCGGGAAACGCGATTACCAAGTTAGCTTAGCAACGACACATAAGTCGTGGGTGATGACATGTATTAGACGTCACCGCATCATGCCTGACATGCCGACATCATGCTGACCGCGGTGATTGCTAATTGATGCTCCTTTCAAAATAATATTCAAGCGAGATGGCTGCGAAGTGAGTTAAATACAATCATGCACGCGGTACATTCTCATTTACTACGTGATCAACATCCAATTGTTAACTCGTGATTGTTTGATCTGCGGTTAACGAAACTGTCGCTTCGGAAGCGATGAAAAGATCGTGACGTCTACGTCTCGCTCTACTGATTTGAGTAGTATATATATATAATCTGTGATGACAAACTCATCGTTTCGTTTCAGTTTGGCAGTGATCGCAATCCCACCATTTTAGTGTTGATTCCAACACTGAAAAGCGATGCAGGATATGTATTTTCATAACACAAGTCTATAATAAATTAATTTTAATACTCTACACCATAGAATCGCAGAGTCGCGGGTTCGATTCCTAGCTGGAAAGCCTTGATTTTGCATTTTCGCTACTGGTCCCTGGTTTGATCTTAAAATGTATATACTCTTACACTCGAAATTTTAAACATTCGATTACAGAAACTGATATCTGACAATCTCAGCACGGCGATCACTGTGAGAATCTCAGACCGCCACTGCACCTGGTTATACGCATGACATCTAACCGCAGAAAAGCGATGCAGGATATATATTTGCATAACACAAGTTTAATAATTTTAATACGAACGCAAAGACGAGGAAAGCTTGATAATGAAATAAGACTATATGTAATATATCATACACGAGGAGGAGTGTTTCATCAGGATATCCAAACACCGAGACGTTTGTTGAAAACCGAGGCGAAGCCGAGGTTTTTGAACAAACTTCGAGGTGTTTGGATATCCTGATGAAACACTCCTCCGAGTGTATGATATAGCATATCAAACAAATCAGTATTTTAAGAGAAAATCAAGATGAAAGTTTGCTTAATTTATGTAATTTCTTCCTCCGATATCCAAACCACCGACACGGTACTGATTTCCTTTGTGTTTTCTTCATGAATTATTAATGAGTTTGAGATATGTATATATATGCACACGGCATTAACGTTTCCGAGCGTTTTCTTATTGTTTCAAGTAATGGCTGATTGTTCTCGATTCCCTTGAGAACAGTAAACAATACGAAAACGCTCGGAAACGTTACGGTGTGCACATGGTCTAACACGCATGTTTGCCAAAAATGTCTCTGTAGACTGCTGTTAATTCACTTCATTCACTGAAAACACTGTTATTCACTGAAGTGGTGGTGAGTGGTGACTAATAGTGACTAAACAGTTTTTACAACTTTTGGATTTATTAATGAAAGCAGTACTTTGATAGATGACAAGCACTTAGTTAGAATACAATGATAGATATAATACGCATGCAGGACTAACATTGAAAAGCGATGCAGGGTATGTATTTGCCCAACTTTTCACCCGTGTCAAAACTATAACATATACAGAACTCGTTGACTATAAGCTTTCGACAACGGCTTCCGCAGCTCAAGGGTCAGAGCAGTTGAAAGTTGAAGCAAGTTGAAAGCTCCTCAACGCTTTGAAGTGGCGCATTGAAGCCGTATGGGATTCCCGTGGAGCGTTACCAACTGCACTGATGTTTATTTTGATTGGCTAATCGAAGAATGTTATCCAATCAGCGCGTGTGATGTTAATTACGGTACCGCTGGATAGCCGAATTCCTATCACTCACAACGACAAACGAACCAGAAACATGGCGTAAATACATAGAAGTATAACACCTCGAAGAAAAGCCACAACGGCGAGTTTGTACAGATTTCTAAATTTATCAAATTGGGCAGCTACGAAAAGTTCTAAAAGACTACGTTTTGGTTTCGTAATTTGCAGATACACAAGGCAACCGTGTTATATTTTGTTCGAGCTGAGATTTTCGTACAAGTGTCAGGACATCAAGCTCAGCTGGTGACTTCGGTTTAACATTACTATATTGCAAAACGTGCACACCTTTTTATACGTATGTTATACAACATACAGATATATTAAGTTATAGTTAAGCTTTCTAGCTGCTTCTGGCTATTCTATTGTGCAATGCAAACAAATAGTTGAAAATAACCTAAACTATACGTAAAAGTAACACTTGTAATATCAATTAGCCTTCTTGTAGCTTTATCAATAAATCAAAATGTCGCGACAGTCTGATCATATCTACCATTGTTCTGTAATTAGGTACATGCTTCTGTCATAAGTTTATTTACTAGCTTGGCAACAGTTTTCTTAAAATCCTTTTCTATTATCCTGTCAGTATGATCTTGGGCAGGCACAAATTTGTTTATGTAAGCTAGGTGAATTTAGCATGATTTTAGGCCAAGAAGAAGCTTCGTAATGTTTACATAAACCAAACCACAACTTACGTAATGATTATTCAAAGTTGAACTGTTCCGTAAATACTCAATGAAACTGTAAAATATTATAAGTCTTATACCTTATGACATCTACTTTTTACCATATCAATGTAGTCGAGAAATATATTAGTTTAATATAAGGAAAAACTTTTCAAACGTTTTGCCTCGGTACTTGAGATCGATTTACAACGCCTTCATCCAATGCTGCAAAGTATTATGGTCTGATGCTCCTGATTGGTCAATTCCTACACACCTACCAGGCGTGGTTTTGTACACATGAAAATTAAAAAATAGGCACGCCCAGGCGTGCATGTATCTACTGCGTTTAATGCCTATAGCTACTATGGTAGAAACAATGATGCAACTGTGTACTTGTAACAACCTTGTATTCATAGCTGAACAAGATTCTTGACAAAATTGATGGAATTGTATCTAGTTGTGACAACCTTGTATTCAGATCTAGAGCTGAACAAGATTTTTGACAAAATTGTCTACTGTATACTCACAGGCCATGCTGTGTTTTAGCTTTGATAAAGAACTCAGTCAACTCAGCCTCTCAGAGTAAAGCCAGCAAGGCACAGAAGGCTAAGTGCTAACAACTCTACTCATACCTAGCACGAGTCCAAGCCCGGACAGGTGCATGGTCACCCATTCAAATACTAACTCAATCCAAATGGGCTTTACTCCGGTCCTCAGTGGTGAGAGGCAGTGCACTAATAGCTTGACTATTAAAGCTACGGTACTAAAAGCTATAGTCATAAAGTATGGTAGTAAAGCTTTAAGTTATTAACTCACAAAATTTGACTTAATTGACTAATTTAAGACAGTATTTAAATATTTTCGTTACAACAACTTGTCAAACAATAATGCAATCTAGTTAGAAGGTAAAGAAAATCGCTTGAGATAACAAGCATCTCGAGTACTACTGCTGTAAAATTTAATAGTGAATGAAAAAGATGTCCAGCAAATTATGTCATCAAAATTATAAGAGCAAACATACAGAAACGTACCAGCAGACTCGTTGTTCTTCAAGACATATGCATACATAACTTCATCTTTCAACAAAGATATTCAGTTAGAACGAACTCAGAGGCAGAATACAAACCGCTGCTAAATTGTCACTCGTTAGGGCACCGCAATGTCAAATACTTGCTGACTTGGCGAATTTTTCAGATTTTTTTGCAGATATCGAAAATGAATGTGTTGGTTATGGGTGTCCTGTTTTTTGCAAGCTGTTTCCAGCTGTTCGACCCAAGTGGTAAGTAAGAGACAGACATATATAGACAGACATATTATAGACGGCATAGGGTAAAACATGGACTGGACTATTTTTTGGACTATTTTTGGACCATTTTTTGGACTATTTTTCGACCATTTTTTGGACTATTTTTTGGATCAATTTTTGCGTCTCATTTGTCTTATTTTTCATCTCACTTTTTTGGGTGAAAACTCTATGTATATAGTATAGTCTAATAACAAAGCTGCAGAATTTTGATCTCTTGACTTGTAACTTTATCCGCGTATATCTAAGTCTATAAACAGCGTGTGTCTCGCGATACTTGTAACCATAGTCAATCGAGATATGGTCTGGAAACTCGGCAAACTTCAAAGCGCCTATAATGAGCTGTGATTTTAAGTTGAACCGTACCTTACACCGTGCACATCCTTTGTTTTAGGTTTATTAATATTTAAATAGCACGGTTGAGTGATTGAACTGAAACGTTGCTATTGGACAATTCGTTCATTATACTAAAATACAATGTGTTCAGTGACCGTGCACCG
The DNA here is from genome assembly GCA_035771165.1 of Paragorgia papillata. NCBI lineage: Eukaryota > Metazoa > Cnidaria > Anthozoa > Scleralcyonacea > Coralliidae > Paragorgia > Paragorgia papillata. Next base: position 2,285,192 of record JAWNZC010000001.1, on the reverse strand, counting down.
TGCACAAAAAAGCACAAAGGCGAACAAAAAGATAGAACAAAGACTTTAGCTGAGTTTCCAGACCATATCTCGATTGACTATGTTGTATCGACTTATTTTACTACCGAATTCAATAGCATTTAGTAGCGCAAACAGTTTTAAATTTCTGTTGAACTCTGGCTCTGCAATGTATGAATGTGAATTAGGTGTCGACTATAGCGTCGTTCCGTTGTAAAATAAAATGTTGGCAATTTCTCACCCCCCCCCCCCCCGATAAATAATGAACGGTCCCTTAGCCTATATATTAAGCTATGCGGACGAGAGTCGTTACGACGAGAAATGTCATAACGTATTCCGAGATATCTTTTCTTAACAGACGTTTCGTAGACGTTCGTCTGAGCATTGAGCTTGACGACAGTCCACCAAATCTCTTCTTAGTTTCTTATCACTGCTACATGCTTTGTTATAAGTTTACTAACAAAATTAGTTAGCCTCTGGCCCTCTGGGTTAGAGACATCTTCTCTTTCGTATGCCGAGATTTCAATGCAACCGAACGACGATAGTCGACACCTAATTTACATTGCAGAGCCAGAGTTCAACAGAAATTTAAAACTTTTTGCACTACTAAAAGCTATTGAATTCGGTAGTAAAATAAGTCGAAACAAGTATCGCGAGACACACGCTGTTTATAGACTTAGATATACGCGGATAAAGTTACAAGTCAAGAGATCAAAATTCTGCAGCTTTGTTATAGACTATACATAGAGTTTTCACCCAAAAAAGTGAGATGAAAAATAAGACAAATGATACGCAAAAATGGATCCAAAAAATAGTCCAGTCCATGTTTTACCCTATGCCTATTATAGACCACTTTCGGAAATTTGCCGTTACTTTCGGGGGGGCGTTACTTTGGGAACTCTATGGTATATAATGTAGCCTATAGACGTAATTTTATTCAACGCGAGCAATTCATGCAGCAATTCCCACGCCCAGATACCAACTTGGGAAAGGCAATTAGCCAATGAATACAAAACAATAGGCCGTACCCACTATGACGTCAGTGGACAAAAAGCGCGCGAAGTAGTCTGGTCTTAGTAGTTAAATTTTTGCATACCGGCATTCTAAATTTTCAACATGGACGCTGTTGAAGTAGAGTGTGCTGAAGCACTTTGTAGCCTTTCAGAGGCTGTTGAAATGAACATGGACGTTGTTAAGGTAGAGTGTGCTAAAGCACTTTGTAGTCTTTCAGAGGCTGTTGAAACAGATGAAAACCCTAGCTTTTGTCAAAGCTCTTGTCCGGGTGTACAGATGTTTGACAGCCCTGAAATGGCGGCAATTTCAGTTGCGATGGGCCTTTGGAGCAACATTGTCGGACATTGTTTGGCTGTTTTTCACCAATTTGTTTTCCAGCTTCTCAAGGGTAAAACAAGGAAAGTATTTCAGAGACTTTGCCCAGCCTTTGCAGTCGCCATGCAAAGCACTGCCATCGTTTGTCTCGCTTCGGTCTTGCTGTGTTGTTCCACTCACCATTGTCCATTGTAAACACCAGACTTGGCTCGCCTTCAACAGCGTCAGGACAATAAACAACATCACCAGAAGCGCTTACAACATTCCCAATATCATCTTCACGACCCGTACAAGAGTTTTGAAAAAAAACTAGGGTTGTCAAGAATGATTTCAGAATGTGTTAGAGCTGTCGCAGGAAGACATCACAGGAAGTGTTAGAGCTGTCGCGAGCAGCTGAAGCAAACGCCATTTTGAAACTAGCTAGACCGGACTACTTCGCGCGCTTTTTGTCCACTGACGTCATAGTGGGTACGCCCTATTGATGCGCAATGTTGCAATCTTCCGGGGAAACGAACATTCGGTTTGGCTGTAATTACCAGATGAAATTTGTAAAGTCTCATCTTGGAGACACTAAACTTTACATCAGATAAGTCACCTAATAATACTTTTGACTTCGTGTTTTAGAAGCTGCTTCACATGGTCAAGAATGGAGCTACGAAGGCAACACTGGTGAATATTATTATTGATGTCTATTAGGATTAATGCGCATACTCTGTTGACTTCGATTTGTCTTACAATCTCAATTTACTTACTGAAGGTGTAGTAAAACACGTGTTTTACACCCTGGTATTTTACAATCGCTCCGCGATTGAGACCACTTGATCTTCTCGCAGGAACTTAAGATTTGGCAAATACACCACACGGAAACCTAGCGGTTACATATTTAAGAAATAGAAAAAATTTTCCGTGTTTCCATAGAGTTATAGAAACACGAGTGGCAGTTTGGGAGAACGGGAAATTGTAGTGGGAACTTGTTTCCACGCTATTTCGAGTTCTCCCAAACTTCCACAAGTGTTTCTATAACTCTATGGGAACAAGGAAAAAATGTTTTCTATTTCCTTTATAAAATAACCTGTCGAAAATAGGTATAGAACGTAAAAATAATCACTGCATCAAAGCGTAAATTCTCCTTACTCTTCATAATGGCGTATGATGGCGTATCCTACACCGTAATGATGGCGTATTGAATGGCGTGGACCTGGCCGTTTTTCCATAAAGTTATAGAAACACGGCTTTCAACCAATCGCCGGGCTTGTTTTCAAAATGTTATTTTATAAATAGCTATAACTTACGGTGTATGCCTGCAGTCTAATAAGACAGTCCGTCTTATAGCATGCATTACGGCGTTAATATAGCTTAGTATAATAAAGTCATACATTAAACTGAATCTACGTTCAAATCATCTGAGTCCCAGTATAGCTCAATAGTCAATAGTTAGAGCGTCACCGACGATCAGAAGGTTGTGGGTTCGAGTCACTGACCTATATATATAACTGGACTGCGGGTGCTGGCCAAAAATGTGTCCCCATTTTCACTTTCAAAATGGCGGCATTTATGGGTCCTTCTGCTAATGGTAGCGACCACTGACATGTACTTATCGTAGGAAAAGAGAACATTTATGTAAATACAAAGCGATTTTCTTACGCTATATTAATAAATCGTTCCTATGCGAGGGCTTCCCCAGAGACGAATAAAATCGTCTGGCGTTACTGCGTTAGCCAGAACAAAATACTAAAGAGTAAAGACCAATAAATTCGGACAGGAAAGAGTTAATGCATGCAGGTTGGTCATTGTTAATTTCTTGTGGAACGACTCAAGAGGCCTGCTGGATTATTCGTCTGACCAAATAGGAATATCGCCTCCCATGTAAACAGCCCCTAAGAAGAACTAGGTACGCCTCGCTTCTTTACGATTTTCTCGTGATCTTCAGTGGTTCTTTGTAGAGCTGGCGACTTCACAAAACGAAATGTTTGTAGATTTCCATGACCATGTGTGTTGACAGTCTTGTTTATTTTATTGCCAAGTGTTCGTTCGGTACCGCCGGCCGGCACGTCTTTAATTCAGACTGCTAGAAAGCTACAACAGTAATTGTCTAGGATTATTATTATTGTAGTTGAGAACTACAATAAGACTCTTATCATGAAAACATCCCGGGCCGCTCAACAAATATTTTGTTTACACAAACTCGAGACCAGGACGATATTATGCTGACTTGGCAAAAATTCTGACAGAAAATTCGACAAAGTTTGCCTAGTCCGTCTACTCCGAACATTTTCTCAAGAAATAATCCACTGTAGAAGTTATAAAATATATTGGCAGAAAGATAATTCACCTTACTATAATATACGTGCAGTTTATCCGACCAAATAGCTTAGTTTCCCTAAAAAAAGCGAAATACCAAACATGTCCAAATCATAATAGCGGCCGCTATTTTGAAATTTTTCCCGGTATGTATTATAATGTCTTCTCCGAATCTTTTCTCGAGAAATAAACCACTGTAGAAGCTATCAAATATACTGGAAGAAAGATAATTCATCTGGCTACAACATACGTACAGTTTATCCGACTAAATAGCTTAGTTTTCTTAAAAAAAGCGAAATACCGAACATGTCCAACACGAACTAGAGATTCTTAGGTATCGGTCAGCGACCTTCACCATTAGCAAAAGGACCCATAAATGCCGCCATTTTGAAAGTGAAAATGGGGACACAAGGTAATAGGAGCACGCAGTCCAGTTATATATATAGGTCAGTGGTTCGAGTCGTGCTTGGAAACTGCAAAAATTATTAATTATTAATAGTTTGAAGAACATTTACACTCAATTCTAATATCCGAGTTAGCCTATACATTCTGGCTTATACAGGGGCTGCGGAGGGGGAGGGGCTGGGGTGGATTTAGCTCTCCCCCCTACCCCCCCCCCTACCCCCACACACACACTTTTTAGCCCAGGCAAAAAAAAAGGTTAGAAAAATTGAAACTGTCATGTCCACTGCATGTTAGATAATGGTTTGAATGTATAAACTGTTGATTCTAAAATGTGATAAGGCGCAGTTGTTTCTTGTATAGTTCAAAGCATACTAAAGTAAAACGCGCCCAAACAACCTAACCAAATTGAAAACCATTGTGTGATACCTAACATGAAGTAGCTATCGACAAGAAGCCTTTGACGCTGGACAATATAACCGCATTTTAAATTAAATTGTAAGATTTGTTTATTAAATTGAATGATGAGATAGACTAAAAAGTAAAAATTGTGGTTTGTCTTTATAAGTTTTTGTTAAAACATCCTTCAAAATGCAGGAAATTACGTTTTAGAGCTTTAGCAATTCAAAAATTTTCCGGGGGAGTATACCCCGGACCCCCCACCCCCCCCCCCCCCCACCACCATTCCTTTTAGCCCCCCCTCTTTAAAAGCCGCTCCGCGGCCCCTGGGCTTATAGCCAGGATTTTGAGAGAGGACGTCCAATTTCCGAGGTGGATGATAATCCCCCTAACTCCCAACTCCCGAAAATCAAATGTCCGAAGCCACCGCGAAACGGCGATCTCACAAACTTCAATACAGCGGTATTAATAAAGAAGTAACCTCCTGTCAGTGTCTGTGTGGTACACTAAAGTATAATATCAGTTTTTCGAACATTCTCGGCTTTGCGAGTTTGTGTCGTCATGCATTAAATTGCGATGACTCTTGATTTAGTGATATTGATAAGCTACTTTTCGTAAAAATCTATATCTTAGGCAAATCATTGAGAGTAAGCTCTTTTATTTTTTAAATTTTGGGCGTCCAAAGCCGTCCACTTTTTATTCTAGGGCGTCCCAGGACGCCTGGACGCCCTTCTGGCTAAAAGCCTGTATACATTTCAACATACATTACGACATTAACATGCACACATCATACTTGCACATAGCAGTATATATTAACTACTTATTGACCGAGCGTGAGGTCTGTACTAGTGAAGTTATATATCATACACGAGGAGGAGTGTTTCATCAGGATTTCCAAACACCGAGACTTTTGTTGAAAACCGAGGCGAAGCCGAGGTTTTTGAACAAATTTCGAGGTGTTTGGAATCCTGATGAAACACTCTTCCGAGTGTATGATATAGCTTCTCAAACAAATCAGTATTTTAAGAGAAAATCCAGGCGAAAGTTGGCTTAATTTATGTAATTTCTTCCTCCGATATCAAAACCTCCGTCTCGGTCCTGATTTCCTTTGTTTTCGGTTCATGAATTATTAATGAATTTGAGAAATATATATATAACAACTTGTTCACGGATAAATCAACAGTCATGAACAAGTTGTCCCAACAGCACATTTTTATAGCCAACGTTGTTCGCACACGATACAACATGTTGTAACAGCATGACGAAATAACATGGTTGATGTATCAACACGTTCTTCGGTTGTTACAACATGCGTGAACAACGGTTGTTGTTTCATCAAGCTGTAACAACTTGTTGAAACAATGATGAACAATGTTGTTCATTTATCAATGTTGTTCACATATGTCAACAACGTTGTTACAGCATTGTTCAGGCAACAATGCTGTACCAACTTGCGAGATTTTTACGCGTGTAGCTGGTTAGCGGGATGCTCGTTTTCTTTTTAAACATCTCTGACTAATAACCCGCTGGCGGAGGTATATGCAGTCCCTGACTGCCCTCTAGTTTGGTTTACAAAATTCTTTCAGCGGTGTGGAACGGCAGATTCCAGACTGCTCAGGAACCAATCAAATTGCTGGATTTCACGTCCCGGACCGCTCACGAAAATAGTCGTATAACAAAATGTAATAGATCAAATTTAACTTACGTTCAAACCATGTGAGTCTCAGTAGCTAGCTCAACAGCTAAAACGTCTTCCATTTGTTCCCCCATAGGGCCTTCTTTCTGGTATCATTCTTACCCCAAATGCTCCGGCGAGCAACAGTCACCTATAGATATTGAACCAGAGCAGACAACGTATAAGGAAAGTCTTGAGAACAGTCTGGTATTCAACTATGGTTTGACAGACCCACCTTATACTATGGAGAACAACGGACATAGCGTACAAGTTGATGTGTCAAGTGCCGGAGCAACTTTGACATATAATGCTAAGTCATTTGCCTTGGATCAATTTCATTTTCACTGGGGAAGCGACAATGAAAAGGGTTCGGAACATTTAATTAATGGATTGAGCTCTCCTGCAGAGGTCAGTATAGTTTGTCAACGTGTGAAGCCCAGTGCATGAGCTCTCGCTATATAACCATAGTTAATAGAAGTGAACTTACACATGGTTTGGAGGCTCCATTGTCTTTCGACATGAAGTAATGGTCATGTTGAATTCAAGTGCCTGATTGCATTTGAAAGAACACTTAAAATGACAAAGTAACATCTTGTGTAGAATTTCGTTTCCTTGCTCCATTCTTGAGATATTCAAGTTTGTTTGATATGTAAATGTCATAGCCTAGTTTCTAGGCCTTCCTGGGTTAACGCGTTTACAATACAATACAATACAATACAATACAATACAATACAATACAATACAATACACAATACAATACAATACAATACAATACAATACACAATACAATACAATACAATACAATACAATACAATACAATACAATACAATACAATACAATACAATACAATACAATACAATACAATACAATACAATACAATACTTTATTGAACTCTCCCCAGGGGGGCTTTTCAGAGTCAATTACAATTACTAAAATTATATAAATATATGTTACATAATGAGGTACTATGAATTATAAATAATTAGAATCAAAGTTTACTTTTAAAAATATGTATTGATGCGCTAGATTTAATGTTCACTGTGAGAGCGTTCCAGAGTGAAACGGCGCGATAATAAAACGTTCTTTGGCCGGTGGCACTTTTGTCCAAAGAACGTTTTATTGTCGCGCCGTTTCACTCTGGAACGCTCTCCCAGTGAACATTAAATCTAGCGCGTCAATACATATTTTTAAAAGTAAACTTCAGAACTGATCCGAACGGACCCGCTGGGGAAGGCCTAGGAAAATTCGTAAACACTCTCACTTTACAGCTTGGTTGTTTATTGAGGAAGAATTGTGATATTATGATGTCCAAAGTATTTTCACATTTACTATTCCCATCTGCATAAAATAATACAAGCCTGCTCACCTCGGATCGACGAAGTTTCACTAGCCTAGCTTTCTTTATATCACTAGCTTTCCTTCTGCAACCGCCAAAAGTTGAAAGTGAAACAGTTAAATTTTCATTTCGAGCTCCAATTCGAATATATTCCATGAAGGGCAAAACGATTCTGGGCAGGACCTTTTTGCGAATTTTGCTAGGCCTTCTCGTTTCCAGCCTCACGCCAGTCTTCCCAAGAACACCAACCGACTACGCGGCCAAGCTCATGGCGGAAACGAAAGGCCTAGAAACTAGGCTATAAATGTCATACTTATATATGATCACACTGCATAATGACTTTTTGAAAGAGCATCCATTTTAGGATGGTCCAAATATTTCACACACAGCCTAAATCATTATGCAGTGTGATGTCATAAGTATGAAATTTGCATATCAAACAAACCTGAATATCTCAAGAATGAAGCAAGAAAACGAAATTCTACAAAAGATGTTAACTAGGTGAAGTAATACGAGCAACAAATTGCTGCAACATTGTTGCGTTGCAAGTTGAATAGCGTTGTTTCACGTATTACCAGTTTACCACCCACCTTAAACATTGTCACGCAATAATGATTTTGTTGCAAGTTGAAACAGCATGTTGCGGCAAGTAGACTGGAGTCTACATTTTTCAACAATTTTTTTCAACTTGCAACAAAACCGTTGTTGTTAAAGGGCATATGACTCGAAAATTAAGTTTGTCTTATTGAAAAGAACATTTAAAATGATAAAATAAAATCTTTTGCAGTTTTTGGTTTCCTTGCTTCGTTTTTGAGATATTCCAGCTTGTTTGATATGCAAATGACACAACTTTTTACGTCACATGTGCATAATTTTGATAAAAAGAGAAACGTTTGGTGGATATGATATACTCCATAGTAGAATCAAAGATCAAACAAACCTGAATATCTGAAGAATGAAGCAAGGAAACGAAATTCTACGAAAGATGTTACGTTGTCATTTTAAGTGTTCTTTCAAATGCGATCATAAAAAACTGGGGTGAAATTTCGCTGCATTGGCACTTTAATGTTAGAAAGTCTATTAACGGATGTAATAGATTGGCGACTGAAGTCGGGAGTTTTACCCGTCAATTATAGTATTTAGGCCAGAGCAACAAATAGTGTATTACGTGTTATAATCCAAACAGTGAAATCGAAGTAGCGTGCTGCGTAGGCAGTGTTGAAATACAAATCGAAATATAGTAAGGTTTGAGTACTGCCGAAATTATTGAACGTACATTTCTAACATTTTGAGCGAAGGCCCTTCATCAGAAAGAAACGTGGGGCCTTCGCTCGAAACGTTAGAACTCTATTAGTTGTTATTTTTTCTCCAACTTGTTTGTATTTATCTTTAGCTTCACTTGGTTCATCATAATGAGCGCTATTCTTCTTTGGAGGAGGCTCTTGACAAACCTGATGGTCTGGCTGTTGTGTCGGTGATGATTAAAGTAAGCCGATAGCTACTAAGATTATTCTAACTACGTGTACACCTCTCTCCTCCGCAGAGGCTTCTATTCGCAGGCGCGCAGGCAATCGTAAAGCGCGCGGAGAACGTCGGGAAGGTGGAAAAAGAGGTGAGAAGCCTCTGCCAGATATTAAATGTGCGGTTCTCTGGCACGATTTGCGGTTCTCTGGTAAATGGCATAAAAACACGACGATTTGTTTATTCTCTTTACGATAACCATAATGCAGAAGAAGATATAGAATGCTTTGCAATAAGTGCAAGTACGCTGGAGAAGGATTTTTTAACACCGAATTCGAAGTCGGCAAACGAACCGAATACGAAGAGATTTCAGTCAAGTACAAAATCTGCGGTTCTCTGGCCTGGGAGATAGCGACGATAGTTTGCACGAAGTACAATGTTTTCTTCAAGATCTAAGTCTAGAATGTTGTTCTGGACGTTATTAGTTCTGAATTCTTCTATGGAAATCACATGCGGAACGAATTAAAAAAATTCGAAACGCTGCCAGACTGACAAACGTTTTAATATCGAACGTTGAATCGTTGATAAACAAAGCCGACGAACATGCAGCGCTGGAATAGTCTCAGCGCTAACTTTCTACATTACACCAAGCTCGCAAACGTACCACAGCACTGCGTGTATACGTGCAACTTATCATAGGTAAGATCTATGTTTACAACAGTTCAGTGTCTTTTGATATAAACTTTCCCGGGTAGCGTTTGTTTACATGTTTAATTGCATAATTCAAAAATTGGAAAATCCTGTCCTTGTGTAACAATATTAACATTCCCGAGTTGAGAATTGTCTGCCAGCAATTTAAATGTGTCTTTTGTTCATAATTTATGGATTTCCAACTTTTCCGTAAGTTAAAGTTGATTATATATTGAAATTCCGAGTCTGGTGCCTAGTCCATCACGGAATTTGGGCGACATATTGACAACATTATCTGGCAGAGGCTACTTTCCTTTCCCTCTTCCCATCATTCCTCGCGCGTCTTCTCTGCCTCCGAGCCTCTGCGCATCCTCGTACCCAGGGTCTTTTCTCGGGGGAGCGGAGAAAAGACCCTGGGTACGAGGATGGCCTCTGCGGAGGAGAGAGACGTGTACACTCTACTGAAACTTAAGGTTACCATAGGCCTTTGAGGTATATGTTGGAGAAAACAATATAGTGCTGCCTGTATATCACTAATTGAAAATATGTCAAGCTATAATCATAGTTAGTGGAGGGATATGGTTTGGAAACTCGGCAAAAGTCATTGTTCTATGGTTTTGTTCAATTTGTCTAATTTCACGGTCACTGAACGTATTGTAATTTCTGTATAATGAAGCAGTCATCCAATAGTAACGTTTGGGTTTAATTAGTGCAGTCCTTCGTCGTCACGTGTTGTAAGTCCTTTGTTCGTTGTGTAGTCCTTCGTCATCACGTGTCCATAGAATTTCCTTTCTTCAACCAATTGCCTTCCCCCAACATGAACACAATAACATGACCATTGCATAATCTTGAAAGACAATGGAGCTTCCAAACCATCCCTCTCCACTAACTATGCTATAATATACATTTTGATATTTGAATCTTTGTTAGTCAAACCTCTCATAAACAGACACCCTTGACACAGACTAATGGTGTCCCCTTATTTAAAGGGGTGTTCACATTTGGGAGGTGTCTGCTTATCAGAGGTGTCCACATACATGTCCGCTTATGGGACTGGGAGGCATCCAGCCGTCCACTTACGAGAAGTGTCCACTTATGGGAGGCATCCACTTACAAGAAGTGTCCACTTACAGGAGGTATCTACTTTTGGGAGGTGTCCTCTTATAAGAGGTGTCCACTTATGAGAGGTGTCCACTTATAGGAGGTGTCTACTAATGAGGTGTCTACTAATGAGAGGTGTCCACTTATGAGGTGTCCACTTATGGGAGGTGTCCACTTATTGGAGGTGTCTACTAATGAGAGGTGTCCACTTATAAGAGGTATCCACTTATGGGAGGTGTCCACTTATAGGAGGTATCTACTAATGAGGTGTCCACTTATAAGAGGTGTCCACTTATGGGAGGTGTCCACTTATAGGAGGTGTCTACTAATGAGGTGTCCACTTATGGGAGGTGTCCACTTATGGGAGGTGTCTACTAATGGGAGGTGTCCACTTATGGGAGGTGTCCACTTATGGGAGGTGTCCACTTATGAGAAGTGTCCACTTATGGGAGGTGTCCATTTATGAGAAGCGTCCACTTATGGGAGGTGTCCACTTATGGGAGGTGTCCACTTATGGGAGGTGTCCGTTTATGAGAGGTGTCCATTTATGGGAGGTGTCCATTTACGGGAGGTGTCCATTTACAGGAGGTGTCCACTTATGGGAGGGGTCTACTATGGGAGATGTCCACTTATGCAAAGTGTCCACTTATGGGAGGTGTCTACTTATGGAAGGTGTCCACTTATTGTTGTCTACTAATGAGAGGTGTCCACTAATGAGAGGTGTCCACTTATGAGGTGTCCACTTATTGTTGTCTACTAATGAGAGGTGTCCACTTATTGTTGTCTACTAATGAGGTGTCCACTTATTGCTGTTTACTAATGAGAGGTGTCCACTTATTGCTGTCTACTGAGAGGGGTCCCCTTATTGTTGTCTACTAATGAGGGTCTACTTATTGTTGTCTACTAATGAGAGGTGTCCACTTATTGTTGTCTACTAATGAGAGGTGTCCACTTATTGTTGTCTACTAATGAGAGGTGTCCACTTATTGTTGTCTACTAATGAGAGGTGTCCACTTATAGGAGTCCACTAATGAGAGGTGTCCACTTATGAAAGGTGTCCACTAATGAGGTGTCCACTTATGAGAAGTGTCCACTTATGGGAGGTGTCTACTTATAGGAGGTGTCTACTTATGGGAGGTGTCCACTTATGGGAGGTGTCTACTTATAGGAGGTGTCTACTTATGGGAGGTGTCCACTTATGAGAGGTGTTCACTTATAGGAGGTGTCCACTTATGGGAGGTGTCCACTTATGGGAGGTGTTCACTAATGCGAAGTGCCCACTTATAGGAGGTGTCTACTTATGGAAGGTGTCCACTTATGGGAGGTGTCTACTAATGAGGTGTCCACTTATGGGAGGTGTTCACTTATTGTTGTCTACTAATGAGAGGTGTCCACTTATTGTTGTCTACTAATGAGAGGTGTCCACTTATGGGAGATGTCCACTTATGAAGAGTGTCCACTTATAGGTGTCTACTAATGAGAGGTGTCCACTTATGAGAAGTGTCCACTTATAGGAGGTGTCCACTTATAAGAGGTGTCCACTTATAGGAGGTGTCCACTTATGAGAGGTGTCCACTAATGAGAAGTGTCCACTTACAAAAGTGGCCACTTATAGGAGGTGCCCACTTATAAAAAGTGTCCACTTACCAAAAGTGTCCACTTATGGAACATGTCCACTTATGGGAGGTGTTGACTTACAAAAGGTGTCCACTTTGGTGTTGACTTAGAGGAGATGTTCGTTTAGAGAAGATGTTCACTTAGAAGAGGTGTCCACTTACAGGAATTGTCCACTTCTGGAATCTGGAAAGTTTCTGTTTTCAAGAGGTGTCCACTTATACTACAAGCAGTGTCTTCTTAAGAAAGATGTCCACTTATAAGAAGTGTCCACTTAAGAAAGGTGTACTCTTACAAAAATTGTCTCCTTGAGAGGCGTCAGCTTATGAAACATGTCCGCTTTATATACGAGAAGTGTGACACCTCAGATGTCCACGACAAGTTTAAATCATAAGTTGTTTCAAAACTTCAGAAAAGCTTCATCTCAAGCTCCAGAAAACAATGAGACATTTGATTGTGTTTTCACAATAGGACATTTTACTGCAGAGAGTTTGACCAAAATTTCCAGAAAAAATTACATGCCTAGGTTTCGTCCGGGGGTGATTGCAGATGGAATAATTATCGGACAATACACAAATGAATAAACTAAAATATGCCTTTGTGAAGTCGTTTTAATGTCGACTCCGAAATGCAAGTGCTACTTAGGACCAGATAAGTGTTTTAAAAACTCACGAGTGTGTGAAATTGAACGAGAAATCACGCTGTATAAGTACTTATATGTTTAAATTGATAATAATATACTTACGAATTACGATTAATATTTAATCGTCGGCACTTGTCCACTCCGACGTCTCCTCGCACAGTTAGTGTTTAAAAACACTTCAGTTCTTCCACCACAACTTGAAAACGTTTGCTCAAAGTACTAAGAATCTTCTAGCAGGCATTTTACTTGACAATATTAAAGAATGGTTATTTGAACTAACTTCAAATTTGAACAAATCGTCTGTCAATTTTTTGAAAATACCATCCGTCAAAATCCGCTGCAGCAGAACCTGGAGGTTTCGGGGGTCGTCGGAGATGCTCGGAGGCGTCAGCTGGACATAAGTAGTGCGGGCGAAACTAGTCCAACGGAAAATTACATTTTCTTTCGCTATCCGCCCGCACTCCTTATGTCCAGCTGACGATTTCGACGCATCTCCGACGATCCCCGACATAGCCGATCTCCGAAAGAACCTCTGCGGAGGAGAGAGCAGCAGAACCGTCCAGACCGTGTGTCCTTCTGAGGAGAGAGAGTCTGTTATGTATTGAAAAGCTAATACCAATTTCTGTATTTATTTTAAGGTTGGACGTTATAACAAAGCATTTAACAAGTTTTTACGGTTCTTCCCTTACGTGAAAGACGCAGGTAGGTTAAACAATGTTGTTCCAATTCAGTTCCGATCCTGGCCAATTCATATGACGACGTTATTTAGGGCTTGTTTACAAGGCGGTAGGGTTACCCTAGCCTGGTACCCCAATTTAATTACAATCTTGCGTCATTCAGGGCTAAATTAACCCACTTGTACATCTGCGCATGCCTTGAATGCGCGAATGTTTCAACCAATAGGAAAGCAGAAATCTTTAGTGGTTACCTAGCTCCCGTACATTTCTTGCTTTCTGTTTGTCGTATTTACAAAGACGCTAAGTAGCCGGGTTATGTTTTGTCCTTGTAAACGCGTTTGGTAGGTGTAACTCGCCTACCCGGAACAACTTTTTACTAGCTAGTTCCAGGCTTCTACAAAGCCATGTGCAAATATTCCATAGTACCATTATTTATCAAGCAGAATACCTCAACTCGTTTTGGTGGTATGCTTGAAATTTTAAAGTGCCTATCTCACCTGTGGGGATTTTACATATTTGTAATCTTTGGGTTCTCCTGAGCAAAATTGCAATATATCTTGTCAGCCGACAATTTCATCTTCATGGAGTTTTTCGCTGTCAAAGTTACCGGATGTGATGTCACAAGAGGCATTCAAACCAGTTATCTTTTGTTACTTGCCACAAAAATGCCTCTTGTGACATCACATCCGGCAACTTTGACAGCGAAAAACTCCATGAAGATGAAAAGGTGAGATAGGCACTTTAACTTTTGTGTGGGGCCCTTGGACCGTGCCTTGGACCAGTCTCAATATTGTGATTTCCCGCTCTTTTTCTCGGACGTCGCGCAGGCGCAAAACGTTTGGCAGCGGTGTTTTGGTAAGCCAAGGGACTGAACTGCAACACAATTTTAGCAGCATTTCTATTGCCACGACAGTAACATCACATTAAAGGAGCTGTCTCGCATTAAAAAACAAAGTTGTCCTAAAATCACACAAAACCTCACAATAACGATTTTAAGAGATATAAAAAACCAGGAGATGTTAGAAACCTGCACAGAAGTACGGATGGTCAAAATTGAACGAGATTGAGAGGGATTACAAATCGACATCTTGATTTCTGTTCGGCAAAACAAAATCAAGTTTAGCTCAATTTGTGCGAGAACTTAGTCTTAAATGTTCAGAACTCCTCCATAGTTGTTGGGTAAATCATACGTCATCAGGGACGTAGCCAGAGGGGGAGCGGTGGGAGCGGTCGATGAAATTTTGTTTTGAACACTCGTACTCAGATGCACAGGTGATTTACCCAGCGGTTATTGACTGGATCTCAGTCGCTCTTCAGACGCTAGTGACTAATAATATATGGTACCTTCCTTGGCTCCTAATCCAGTTTCCATATGTCTCGCACGCGGCACGCATGTAACTTAACTCAACGTTAACGGTTGTCAATATATTACTCAGAAAAGATTTCTGAGCCTCTGACAGGGGGTTCGAACCTGCAACCTAATGACCGTCGTAAGTGGTAGGTAGCGTTTGCATATGGGATGTAGTTAAAGTGATATAAGTAATTGTATGCGTTATATGTGATTGTATTTATATTGACTTTTAATATGTACTTGTAGTTCTACCTTCTATTAACATACGGACCGTAACAAGACGAAACCATTTTGGGGGGCCCCAGCGGGCGAGAAACGAGAGACTCTGGGATAATCCGTTCACGCCATCACAGGATTCTTGTTATCCGGAAGAAGAGTAATCATGTTCATCAGCCAATGAAATATCGATGTGAAACGGATTATCCCAGAGTCTCTCGTTTCCCGGGTGGGGAACGTGGGCTCTTGGAATGAGATTGAGGTAATGGCGGCTGCCATGTGGTTACCAAATTTTCCCGCCAATGCCCCCTCCCGTTTACACCATAGAGATCATATAAATACTAGAGGGGGCATTGGCGAGAATATTTGGTAACCACATGGCAGCCGCCATGACCTATGATATTTCAGTCCGATTGGTTGGCAAATGTACTAGACCCAGTCCTTTGCCAACCAACGCGCCCAATGTTTGCCTCCAAAAAAATCCAAGATGGCGGCGTTCAATTGGTTACCCGCGGTTGGCTGAAATTAAGATAGGATGCCCCCTCTACTGTACTTATATGATGACTACAAAGGAATATTCAGCTTAAGTCGCGCGTTAAATACCAGTAAATATTGGTTATGATCATATTTAATATTTATGGTTATGATCGCAATTAATATTTATTTAAATCAGGTGATGGTCTAATGGAGCTCTCAAATATTTTTCTTTGATGATCAGTATTAAAACTGCAAGCCAGCCGGACACGAGAGCTACTAGCTGAGCTAACCGCCTTGCGAGGCCATTTGCTGATCAATGATTCTCTTATATCAAACACGATAGATTATAGGTATTTGTCTCACAGCCTCGCAAGTTCACATTTTCAGAAGAAAGGGCGCGCACACGACAGAATCTTGCTGAGCAAATGGCTAGGAGGATACATCCGATTTCTCACATAGTTTAAGATATTTGCAATTTTATTATAGAATCCATCTAGCTGCCATCCATCCTGTATCTCCCGCGCGAATTTTATAGCGGGAGCAAGGATATCCAAATCACTAGGGATTAGTGTACGGGGGGAGGGGAGGGGAGGGATACCTAAAACACGGCGACCATTATCGAAGGGGTACCCATATCACAGAATAGAAATACGACCAGAAGTCCAACTCGCGTGACAACTTGTCCGCATTTCTTTAATGCGCATGCGCGACATTTTACGCCATCCGACGCGATCCTACGCAATCCTGGCAAGTTCGCCGGGCAGTTTGGACCTTCAAAAGAAGGTTAAAACGGCCGGGGGAACTGGCGTAGGATGGCGAGGAATCAAGATGCGCGAGGCGACATGCGCGAGGATAGAAACGTCAAAGGTTCCGACGCGAGTTGGACTTCTGGTCGTATTTCTATTCTGTGCCCATATCACTAGGGATCTGGGTACGGGGATACTTAAATCTCGGGGGTACCCCCTTCGCAGGCGTTCTTTGCGGGCCTCGATATTTTCGTCCCCCACTAACGCCTGCTCAAACGAGCAACACATTCCGTTCCTTTTGTGTACATGGACCAATGAAATTACACCATTGTCGTGCTAATGAAAGCCGTCCTGGGCTGGTATTGTTATGTGTAAAGCTAATATCTTGAAAAGTTTAGCCTAGAACTTCACGAAATTTACGAAGAATACTGTTTTGACTATGCTTTTGCTGCCTATGCAAACAAATAAGCGTGAAAGTTAGTGTAGAGCGTAAGAGCGTAAGAGAAATTTAAGATTGTAAACAAAAGCTCAAAGCTAAGTACTATTTAAAGCACGCGTAGGAGTGTTTTATCAGATATAATATAATATTTTAAATGGCTTCAAAGACGACTACAATAGAGTGGTTTCCGTGAGTATTGTTTTCTATTGTCTGCAGATTACGGTTGAGTTAGCTGCTGAACAATAAATATTAATGTTTTGCCTGTTAGAATGTTCAACATTCAAATTACAACATTAAACATGCAAGAAAAAAAGTTGTTTCGTGTTAAAGTGTCATTAAGACGAAAAATCGTCAGTCTTTTTTTTTATCTTATCATAAAGTACATTTAAAATGAGGGTGAACGGCGTATGTGGTTTGTCAATATCTCATCTCGTTCAAGAGATATTCACGTTTTGGCAATATGCAAATTGATGGCTGATGACGTCATTTACTCCAAACGAGCGAAATGAAAATCGTAAAATAAGGAATATCTCTAGAAATAAACAATAGAACGTGCTTAAACTTTGTATGCTTATAGTATCTAATAAAATACACTTCTCTGTGGAACTTTTGTGATTGCTATGGTAAGCGCATGCTCTCAGGTTACTCTAAACCTTAAAAAGGGAGTTTTTTTGCCTCATTGTTTAAAAATAGAAAGATTTAAACGTTTGAATTACAATGCCTACATAAGCCCTAATCGTCACATTTATTCGCTGGAGTAAACGCTACTTGATTGCTGATAAATAAGAAAATTTAATTTTATCATTGGATGGGGCCAGGAACCAGCAGTTTCCACGAAAACAACTAAAGTTCCACAGTGAAACGTATTTTATTTAATACTATAAGCATGCAAAATTTGAGCACTTTCTATTGTTTATTTCTAGAGATATTCCTAATTTTACGATTTTCATTTCGCTCGTTTGGAGAAAATGACGTCATCAGCCATATAATTTGCATATTTCAAAAACGTGCGTGAATATCTCTTGAACGAGATGAGATATTTACAAACCACAAACGCCGTTCATCCTCATTTTAAATCTACTTTATGATTATATCAGAAAAAGACTGACGATTTTTCGTCTTAGTGACACTTTAAGTATTGGCATGTGTTGGTAGATTTGAGTGCAGTTCTTTTTGAAAAGTAGATTTAATAAGGAGAAGCAGGGTGGCTTCCTCCGAGAGAAAACGTGCATGTGTTTCGGAAGGCAAGAGGGGCCGAGGAAGAGAAAAAGTTGTTGGAAAGCAATATTCCCGGATCAACACGACGATCGACTAGATGGGCGTTCAACATTTTCAAAGAATGGCAAATGACAAGGGAAAATAAAGACGCCAGTTTAGAAAGCTGCTCGTTTTCGTTTGATTGCGAGAAAGTGCAGAATTTAGGCACTAACATCGTAAATATGACGACAGAAACACTCAATTTTTGGTTGTCGAGGTTTATTCAGGAAGTAGTCAAAGCAAACGGTGAACGATATCCTGCGAGAACATTGTATGGCATTGTTTGTGGGCTAAATTTTGCAAGAAGGAAGTGATTTACCTGTATCAATCCTAGATAAGAACGAAACGAGGTAATTATCGGGCTATATATACTGATTTCAGACTGTATTTTATTGCTTTGTTGACTATTTAACCATGATTATGAAATGCTAAGATAGGGTAACGATGTTACTTTTCTGTTGGTTTAGGATGAATATATTTCGTCGAACTCTTGATGCTGAGATCATGGATAGTAAAAAGACTGGATTGGAAACTTGATGGCGTGAGCATAACAACCTGGTTGCAATTGACAAGCTTAAAAAACCCGAGTATATTCAAAGTTTGGGATTAATACAGCCTAAAATGATAATCGAATTGTCTGTAAATACGACAAAGCCACAATACGATAAAATGCCCGTCTATTCTTACTCATTTTAAAAGAAGATATCAAGGTTTACTAGTTAAAATATGCATCCCAAATTCCGAGCAAAACAAAGCACAATTTGGGGACGCCAGTTTCTTCAAAACAACACAGGAATCATCAAAACAAAGATCAACAACGCTTACCCCGAACGCTCGATTGTGGCTTAGGCAGGTTTGTAAGGCGATAAAATCATTTGAAACGTCAACATAGTCATCTGAATGTGAGGATATGAAGAATTTGAAGAAAAGTTCACTAAAAACCTCAGTAAAACAAGCGTACTCACGCCATTCGTGACATCACAATTTGCAAACTAGGTTTCAACATTTCTCGAGCAAAGAAAAACGCTTTTCAGCCAATCGGCGGCCTGGAAACACCTCACGTGACTATTAGTTTCCAATCCACTCATTTTACTATCCATGCTGAGATGAAACTAGCTTGCCACGACGGTTTGACGAACCAGACAAAGATGGCGAAGAGAGAAGAAGTTACAGAGGAAGAGGAGAAAATTATGTGGCAGAAAGACCTACTTGGATGTCAAACAGCTAAGTCTTTGATCCATACAATTTATTTTTACAACGGCAAGTTATTTGGAATACGGGCCAAAGAGCACAGAAACCTAAGAGTGAACAATTTTCGTATTGATTCCGTTTCTGAAACTTACGATGAAAGTACTTCTAAGACCTTTCACGGTGGCCTGAAAGATCTAAAATACAGTCCTCGAGTTACAAAGCATATTTGTTGTTCAGGGAAAGAGGTTAACCACTTCCCTTGCGTTGTAAATTGTTACGGTACCTACATAGCAAAAGTAAAGGACTTAGTTAAGATTAATGAAGCATTTTATTTCAAGCCCAATACTGATGATGCAAATGTTTTCGAGTATTATAATATCGTTCTAGGTATTCATAGTCTAAACAAAATTTTGCCTAATTTATGCGAGAGTGCAGGTTTCAGTCGTAAAACCTCTCACTGCTTAAGGTGGCTCCATACAGTTTCTTGAAAAATGGAAAATAGAAGTTCGAGAGTCCAAAACACGTGATTAAACAATTCGGGAAAAGAATGAAACTAAATGTTATGCATAGTTAAACAGTCTGACAATCAAAAACTGTTACCTAATAAATAGCAACGGTTCTTGCTAAGGCAACAATGACGTTTCAAAATGGCTGCCAATTACCCTTCAAACGAATTTAATTCGAAAAAAACTTTGGTGACCCCCAATTTTTTTTTCATTAAAACGTTTCTTGAAGTATGAGTAATCAATAGGCCGATTAAAAAAAAATTCTGTAGAACGAATATTTTAAAAAATTAACAAACATGATTTTTCCAGAAACAAAATTATTCGTTCTACAGAATTTTTTTTTAATCGGCCTATTGATTACTCATACTCCAAGAAAAGTTTTAATGAAAAAAAAATTGGGGGTCACCAAAGTTTTTTTTCGAATTAAATTCGTTTGAAGGGTAATTGGCAGCCATTTTGAAACGTCATTGTTGCCATAGCAAGAACCGTTGCTATTTATTGGGTAACAGTTTTTGATTGTCAGACTGTTTAACTATGCATAACATTTAGTTTCATTCTTTTCCCGAATTGTTTAATCACGTGTTTTGGACTCTCGAACTTCTATTTTCCATTTTTCAAGAAACTGTATGGAGCCACCTTAAGGGTAACTTGTGCAACGCGATTGTTTCAGTCGAATGTTGAAGACAAACTAATCAGAGAACGCACTGGTCATAGGTCAAACGCGTTGTTAGCCTATGAGAAGGAGAGTCATGAGCAAAATATAAAAGTTAGTAAAATATTAGGACCTCCGGAACAAAATAAGGATGTGGACGAGAAGAACGATGTTGAAGATTTGTTGTTTGATTTCGAGGTATCTGATGACTTTTTGAGTACTATGCCTTTACGTGGAGATGAATCAACGGCTACTGCAGCGTTGTCAGGTTGTGTGTTTAATAACTGTACAATTAACTTGGGAAGGAAATAAACTGGATTTTGTGTGTAAAACTGTACGAGAATACTTTGTATGTTTCGAGTGATCTTTAATATAAATTGTAATGTTGAGTTTTAATGAAAGAATTAAATTATTTGCTTGTAGTGAGCGAGAGAAAGTGGTTTATGTGCATACTGAGTCAATTTGACGAGTTATAGGTATTTTTTGCATTTGTAAGTAGCACGGAATTTTATATAAAATGCTACGTTCATTAGTATTCTTTATATAAAATGTCATGTTAATTAGCATTTTCATTGTTTTAATGAATAACCCCATATTTCCCCTGAGACAGAA
Source organism: Paragorgia papillata (assembly GCA_035771165.1). Classification (NCBI taxonomy): domain Eukaryota; kingdom Metazoa; phylum Cnidaria; class Anthozoa; order Scleralcyonacea; family Coralliidae; genus Paragorgia; species Paragorgia papillata. The sequence goes on along the minus strand of JAWNZC010000001.1, from coordinate 2,264,120 downwards.
TTCAAATTCCCTCCCCTGGCTTTCAAAACGCATGATTTTACCAGGTATAAAACGCTTGCACATGAACAAATGTAGAAAGCCTATTGGCCAATTTGCCTAATGAATAATAATGAGTATTTGAAGGTGTATTATAGTGTCTGAAGCGACTGCCCGAATTAGTTTACTTGAAAGCTAATATTTTGCTTACTATAGCTCAGAGCTTTACAAAATTTACGAAGAATGGTATTATGAATATGTTCTTGCTGGTCGTGTAAATAAATCTGTGCGAAAAGCTTTAAAAAAGCTACAAGTGTCGGCGAAATGTATCTAGCGGATAATAATTATCGAGATAATTATTTACCTGGATGTCTGGTCAGCTTCATATTATATTCCAGTGACGCTTTTAACTTTATTTCATGGACATGTATTCATATCGCGATTCACAGTTACAACATCTAATAATTGATTCTATTCACGCAAAATTTTTACTAAACCGTATAAGCAATAGTCTTTGAAATATTGGTTAAAACGGTCAGCTTAAGCCTCAAGGTCTATAGCTGTTGATGCATGGTATCGGATTCGCCGATTCAGATTTTCATTCGTTGTCCAACGAATCCGTCGCAGTATACGTAGTCTCATTTACAGGCGTTCTTTGTATGGGTCCTATATAAATACTCCATCTTCACTATAATTATAAATCTGTATGGCCAAGGTGAAGGTCAGCCTCCCAGATTTTAGGAGCCTATCTCTGATTGGTCAATCTTTCGGAACGGAATGTGTTGCGGGACAAAAATATCGAGGCCCGCAAAGAACGCCTGCGAAGGAGGCTACTGTGACACCGGCATCGTGTAAACGGGGTCTCAGTATGTTTCTATGTTCAACTGGATTTCTTTGACTTGTGTGCAAAATAACTATTTTCCTGAAAGTTCTTGAACAGCGACATATTAATATATTACAGGGCGCGAAATAACGGCCGGTCAACGGACAATGTCCGGCCAAAACGAGCATTTGTCCGGCCAAACTTTCGCGTGACCGGTCATTTTGACCGGCCATTTCGGCAACAAAACTTTCAGTCCAAAACTAATTTTCCGACCAGGAAGGTTAAGAATATTCCTTGTGTTCTTTGTCTCATCATTCTCAACAGAATTTCCACCTTCACAGCTCGATATCACTTCGAAAACTTCGAACACTGTATACTCGTTGACCCGCCATTTTGAAAGTTTTAGTTGGCGTACTTCATGTTATCTGAACGTTTTGGATACTTTACCAGAAAGACCGCTGGACATTGCGTATCGCATATTGTGCATTTTCGCCAAGCGTGTTGGACGAAAAAATGTTTATTGTTTTTATACACTTATCAATATGGAATGTATTAAATGTCATCGATATTTTGTAAATCTTAAAGCGACGGTTATAGGCATAATCAGAAAGCCACTCCAAGGCACTTTACATGAAAGAGTATTACCGATTACAGCTTTAGTTTAGCTAAATAGTTTGACCGTCCAGAAATGCGGGATGTCCGAGCAAAAATTGGTTTGGCCGGTCACCTGACCTGTGACCTTCCTGCCGTTATTTCGCGCCCTGTATTACTGGCAAGTGGCAAGACTTGACGGAAGTAGACGCATCGTACAACGTCGAGAAGGAACGAATGAAAGCTGTTACTGTAAACGACAATATTATTCATTTGAATGTTGGTGGGGAAAAGATGACTACGAAAAGATCGACTCTTTGTCAAATCGAAGGATCTTTGCTCGCTTCGATGTTTAACGGGCGGTGGGAAGATGGTCTGGAGCGCGACAAAGATGGCTGCGTTTTCTTAGATTTCAATCCCAAGCATTTTGGATTGATATTAGATTATCTTCGTTGCAAGAGGATTGAGACTCCAGAGCATCCTGCACCAATACCCAAAGTTCATTTTGAGCAAATAATGAATTTCAGTAGCCTTGTCAGCTATCTGGGGTTGGAAGGAGATCTTATGCCAAAGACGACGAAGTGTGTGTTTAAGTTACATAGTGAAGGAATAAGTATTGAAGAAAATGGCGCCGTTGCAGTACTGCCAGCACACATGTACGGAGGAAGTCGTTATACATATGAATATGTCCTAAGCGAAAATACTTATCAGAAAGGCGTCACACATTGGAAGCTGTTTATTCAGGCACCAGGTTCGGTGTTTGTCGGAATATTGAATGAGAATACTGTTCCAAATTTACCAGCATCGACAATAAGAACAAGACCACATCAGGTCGAATTTGCCCCATATAACATGGCTGGCTCATTAGGATGGGTTTTGGGCCAAGCACCATTAACTGCTTGGAAAGATGGCACGCAACTCTACATCAATCAGTCTGGTGAACTTGTTAAGCAAGGAGATACAGTTGGTCTTGTGCTAAACTGTTTTGCATCAAATCTATCACTCATTTTACCAAGTGGCCAAGAATTACACATTGTTCTGCCAAACTCAGTGTTAACTGTATGGAGGCTGTTTATTGGTTTGTGCGAACCGAATGGCAAAATAAGAGTTCTTTCACCTTAACATGTTTATTATAAACCTTATTCCAAAATAGCTGCTAAGAAAACAAAAGAAATAAAACAAAAGGAATAAACATTTATTAAAAGATAGATGCTTTTCTTCAGAACACTTTTGATGTTGATATCCCATCAACCTGGTGCTCAGTATGTCTAAACTGTACTTCTGTGACTAAACCTTGACTCGACAAACTTCAGAATTTGTTGTTAGTAGAACTGTATTTCTTGTGTGTGTTGTCAAATGTCAATTGTATGTAGTATAAGTAATCTTAATAATGTCACTATGATGACATTTCTGTGATTTTATAGTTCAACATAAATATTCTTAATTTGTAATTATTGTATAATTTGTAACAATCTTTGTTAAGGGGAAGAGACCTTGATTAGGGCATCATAACACAACCGAGTTACCCTAGCTCTCGTACATTGCTTGTTTTTTTGTTTGTTGCGTTTATAAGGATGCTAGGGTAACCTGGGTGCTAGCATAACCCTACCTCCTTGTAAACAGGCCCTAAAAGACACTCCCTAATTTGCTTTCACAATTTAATGTTATTATTCACCATTGTTCACACCCATTGAAGCAAATTTGGGAAGCGTCAATTAATTCAGCCATAGTTAATAGAAAATATACATGGTTTGGAAACCTGGCAAACTTCAAAGCGGTTAACAAACAAGCTACGACTCATGTTGAAAGGTACATGAAGGTACATAAATCCTTTGTTTTAGGTTTATTAATATTTAAACAGTACAGTTGAGTGATTGAACCCAAACATTGCTATTGGATGATTGCTTCATTATACAGAAAACACCATATGTTCAGTAACCGTGAAAGTGCACAAATTTCCATAAACCTACCTGAACAAAAACATGTTTAAATAAGCGAATGAGATGACAGAGATTGACAGGTCAATCCCTTGATATTAAAAAGATATCGTGGGGTAGATCATGTAATATATACAACATGAGCGGCCGTGTTGTATCGGATATACAAGCTCGAGCCGAAGGCGAGAGATTGTATATCAGATACAACACGGCCGCGAATGTTGTATATTACTTAAATACGAATGCATCTAAAGAACCATATTTACCAACTATTTTAGCGATATACTCTATTTTAGCCGAGAAAATCGAAGCTAAAGTTTATGTAAATCAGGACGATGCTGTATCCGATTTACAACCTCTGCTACGGTATTGATTTCTTTTATGTTTTCTTCATGAATTATTAATGAGTATTTTAAGGTTATTTAGATACTTCATACAGCAAGCAGTCAATGAGTACATGTGTGTACTATACTGCTAATAAACTTGATTGCATTAAAAATTAAAAATTATGCCACCGGTTGTGAAGTATATACTTGTAAGTTTCCTCCAAAGAGAATTGTTTGTCTTCCGACGAGTAATGTAATGTTTGTCACTTGAAGACGGTTTTACACGAGTTGGCCTGAGTCACCCGACTCGATAAATCGCCCAACGAGTTGAAAACCTTTTGTCAACCCTTCAATCATTCTGTATAACGCACAAAAACTGTGGTAGTTTACTATAAGTCATGTTAAAAATACTTGCCATTTGTATCAGCAATATTGTCTTTCTTCGAAAATAGTGTTGCTCCAAAACCAGCTTCGAATTCGTAGCGACGAAATATAAACACGATCGGGATTAAAGAATACTTGTTCCCATCGTTCAAACTGACAGCTCGTACTGTGGCTCGCACGTTGACGCCATTGACGCAAAAAAATGTCAGTGGTTACACATAAAAGTTAACACACAGAAAGTTTGGTAATAATTCCATGTCCTAAATAACCCAGGTACTTCATGAAAGCCTGACCCCAACACACAACCTAACCTAAGGCCAAAAATTCGTGTAAATAGGACATGGATTTATAACCGAAAGTTTTCCCTACTGGCAGAGGTCTATATATTGCTATCGTGTTGTGTGTGTGTTTGCTGCGCAGATACAAAAACCCCCAAAAAACAACAAAATTAATTATAGATATTCATACAAGTTAGCTTTAACAGCAGTCTCAAATGAAACTAAAGAGACATTCAATTCTCTTTGATCTTTTTTGGAAGTATATTAGCTATAGGTTACTGCACCAGAATAGTAAAAGATCTTTTTGCTTTTCTAATTTTACTTTTGGTATATGTATGTCCTTTGAGGATTTAGTGCTATAGTTATGAACAGAATCGTTTAATCTAAGATATTCATTAAAATAGTTTGGGACTATTCCAAGACATTCTGATTGGTTAATAAACAGCCTGAAAGCCTAATTTTCCTTCACGAGAAAATCCAATATGGCGTCCAAAACGTAGAGTTAACGTTGTCGAAGAACATTTCGATGAAATACCAGGGGCGCAACTAGAAAATTTCGAGGGCAGGGGTTGAACGCAAAAAAGGGCAAAATCGTTCAGTATTCTAAACAATTTGGGACTAGAAGGCAGTGGCGTGAAGCAGTGACTCTGGACTCTTGAATCAGTTTGGGCCTCTGAAACGGCATTTCCTGCATTTTGAGGACGCTTTTCCCGTATTTTCGGTTGCGGAAATTTTTATTTTGGTATCGCATTATTTAAAATTTATCATAATTATATTCAGCCTAGCTGACGCCCAGGGCCACGGCTAGAAGCCTCTGAGTCTCGCCAGATTTGCGGAGAATTGTATTGCGTACTACAACAGACGATTAATTATCTGTTTATCTAATGTCTAACTAGTGTTAGAGGTCTCACCAAAAGGGCAGGGGTTAAAAAGGGCAGGGGTTGCAACCCCCCCCCCCCCCCCCGCACTTAGTTGCGCGCCTGAATACAGAGTGAATTTTGCTTTAATATTGCCATTAAAGTGCATGTACGAAGACTAGAGGAGGGTAGACGCTATGAGTAAAACGTTTGACGTTTCAGCGAACGAAGCGAAGCAGTTTTAAACCATTAATGGAACTTCGAGAAATGCAGCAATGAGTAGTACTGTATGTAAGCTCGTAGTTGAACGAACATTTGTCTAACATTTTCATATATATTATTAATAAGTAATAGCATGATTTTTCGTGCAAAACACGCGCTCATGAGCTAGTTTTTCGAAGACCTCAAATAGCACTCGTCCTTCGTACTCGTGCTATTTTTAGTCTTTGGTCTGAAAAACTCACTCGTGTGTGTTTTGCACTCGAAACCATATGCTATTCGAGTGCAAAACACGTCCCTCTTGAAAAATCAACCATCTTGAACAAAGGATTTCGAGGTGACGGCACATAACCGGCACATAGGATTTAGAAACCACGTCTAAAACACTAACTTGGATTTGAAATATTACGTAATAGCGCTCACGGCCCATTATATCGAGATGATGGTTCATTGGTTCATTGGTTCCATAAAAGTATAAAATTGAAACCTGTCTTCGCAATTGGATGAACAGTAGTAACGTTTTAAGCTACATTCTAAAACTTAAGTAGTTAAACTATGTTAATCTTAAGCCAGAGTAGCGTTAATCTATGCAATTGAAACATTGTCACTAATCAATAAAATCCTTATAGGTCAATCAGTTTCTGTACCATCATTTTATTTAACGCAACTGTTACCTGGCAACAAACAAAAGTTTTATCGTTACGATGGCTCACTGACCACACCTCCATGTTACGAATCCGTTGCGTGGACAGTTATGGAGGGTAAAATTAAAATCTCACAGCGCCAGGTGTGTATTGAAAAAAAAGAACAATCTTATATGCCTAGGATATAAGGGGTATAACAATCTTATGCATGTGGGTTGGGCGACCTCGTACCCAGGCTCTTTCCTCGCTGGATTGAGCGGAAGTGGCACCGTCAGCATGCTCTATCCACTGACCTATATATATAACTGGACTGCGGGTGCTGGCCAAAAATGTGTCCCTATTTTCACTTTCAAAATGGTGGCATTTATGGGTCCTTCTGCTAATGGTAGCGACCACTGACATGTACTTATCGTAGGAAAAAAGAATATTTATGTAAATACAAAGCGATGTTCTTACTTTATTAATAAATCGTTCCTATGCGAGGGCTTCCCCAGAGGTGAATAAAATCGTCTGGCGTTACTGCGTTAGCCAGAACAAAATACTAAAGAGTAAAGACCAATAAATTCGGACAGGAAAGAGTTAATGCATGCAGGTTGGTCATTGTTAATTTCTTGTGGAACGACTCAAGAGGCCTGCTGGATTATTTTTCTGACCAAATAGGAATATCGCCTCCCATGTAAACAGCCCCTAAGAAGAACTCGGTACGCCTCGCTTCTTTACGATTTTCTCGTGATCTTCAGCGGTTCTTCATACAGCTGGCGACTTCACAAAACGAAATGTTTGTAGATTTCCTGTGTATTGACAGTCTTGTTTATTTTATTGCCAAGTGTTCGTGCGGTACCGCCGGCCGGTACGTCTTTAATTCAGACTGCTAGAAAGCTACAACAGTAATTGTCTAGGATTATTATTATTGTAGTTCAGAACTACAATAAGACTCTTATCATGAAAACATCCCGGGTCGCTCAACAAATATTTTGTTTACACAAACTCGAGACCAGGACGATATTATGCTGACTTGGCAAAAATTCTGACAGAAAATTCGACAAAGTTTGCCTAGTCCGTCTACTCCGAACGTTTTCTCAAGAAATAATCCACTGTAGAAGTTATAAAATATATTGGCAGAAAGATAATTCACCTTGCTATAACATACGTGCAGTTTATCCGACCAAATAGCTTAGTTTCCCTAAAAAAAGCGAAATACCAAACATGTCCAAATCATAATAGCGCACGCTATTTTGAAATTTTTTTCCGTATGTATTATAATGTCTTCTCCGCGAATGTTTTCTCGCGAATAAACCACTGTAGAAGCTATCAAATATACTGGAAGAAAGATAATTCATCTGGCTACAACATACGTACAGTTTATCCGACTAAATAACTTAGTTTTCTTAAAAAAAGCGAAATACCGAACACGTCCAACACGAACTAGAGATTCTTAGGTATCGGTCAGCGACCTTCACCATTAGCAAAAGGACCCATAAATGCCGCCATTTTGAAAACGATTTGGGGGACACTTTTCCTAACTCAAAGGTAATAGGAGCACGCAGTCCAGTTATATATATAGGTCAGTGGCTCTATCCCGATTGATATTTTGCACTGACCAATCAGGATAAAGCATGCAAGAGTGCTACTTCCGCCCGATCGGCATTATGATCATATTGAACTAACGTGCAAACCGAGACCGATGCTCCGCGAAACAGCGGTCTAGCGACAAAACAAAATAAGTGTTCCGGAGACTTTTTGTGTCTACTGCGCATGCGAGTAGATACTATATGTCAGCATGCAAGGTTTTTCGATGTTAGTTAAGTAACAAAGTAACAATAGAATATTCTACGAAACAATCAAATTTCAGGTTTTTCCGATCACATCCCGAGTCAGTCCGACGCAGTCCGATACATGTATGCCCAAGCCCGCCTATTTTTGTGTATGAATGACAGTAAAGCTACGGATACACGGGCAATATTCGTCCGTTATAAAATCGTTGCGTTACCGTCGGGAGAAGAAAATTGCTCGTTGCTTCAAAGCTTCCCGAAATCGTTGTCGAAAGTTCAATGTTTTAAACTTTCGGCAACGATTGCGGAAAGCTTTGCGTTGCTGTCGCAAGACCGCAAGGTACATGGACTTGGAGTAGCATACCAATACGACCGGCAGTGGCTTCAAAACGTTTGTTTACTACTGACAAAGGATGAGCAATCCAGTTATATAAAGACTGATCAGTGTTATTACATACATCCCGACGATTTACAAAGAACTTGTTATTTCATGTAATTTCATACACACAAAACAAAGATGGTGGGTCATGCGCTTCATCATACGTTTACTATATGCAAGTGTAATTTTCTTTTTTACAGCTTAACCGTTTTCGAAAGCTGAGGGCTAGCGACGGGCAAGCCCTGGTGGACAACTTCCGACCTGTGCAACCAAGAAATAATCGCATGGTATTCAGAAGCTTCGCTTAATACTGACTAACATGTCATTTACTCTTTGATTGTTTGATTGATTGATTGATTACTTTGTTCGTTCCTTCGCTCGTTTGTTTGTTTTATTGGTTGATTGTCAGTTTCATTTGTCTTTGTGCTCCAGCAAATATTGAAACATTTGTTTTAAATAAAACGAGAATCGTAAAATGAATGGATGGTTCTTCATAACTATATAGTCTACACTTGTTATTGTTGATTTCACATTACTTTACAGCCGTGTGTTGCGAAGTTCGTTGGGAAGTTCCTAAGTTCGTTCGGAACTTGGGAACTACGTAAACATGCACGAACTTCACAACGAACTTCGCAACACACGGCTGTAAAGTAATATGAAATTAATCACAATAAAGAGGGACTACAGTCCGTTTTACGCATGTCCATAGAATTGTTTACGTTTTGATTTGAGTCGTTAAAATTGATATTTTCATAAAAATTAATTAGATTTTGATAAAACTCATTTGGACGGTTAGGACGAATCAGTTCAAAGACTTACCATACATTCTCCAGTTTCCACAATCGGAAGCAAAAGTGTTGATACAATTGGTGGTTTTTCTCAATAAATTTCAACATTCACGAACAGATCTATAAAAATACAGGTTTAATGAACACAACCCATCTCCCCCGGCATCAATGTTGACTACGTGGGGTTAGGATGTAGTGAGAGTGAAATTTAGAATTTCAATCAACATTGAGGCGTGGGGGAGGTATTTAATTTGAGGTTCGTCGTCATCTAAAATTTGTATTGTTTGAGTTGCTTCAGAAGAAATGTATCAACACATTTTGCTCCCGGTTGTAGCTGCGTAAAAATCAAGCAACACTACACTACAGCAACTTCCTGATCTGAGTGTCTTCAGGTTGCGTTCTTTAAATTCTCTCCATCTCCAAAAACCTTCAAATAAATATACGTAAGAGTAGAGGCACTGGTGGCTGAATATTGTTTCCTGCTACTACCAGTGCTAAACGGAGGAGTTTTATGGTTGTATCTGACGATCTGGCCATCTTGTTTACGAGCAAGATCAACTGCCAACTATTTTTTTTTTATTTAAACATATTTTATTACCGCATTTAGTCGAGGAGAAGCGATAAAAAGTCGACCACGTAGCACCCCCACTACACAATAGTTTTGACTCCAGATTATAATAGGCTGGTACCCATAGAACATTGCTAGGTCAGTCGTACTCACAAATTGTGGGGTCAGTGGCCTGCTACATAGAGGGGGTGGGTGGTCCTTTCATTGACAGACTTAAAGCACAAACGAAAATTAAGTTTGTCTTATTTGAAAGAACACTTAAAATGATAGAGTAACATCTTTTGCAGTTTTTCGTTTCCTTGCTTCGTTGTTGAGATATTTCAGTTTGTTTGATATGTAAATTAAACAACTTGACGTCACATGTGCATAATGAGTTATCAGAGAAGGTTATATATCTTTGCTATTATCAAACCAAACTTAATTCGAATGAAGTATGTGCGTGTGTTTCTCTCAACGCCAAACATGTAGAATTTTCAAGTGATTATGTTTGATAATAGCAAAGATATATAACCTTCTCTGATAACTCATTATGCACATGTGACGTCAAGTTGTTTAATTTACATATCAAACAAACTGAAATATCTCAAAAATGAAGCAAGGAAACGAAAAACTGCAAAAGATGTTACTCTATCATTTTAAGTGTTCTTTCAAATAAGACAAACTTTGCATTTCATGTGCACTTTAAGTCTGTCAATGAAAGGACCACCCACCCCTCTACGTAGCAGGCCACTGACCCCACAATTTGTGAGTACGACCGACCTAGCAATGTTCTATGGGTATCAGCCTATTATAATCTGGAGTCAAAACTATTGTGTAGTGGGGGTGCTACGTGGTTGACTTTTTCTCGGTCAAAATTTCTAAAAATTGTCATCTGGTCAGTGTTTTTCACATAGAACACTACAGCAAAAAATTAGGGAAAGTTGTCAAGACAGATTCAGTTTCGCTATAAAATGGATTAAAAAAAGTTCTGTCTTATGACATTTTTTAAAAAGTAAGTATGTTGTTTAAAGTGCCAATGCAGCGAAATTTCACCCCAGTTTTTTATGATTGCATTTGAAAGAACACTTAAAATTACAACGTAACATCTTTCGTAGAATTTCGTTTCCTTGCTTCATTCTTGAGATATTCAGGTTTGTTTGATATGCAAATGTCATACTTATGACATCACACTGCATAATGACTTTTTGAAATAGCATCAATTTTAGGATAGTCCAAATATTTTACACCCAGCTACACACGTTTAGTGACCAGTCATGGCTAGATACATGCAAGTGCAAATTTTTATTAAGTACTTTCGATAAGCACTCTCAAAGAAAATAATACTTTTAGAAAAAGATGTTACATTGTCATTTTAAGTGTTCTTTCAAATGCAATCATAAAAAACTGGGGTGAAATTTCGCTGCATTGGCACTTTAAGGTTTTCCTATTTCATTATGAACAAATTTTTAAAGAATTTTACCGAAGCAAATGTGTGATATTCGACCATTTATATCGCTCGGACGGCTGCTGACGTGCAGAATATCAACTCGACAAGATTGCTATTTACGCATATGCCGACGCCATACTCTTTACCAGTCCCTTCTTAAATTTACCGTAGGGAGCCACCTTAAGTACAAAATACCAGTACTTTGCTGAACACGGGAGATTGGGATATTGACTAATCACGAAACGCGTATATATATAGTGTGGATATTATTTTATAAACATATACGATAATAAGATCTCGACCAACCGAAGACAACTTAGTCTTCGCTATACAGAGCCACTAGGATTAGATGAAAGATGGCAGTGACACATTAACTACCTATTTATTGGCTGAAACTCGTCTCCAGGCTTCCCTAATCCAGCCAACGCAAAACCAAAAAATCCTAGAGACGAGATTGCCATTTCTTACCCTGCAGAGCCCCTTTCCGACCTACGCAGGCTTCGGGAGAAAGTGGGCTGTACCAACGAATTCGATATTTCTTTTCGAGCATGCGTGAACGGTTGCCAAGATACTATTTTGGGCCCAGGCTCTAACGCGTTACTTGCTATTTTCCTGCTCACGTGGCGTGTGTTCATAAACTAGAACTTGTTTGACCAGTTTAAAACCTGACTGACTCGAAGCCTGCGTAGGTCGTCGGAAAGGGGCTCTGCCTCAAAAGGGTCGCCACTTCTCTAATCTCCTTAATATAAAACTCTCGCATTTTAGAGCAAACAAACTACGGATTTTGGGTGGGGCAAAATAGAGGTAACGTGAAAAAAATATCCGTCAAACGGCCAAAGATGTCGAAGCTAATTAAAAACAACTAAAATCACCCCATTTGGCAAGAACAGTGGAAACTGACAATCAGTCATATATATGAACGCAGGCACTAACTGTTTTGGTTAATTCTGATCTTCCCCTTCGTCGCCGTTCTCCGCCTTGACGTCGCCCTTGTCCGGTGGAGACCGATCTCTCTTCGAGGCCGAGCGGGATCTGGATCGACTTCTGGATCTGGAGCGCGAGGATCTTGAACGGGACTTGGAGCGTGAGCGGGACCTGGAACGAGATCGGGAGCGAGACCTGGATCTGGACCGTGAATGACGACTGCGCTTGGATCGAGACGAAGACCTAAGAAGATTAAGATATGTACTTACACATAAAACTTCCAGTGTGAGAGTACACGTACTCTTATCAAGGCCTGTTTTTTTTAGACTATTTAACAATTAGGCTCAGCATTCTCGTACGCAAACCATTGAACTATCATTCTCGTCCCCAGAGCCTCTCCCGTGCTGGCGCGCTGAAAAGGCTCTGGGGGAATCCAAAACCGGAACACCAAGACTCTTTGGTGTTCTTTCTAAAGCGCATGCGTTTAAGTTCGCGGTTTGGGAGTTGGACACGAGATCATCGACAGTTGTTTGGAATATAATTTTCCTTTCGTTTTCGATTCTGGCGGTTTGGCTGTCTCGTATTGACTCGTTTGACTTTGGAACAATTCTGATTGTGGTATATTCCGTTCGAAGAAAGTCCTTGTTGAGTGTGGCTCATCGCCGCTTTTATTCGGCGGGGCAAAAGGCATTGAAATTTACGAGTTCGCTTCAGAGCTTGGCAATACTAGAGCCGCGTCGGAATTTCTTCGTATTTACGGCTTCTTTTAGTGAAGGTAGTTCTCTTTAATATGTTGCACCGTTCGTTTATATTTGACGTGTATATTTCAATGAGATTCTTATTAATATGTACCATGCACGAACAGCCAGCAGTGTGCTGTCTAATATCGTCTATCGCCTATCGATTTCAAATTGCTGTCTGTCTTCTGTGTTTCATTTAATTATATAAGGGGAAACGGGCTGATTGCTTTGAAAAACGTTCGATTAAATTGTTCGGATTAGAACTATGATTAGAATTGTGCTTCGTTGTCAGTTTTCGTGTCTCAAATACTGTTTATTTATAAACATTCACTAAGCTCCGTCGTTATATAGGGCCTTTGAATTTGAACAACCAATCAGATCGCGATGCATATGGATTCCCCCAGAGCCTTTTCAGCGCGCCAGCACGGGAGAGGCTCTGGGGACGAGAATGTTGAACTATAAGAAGACTGGAACGATAACCCAAGAGGGGATTTTGAAGCCAGTACCAGTCCCTTTGCAGGTAGCTCCCGTGCTTCAAGTTACTTAATTTTCATCCTGCCATATATTTTGTTTGGGACGATAACAAATTACTCCAAAACAACGGATTGAAATACATTGTTTTATACGTATGTTTTTAGAAATAGCATTGGCTTCAATTTGATGTATAGTATAAGTTTCCTCGTTATGTTAAACTTTTTCAAACGTGGTAAATGTTAGGCCATATTTCGTTGGGAAATAACACTAAGAAACTTGTTGTAGTTTTTCTGAGTTTTGAGCTGAAATACTTAACACCGAACGTTGGGCTGTATATGAAACTGAAGCTATTGAAAAATGCTATTTGGTATAGAAACTTCAAGAGTTTAGCTAAAAGGGAAATAATTAAAAAACTGCCATTTTGTAACGTTCGGCAAACAAAATGGCAGTTGTTTTTCTATTTTTTAAATATAACATTCAAATTTTTTTGGCTTCATCCATTCATAGGGCCTGACTTACGGAGTTAGCGTTCCAGTTTACTTATAGTTCAATGACCCAAACCCATGCGCTAACGCGTCAAGTGGCTCTGGGAATCTCTGTAAAGGTGAGCGTTCTGATTGGCTTAACGAAACAATAAAAAAAGGAGCAAAATGTACACACCCCGTTTGACATAAACGTACTTTGATGTTATATTTCATAAACGAGTGGGAGTGTTTTACCAGGGGTTACAAACACGAGAGGACAATGAAAATCACGAGGCCGTTAACCGAGTAATTTTTATTGTTTTCGAGTGTTTTACAAACACGAGAGAACATTGAAAATTACGAGGTAATAGGCCGAATGATTTTTGTTGTTCTCGAGTGTTTGCAACCCTTGGTAAAACACGATACATAGGCCATTTTGTTTACAAAAAAACAACAACAAAAGAAGTACAAAGAAAAGTTTGAAAATCCGTAAAAAATTAATGAATCCAGTAACCTAAGCACTAAACCATGTACGGGTCAGACAATGAGCAACCTGGAAATAGGTTTTTTGATTTCAAAGCAATAACCAACTTTGTTATATATCAAGTGTATGTCACGCTATACGTATGTGAGGTATGTTATTTAAAATATACATAAAAAACTTATTAACCTCGACTGCTTGGTCATTACGGAAGATATCAGACCTCCATCTACAGACGTCACCCTGCGGGCTCGTTCCATACTGTCAAGACCTTGGTCCGATATTTCCGCGTAATTACAGCACTCTCAGACCCCGTTTACACGATGCCGGTACAATTTGAAAACGAAACAAAATCATGCCGGTGTGTAAATACAGGCCAAAAAGTCTTGCGTTTACACGGTGCCGGTATAATATAATGACGGATTGGCATGCGACTATTCTCTTCCAATGAGAATTGAGAAGAGTTTGTGAATACTGCTGACCCGAATACTGTGGTCGTATATATCGTGATTACCGTCATCAAACTGTTACGGCACGGGCGTTTACACGATACTGGTTAGTGTTCCATTTTCATTTCATGCCGTCAAGGAACCCGTCTTCATTTTGTGCCGTTTTCATGTCATTTTTGTGCCGGTATCCTGTAAACGCAAGGCCTAAACGGCATGATTTTGTTCCGTTTTCAAATCGTACCGGCATCTTGTAAACGGGGTCTCAGTTAATAAGAAATTGATAAATGAACAGAACTTATTTTATAACTGAAATTAACCAACGCGGGTCGTCAATTAGCAAATAACGGTCCAAACCAATTTTGTTTTTCTTACCTGGAGCGACTTCGTGAGCGGGACCTTTTATCTTTAGGGCAGTCCTAAAAACACATTACAAAACAATTTCAAGATAGTATATTTTGAATATAGCAATACATCTGATTTATAGACATCAAAACCACGGACCTATACTACTGGACTGCGAATCCAACACGTGAACGAACCAATGATGGCAAAAACACGAGTCTTTTTTTTCCATCGTAGCAACCGCATTCTATTCTGATCCTATTCTGCCCTATGGTTTTTATTTGAGTATGGGCTTGGCCGAGGCCACAGTTTCGATCAATCCAGTTATAAATTCTTTCAAGAACGATCAGCGGTTTACCCTGGGTACCAGAGGCTGTGAGTTTGTGTTTGGGAGAGGGAGAGCCTCTGGTCTCGCGAGCTTCAAATCTCACTTTGGCGAGTTCAATATCTGAACTCGGTTTTTGATTGGCCTAACTTTCTGAAAGCGTTACTATTGGTTAATCAAAGCAAGTCACGCGTGACGGTGAGTAATTAAAAATATTAAAAACTTAAACCACACACCTCTGAGTCTCGGATTGCCGTTTCAGCTCACTGAAATACCGATAATTATTCTTTCCACAGGGAGTTGGAATTGTGATAAAATCCATAGTTTCCTTATCGAAAACGAAGTAACGAACGAGTGTGCCAGACAGCGTGCTTTACTTCCTCAAGGACTTTGAACAATCGTAACATAGCAACGTGCGTTTCAAATTTCACTCAACCGTGAGAATAATTAACAGGAAGTAACTCGCCAAATAGACGGCCGGCCAACCTCGATAAAAGTGACTCAAAAACACCGTTGATGGCATTTTTTGTTACAAGCAGGCAACCATGCTAAATCGTATCGGATAGTGTATACTTTGAAGGTGAAGGGTGTTGGCAGCCGTAATTATTGATTTACATACTAAAATTTAGAGCTTTTTGAAAGCACAGTGTGATGGATGGGATATCTGTAAAGTGCTACCTATTTACGTTTGTGTTTTATTTGAATTAGCTAAATTCAGAATGCTATCCAATCAGCGTGCCTCTAGTTTTGCTTAACCTAATTCGCATAACTCACAATCATAAACAAACAAGAAATATGGCGTGAATACACCTAAATATAATACTTCGAAGAAAGGCAACAAAAAGTTTTCAGATCGTTGTGGCTGTTCTTCTTCTAAGTGTATTATTTAGGCGAATTTGCGCCATGTTTCTTGTTTGTTTATAATTGTGAGCTACGCTGATTGGATAGCATTCTGAATTTGTAATTCAAATAATACACAAACGTAAATAGGCATCGCTTTACAGATATCCCATCCATCACATTGTGCTTTCAAAAAGCTCGAAATTTTAGTATATAAATCAATAATCACGACTGCCAACACCCATCACCTTCAAAGTATACACTATCCGATATGATTTAGCATGGTTGCCTGCTTGTAACAAAAAATGCCATCAAAAGTAATATTTTGAAGCCTTGGCCGGCCCTCTAAAAGTGAGATTTGAAGCTCGCGAGACCAGAGGCTCTCCCTCTCCAAACACAAACTCAGAGCCTCAGGGTATCAGCGGTTATTACTATAGAAAAAGAACCAGTAAACATCCATCTCGGATCGATCAGTCGCTGTCATGAACATAAGGGCTCCAGTCCAGTTGTATGTGTGAGCAGAGTTGGAAAAAAGCTGCGGGTATGCGGGTACCACCCGGAGGAAGGTTTACGTTAGTGAGGAAGGTTTAAAGTGAAAACACGTGAAACAACACATTCGGTAATCAGAGAAAGTTACAATTGATCAAGCAAGGTGTCCAGAATAAATGCGATTTGCAGCAAAACATTGGCTAACCAACAATTATGCAGCACTGGCAGTGGCAGCAGTTACATGTGTGAGACATGTACGCTGATGTCTGCTGTGATGTCTGTATCTTCGCAGCAGTCGAGGGTAGTTGGCAGGCTATCAGTCAGCAGCGGTCAGTTATTAGTAGCTATTGTAGTATGCCAAAGCTTACCTAGGAAAACCTAGAAAACCAAGGTACTGCAAAAGTCGGGCAGTATTTATGAACGTTGTAAGACACAAAATTCTCGCTATATATTTTGAGGAAGGTTATCTAAACTTAAAAACCCATCCGGAGGAAGGTTGAATACTTTTTCCAACTCTGTGTGTGAGAGAATAAATATCATTACATTAAGAGATTTTATTATATGGCACGGATTACTTGCGGTAAAATCACGCGTTGCTTACGTGGGGAGATTTCTCCGTAACACCCGTGGGTATATGTGGGCGCTGCCTCTCACCCGGTTAGACGGGGTTAGTACTTTGAATAACTTCGTTCTCGAGCTTGGGTAACGTGAGTAGAGTTTAGTTGGTGTCTCCTGTGTTTCGAGGGTTTTTCATCGGGTTCTCCGGTTTTCCTCTCTCTGCAAAATCAACACCTTCAAGGATAGGAGTTGCGCCCACCCCTGCCTTTAGAGTAGTATAGCCAACGAAAGAGGAGCCTTCTGGCTACATTAGGGCGCTTTCCAATTGACAAGGTTAGACCGGTCAGTCCGGCGAGAATGGACTTGCTTTTGATTAGGACCAAATTTTCCAGTCTGACCGTCCTATAAGTCTCAAACGAATCGTGTTCCATTTAACCAGACTGACCGGTCTAACCGTGTAAATGGAAAGCCCCCTTAGACTGCGGTCGACCAACTCACTCACTCACTCTATTATAATTGCTATATTAAGTAGAGTGCTGCGTAGGCAGTGCTGTGTATAGAGCAAAGTGAAAAGGTGGAAAACTGCGAGGTTGGTTCTGATAGGGAAATACTGACGTTTCAAGCGGAGCCCTTGGCAGTTTACAACCTTTTTCCCTTTGCTATTATATACTCTCAGAACGCACGCACGCACGCAGAAGCAGTAGCCAATCTCAAAGCGTTACTTGGTAGAGTCAGAATCCAATTATAAATAAACAAAAAATACATACATCAATGAGACGAACTCTCTTTCCATTCAGGCTGGATCCATCTAATTTTCTGATAGCATTTCGGGCAGCAGAATGAGAAGCAAACTCCAAAACACTGGAAAAAATACGAGTCAAAAACACATTCTTAGACGGTACATTTCAAAACTTCTGAGTTGACTAAAATAAGAAATTTAAAGGGCATGTGAAATGAAAAAAAAAACATAAAACAAAACCCCCCTATTTGAAAGAACTTTTGAAGTTATAAAAGCTTGGTCTTATACACACGTAAAAACGCACATTGTTCACGGTTGTCAACAAGCGTGAACAATGTTGTGCTGCTCGCCGTGAACAAGTTGTCAACAAGTTGTTCACTTATGGTTCGAACTTGTTCACGGATAAATCAACAGTCATGAACAAGTTGTTCCAATAGCACATTTTTATAGCCAACGTTGTTCGCACATGATACAACCATGTTCTAACAGCATGACGAAATAACGATGAACAACAATGTTACAACAATGGTGAACATGGTTGATGTATCAACACGTTCTTCGGTTGTTCCAACATGCGTGAACAACGGTTGTTGTTTCATCAAGCTGTAACAACTTGTTGAAACAATGATGAACAATGTTGTTCATTTATCAATGTTGTTCACATATGTCAACAAGTTGTTACAGCATTGTTCAGGCAACAATGCTGTAACAACTTGCGAGATTTTTACGCGTGTACGTGTAATACAGCTCTCAATTAGTTCTTGAGATATTGAGATTTACGAGATTTGCGTTAGTATAGTGTTTTCAGCTTGAAGTTTCAGATGTTTTTGCTTTACACGCTGTTGTATTGTAGGTTTTGGCTAAAAGGGATGACTCAAACGGACCCGTCCAGTCCTTTCGCGGCTTTTCCAAAATATGTCGTCAAATACGTTTTTCCAAAAAGCTATGGGGTAAACCAGATTTCTGATTAGGGTTAGGGTTTTAGTTGTGGTTAGGATATCGAAAAGATTGCTAAAATCTTGAGACTCACTGAATCTCGACGAAAATAACTCGAAAAAAACAGACTTTTGAGTCATTCCTTTTAACCTCGACCGCTGTTGTAAGTTGTTAAACTCAGAAATCCTGTCTCCCAGAAAAGTCCGAAGCGAGTTTAGAAAAATTATTTCCGGGTATTAAAGTGCCCCTGACCTCGACAGTTTTTATTGTCTTATTTGAAAGAACTTTTAAAATGATAAAGTAACTTCTTTGGAAGATTTTCGCTTTTTCGCTTTGTTTTTGAGATATTTCATTTTGTTTGACATGCAAATGTCCGGAATTTACGTCGCACATGCATGACTTATCGAAGAAGTTTGCGTTTCTCTTTCATTCTCCAACGAAATCCTTTAAAATCGAGAAGTTTCGTGTTGTGGGAGAAACACGCACACATGTTATTCATAATTTAGTGTTTTTATTTGATGAACGCAAAGATATATAACATTCCCTGATAAGTCATTATGCATGTGTGACGTAAATTCCGGACATTTGCATATCAAACAAAATGAAATATTTCAAAAACAAAGCGAAAATGCGAAAATCTTCCAAAGGAGTTACTTTATCATTTTAAACGTTCTCCCAAATAAGACAATAAAAACTGTCGAGGTCAGGGGCACTTTAATTCCCAGCCTAGTCCCAGTCTCTCTCTTCGCTGTATTAATATTTGCTAGCATGGGCGTCTGTGCCCGAGCACCGCGCGAGAGCAACATGTCCTCTCATTTGAGTATCATGATAATCAGCACTTCTTCACACGGACGAATACGAGTGTTGTGGTCGGGGTCTGAGAGGCGGGACTTTTTTCCCGGAGGGTTGTGGTTAGGTTTAGGTCCAACGGGGGGTTGTGGTTAGGTTTAGGGTTTCCAGGGGGGTTGTGGTTAGGTTAGGGTCAGGTTTTATGGGAATTATTTTTTAAAAATGATGATTATTGTTAATTCTAGGGCATTTCACAATTAACGATTATCATCATTTCGAGATGAGAGAATATGCCGGCGAGAGAGCCTAGCAGATTTCAGTAAAATGGTCCCTGATTTTCAAAAAGTGGGCCCTGGTCACCAGGCCCCATCCTGCTCGTAAAAGAAAATATTTTCAACGGCTGCAAAACCAGGTGAGAGAGTATTAAATTTAGCGACAACTATAGACCACTTTCATAATAGTAACTAATTTGAATATTCTTTTATGTGCATCTTAATAAGCCTTTCTGGCCTCGTTTGTGTGTCTGCAATACAAAAGAATCTTTGCTTCATAACGAGGCTAGGAAGGCTTATTTAGATGCACATAAAAGAATATTTAAAGTGGTGGCCATTATGAAAGTGGTCTATGTAAATAGTCTTTTATGTGCATCTAAATGAGCCTTTGTGGCCTCGTTATGAAGCAAAGATTCTTTTGTATCGCAGACACAAAAACGAGGCCAGAAAGGCTTATTAAGATGCACAATTGCACATAAAAGAATATTAAAATTAATCGCTATTATGAAAGTGGTGTATTCATGTACTTATTTTAGGTGCCTATCTCTCTTGTGGAAATTTTACATATTCGTAATGTTTGGGTTTTCCTGACTAAAAATTGCATTATGTCTTGTCGTTCCAAAATGTAAACTTCGTGGACTTTTTTTGCTGTCACAGTTGGTAACTGCTTACCGCAACTGACGTCGAAAAGAGAGAGCTTTTAGAAAAGAGTGTTTAGAACACTGCGCTATTTTTCGCACTTTATTCTCTTAGTTATTTCGTAAACACAAGAAACAACGAGAAAACGTGTAATACTATTGTAAAAACTCTTTCTTTCCAAATGCTCATTCCTTTTTAATGTCACTTCTGGTACGTAGTTAACAACTTTGACAAGTCAATGAAGATAAAATTTTAGAACGTAAAGTCGGTAAAGATACTGTACATTGCAATTTTGTTCAGGAAAACCCAAAATATTACTACCATTTCCGTTCAAACGTTTAGCGTTTAACTTTAGCGAATAACTAGTTGTTTTCGCGAGTTTTGAAACAAACGTTGTCTAATAACTATACGTTTTTGACAGATCAAATCAATAACGAATAGGGGGTGTAACTTTTCGTCGTTATTGCTTCCGTTTCAAGTTTCTCAACGTTGCGTTAATATTCTCACGGGCCACGGCAAACATGGAATACAAAATAAATGCGTTCGGTAGGTCATATCGAAGTGAACTACCCTTATCAGACGATCTGCGTTCGCTGATCATTCCGATTATCACAATTAAGTCAAATTCAAGTTATGCCAAGCAAAGGCTGCCGTGTGAAAAGAACGATGACAAGTATTGACAACGGAAAGTTGCACCCCCTATTCGTTATTGATTTGATCTGTCAAACTTATAGTTGTCATTGGACAACGCTTGTTTCAAAACTCGAAAACAACTAGTTATTCGCTAAACGCTTGAACGCAAATGGTCGTACGAATATATAAATTCCCACAGTTGAGGCCGTTGCCAATTACGTCAGAACCGTTGAAATAAATTTTGTAAAAAACATGATTAATATCCTTCAAAAACTCATTAATAATTCATGAGGAAAACACAAAGGAAATCAGTGCCATGTCCGTGGTTTTATACCTGATAAAACTTCGTCAGAAAGAATACTAATGAACATACAATTTTATATAAAGAATACTAATGAACATAACATCCAATAACGAATCGTTTTTGAAGCCATTCAATCTCGTTCCCAGAGCCCACGTTCCCCACGGGAAACGAGAGATTCTGGGATAATCCGTTTCACATCGATATTTCATTGGCTGATGAACACAGTGAACTCTATATAACTCTTCTTCCGGATAACAAGAATCCTGTGATGGCGTGAACGGATTTCCCAGAGTCTCTCGTTTCCCGCCCGCTGGGTAAGGGGAACGTGGGCTCTGGGAACGACATTGGAAGCCATTCAACACACTCGCATCACGTGTTTTATCAGATCTAAAACACTCGGGCTGCGCCCTCGTGGTTTTAAATCTGATAAAACACTCCTGCTCGTGTTTTAAATATTACGTAAAAAATGCCTATCACTGGTTTCAAAACATAACTATTGACTATCTACGCATCCTACGTGTTTGTCAGTAATTTTCTTGTGGTTAAACCAGCAGTAGATATTCATTAACTTTGTTTACAAAATCTATGTTCAAAACTTTTGGGTAAAACGTTAGCGTTTGTGGGCGGGGAAGCGAATGTTTGCAGGCAGGCATGGACGTCGTGGGATTTTTCCCAAGTTTCGACAGTTCGGTGACATCCGCAATAAAACAACATGACATCAAATAAAAAATCTTAAAATCCATTTCCTTACCCTTCTCCCTTGACTGGTCTATGTGCATCACCATAAGTCACTTCCCCAGCTTGACGTACGTAATCTTTCAGGTCCTGTGACATTATGTAAAATTAATTGACAACACACCTTAATACTGCCCCCGCCTCGAGGCACAGTGGAGAAGCCATAAATAATTGCAAATAAAAATACTACCTCGACTTCAAGCTATAGCACGGTGATCACATTAGAAAGCGGCGAACTGCATGCGGATGGTACTTGCCAAATCATCACCGCTTACTTTTGGAATTTTATACTACGAAGTTTATGTTTAGCTGTCTAACTTTTTTTTTATCATCATCATCATTTATTCGCCACTTAAGAAATGGCTCATGGTTTAGCGTGCTCCATCGAGTTATGGATGCACGCGGGAAATTGGGAGAGCACGAAAAAATCGCAAGAGTTGGTCGAGGCGTAGCCGAGACCAACTCTAGATTTTTGAGTGCTCTCCCAATTTCCCGCGTGCATCCATAACTCGATGGAGCACGCTAAACCATGAGCCATTTCTTTTATAACATAGCATTAAATCCTTTCACAAGCCGGCGAATCGTTTTGGTTGTTGTGTTTTTCTACTTTCGTAGCCAAGTCTTTTTTGTTCACTAAAATCCAACCAAAAGGACAGTTTAAACTCGGTTACCCAGACCCAGTTTATGTCTTCTGGGTCGTTGTTCTTTATTACTCAATAAAATTAAATGACTCGGTATTTTGATAATATAAAAGGCCGTAAAAAGTCAATTTAAAACTCAGTTTTGTTTTGAAATTTTTCCGCGCTTTCTTCCCGTACTCCATCGAGTTACGGAGCACGCACGACAGCCAATCAAAAACGTTGCTATATCAAAGCTATGTTATAAAATGAAATATAGCCTCCTTCGCAGACGTCTTGTGGGCTTTTATTCCCGACCACCACCGTCTGCTCTACGGAGCATGAAATTCCTTTCCCCATTGTTTCTTTGCCCAAATTTCACGCGAAAATCAATGGGCATTACCAGTATTATAAAATATGGGGAGTATCCACTGTTTCCTGTGCGGTCACAGTTGTCCTACGGATGCCGATCGGATTAGTTACAAAGGTAGTGCTTGGTATATGAGCGATTTTCCATATCCAGTAAGGAGGTTCATAAACACATCGGTCTTCTTATTTACAATCTGAGTGATACCCAAATCCAACTTCAATATCTGCCATGTTTATGCAGATCCTAAAGGTCAGCTTCCCAAAATTTGGGAAG
This sequence comes from Paragorgia papillata, assembly GCA_035771165.1. Taxonomy (NCBI): domain Eukaryota; kingdom Metazoa; phylum Cnidaria; class Anthozoa; order Scleralcyonacea; family Coralliidae; genus Paragorgia; species Paragorgia papillata. The sequence goes on along the minus strand of JAWNZC010000001.1, from coordinate 2,240,759 downwards.
TTAGCTGTGATTGGTCGGTTCTCAGGAAAGGAATTTCATGTTCTGTAGAGCAGACGTTGATGGGCGAGAATAAAAGCCCACAAGACATCTGCGAAGGAGGCTAAATGAAATAGGGTAATAGATTATGAATTGTAATAAAAAAATACGTCGCAAGAGGACCTCATTGTACATGTATGGGACCGGTAATCTTCTTCAAGCGAGCCTGCTATTTTCAAACTTAATTAGGCGGGGAAAGCCTTAAGTAGAGAGTAGCGATGGCCTTGTGTAATATTCGTTCTCTTTTGGCGAGCATCCAACAAGCTATATATCGTTTTAAAGCTCGTTTTTTGTAAAGGGGAGGGTTAACCTTAATCTTTTTTTAAATGACATTCTCTTTTTTGCCGGCGGATAAAAGCATAAAATTTGGCACAGAGATACATTATGAGGTAATAAATCATATTTGAAGGGGGACCACGAGATCTGGTATCAGGGGGGGCATGACGAGGCCTAGTAGCAAGTGTAGCTCAGTGAACTGGAGTGATATCTGCTGTTCATTCACCGGACAAAGATTGAAGTCAAACATTGCGGACATGTAGGCCTGAAGTACGTATAGTTCCAGTCTCCTACGCGGTCTTTCGACTGGATCAGACTTAGACTTGACCCAGACCGCGTAGAAGATTGGGACTATACGTACTTCAGGCCCAAAAGGATCGCGGGCTCAGGGAACAAGATTGCCACAAAGATATCACTCCAGTTATATAGAGCTCACTGGTGTAGCTATGGTCAGCAGTCTTCACTTAAAGTTATACTGATCAGCGGCTAACAGATGAAAAACAAGATGGCTGCCATCAAAAACAGTAAGTTCCTAGGCGAGTTTTAGTTTCGATATACAGGTAAGCAGTCACTGATGTAGCAAGGCAAACTTGATGTAAAAGATGCGACACAGCATTTTAGCAAATTTAGTAAATTTTTAAGTTTTTCGCCAAATTCGTTTTTCGCCATATCAAGATTCTCGATGGTCAAGAAAAGATTACCAGAAGGCATTTTGGTAAATTCCTACGAGATAATAAGAACTCGTCATCTTCTTAAGCATTATATATATATATAATTGTTTTATTATACATTCAAAACAGTCATACTAAAGATGCAAGAAAAGTCTGGCAGTAAAAAGACTCGTGCGATTAATCTTGCAAAATGGACTTTATTGAAGATTTTTCTATTCGCTACTTTCCCGTCCCCACAATGCTTGGGTAACAACTTCGTATCCAGGCTCAAAAATTCAAAATGGCGGTAAAAATCAGGAAAAAAGAGCCTGGGTACGAGGTCGTGGGAAAGTAGAGAATTTTTCTAATTTTCGCGCGCTTTGTCATATTGACGTCATAAACATTCAATTAACATTGACGTCGGTCTGGACAATTCTTACTAACAGGCTCAGCCTAATTCAATAATTGTTTAATATTCAAAAATATGTTTTCAGATGGTTGCTCTTCAAATGCCATCAAGTCAAAAAAAATATTATGTAATTAGCCTAGTTTTTTCTTAAAAGCTCTCGGCAGCGTGCCACGTGAATGCCTCCGACTCCATATCGGTTAATTTAAACATAAGCTCTTTTTTGGCAAGTTTCAAGCAAAACGTGGCTAGTGAACTGTTTTTAACTCGCGTGGTACTACAATCGGTCCCAGGGTAGACTATAGTACATTTGCGTCAGAATAAAGTAAATTGGGTACGACTTTCCAAACTAATTTGTAAAAAATTATTCAGTCTTAAATCCTTCATTGCTAATTCTTTATTTCTTTTAAAGTGCCAATGCAGTGAAATTTCACCCCAGTTTTTTATGATTGCATTTGAAAGAACACTTAAAATGACAACGTAACATCTTTCGTTGAATTTCGTTTCCTTGCTTCATTCTTGAGATATTCAGGTTTGTTTGATATGCAAATGTATACTTATGACATCACACTGCATAATGACTTTTTGAAATAGCATCAATTTTAGGATAGTCCAAATGATAGTCTACACACGTTTAGTGACCAGTCATGGCTACATACATGCAGTTGCAAATTTTTATTAAGTACTTTCGATAAGCACTCTCAAAGAAAATCATACTTTTCTAAAAAGTCATTATGCAGTGTGATGTCATAAGTATGACATTTGCATATCAAACAAACCTGAATATCTCAAGAATGAAGCAAGGAAACGAAATTCTTTACGAAAGATGTTACGTTGTCATTTTAAGTGTTCTTTCAAATGCAATCATAAAAAACTGGAGTGAAATTTCGCTGCATTGGCACTTAACTAATTCTGTAATTCGAAATCTGAAAGAAGATATTTGCAATTTTCGCTAACATACAATCCTTTGTCCACCAAAAAAGGTCGCCATTTGGAGCAACTTGCTAACCAATAACTTACCAACATTAAAATGGCTATTTAGTAAAAAATTCGTTGGCATTTTCGTTGGTTTAATGAACAGAGGAGCATGGAGCATTCACGGAATATGTCAAGAGAATCTGATTGATGTATAGTCTTCGCGCTATCAACTACCAAATTTTGCCAAAGCTAGTTCGTTTTGGGGAAAAAAAATTGGGCTCCCGGTAACAATGTCTTAAGCCGGTTTTCAACTACACACGTAAAAACGCACAGTCTAATCAGCTCTGATATCAGATCTGTTCAGAGAAATGTAGCGACCCTTGATACCAACGCTAATGTATAAACATTTAGTTAGAATTTCTAACAGACTGCGACAGCTCCGTAGACAACATACCTGTTCAGTCTGTTGTATCAAACTGATACAGCACTGACCGTGTCAGGCTGATACAGTTTGACAAAATCTGTTCTGAACAGTCTGTTGTAGATGCAGGTATATGATACAGATATGATATCATAGGTGTATCATAGCTGATACTGCAACAGGCTGTATCAGGGGTCGCTACATTTTTCTGAACAGATCTGACATCCTGCATCAGGTCTGACACAGAGTGTGCGTTTTTGCGTGTGTAGGCGACTTTTTTCACGCGGAGTGACTTTTTCTTTTGTCTCATGAGCTCTGAGCTGGAACTAATCAGAAATCTATTGAATTCGAACAAAAGAATGTCGCTTCGCACGAAAAAAATCGCCTAGTGGAAAACTGGTACGTCATAAAGCGTCAAATTTTTCATGACAAACTTTAAGAGTTAATAGCGCGATGACTATACACCAGATTCTCTTGAAGTTTTCAGTGAGCGCTTCTATACCATGCTTCTCTGTTTATTAAAACAACAAAAATGGCAACGAGTTTTTCACTTCATAGCCACTTTATTTTTTTCTTTAAGAAACTCACAACTTTTCGGAGTCATTTGGTGATAACAATTGTCCTTCCACTCATAACAGGAGATTTCGCAGTAATTTTTCGTAAAATAGCAACCAACATGCAATTTTCCAGTTGGAAACAAGTTCAATTTTGCGGGTTCAGTTTAGTTCACAACTTAGGGTTTAGACGACATGTAAGCCAATTAAAAACATTTCTGTAAAAATTAGAATGCTGTTTTGTTTTCTCTTCGGTTTCCACAACGCACCGAAACAAGTGGAAATCCAGTGCGAAAAAAGGTAACTGCATGTGGTTGTGTCACAGCCCTCATTCAAAACGAGTCAACCTCTTCCCCAGGGCATTGGTCCTTTTCGACTCAGTGACGAAACGGGCAATATAGGGAACACCAATCAAAAAGTTCTTAAAATTGGATCTTCGCAGCAATTTCATCCCAAGAGCACTCGTATAGCCTCCTCTCTGGGTTTGTTAATGTAGAAAGCGAGCCTGTGGTCTCACAATCAGGCTTTTCCCATAGCCTCCGGTAATCAGGGAGGGTGAGGCGGCACGAAAAAAACGACATAACCGATCTTCCGCTTTGGGCCTTCGTAATCAGCGCCTGCGATACGCTCATGACATATACCGCATTATTGAAAGATGGCGCCCGTAAACATCAACGAAAGAAGAATATTCCATGAAAAAAGACCAACTTTGGCCCTCTCCTTAGTTTGATCCAACTAGACTTTCTCAAAGTCCTTTTCAAACATTTTTGACCTTTCGGTTCCTCGTTGAAAAGGACTTTCCCCACCTGCAGCGCGCCAAAATTCACCGGTGAATTTTTCGACCGGTGACGTAATTCGGGAAGTAATTATATTCAGGCTAAATTGCTATGCAAGTGCTATCTTTGGAAGTTGGAGTTAAACAGACTCTTGAAAACGTTTTAGTATTGGTAGAACCACTTTCCATTGCATGTACGACAATCCGAAACACGTCAAAACAGGGCGATGTACATTTCAGCGATTTCCCGCCAGAATATTTAATTAGATTCAAAAACCTGCAAGCGAAACAAGTCCGCCTGTTTCCTCCCGCTTTTCCGCTCTCCCGCCTTTCTGCTCGCCCGCAAAAACTAGCGCTAAGAGGCGGACTTGGAGCAAGTCTATGATCCAACTTATGGGTATCCAATACATTAATCTGAATTTGTCCGATCTGATGGAGCTTACTTGCGTTAAATTGAGAATTTAAGAATGTATTAGGACATATTCTGAATGAGTTTTTAGGTTTTCCGTTTTTTCACCGTGAAGGAAACCGGATCTCTAAATAAAACCGCTTTTTCTCGGTTTACCGAAAAACCTCCTCACCCTAGGTAGCCAGAGTCTCCATTCCATGGCAAACTCCAACAAGTCACAGGCTATGGGGGAAAATAAGGTAAACTGGTATAATTTTTGTCGAAAACGAGCAACCTTAATATTCGGCATCTGTCTTCTGAAAGGGATTTTCAGAAACAAGCATCGTGGCGTCACTCAGCGCTTCTCCATCTCATCTTTCGAAACCGATGCCTTCTGCGAGATCCCCCACAAAGCCTCTGGCATCTTAGCAACGTAACGCCTCGCGTCAATCATCTTTTTCTCATGGCATCGTCATCTCACCGCGCCCTGCTCACCAATCAGGGTTAGTGAATGCCGTGGCCCGTCTAAGCATCATTAGACTGAAATGATTTAAACAGACATCCCTTCTTAGAATGCTTCTACGAACACCCAAAAATAACATGCACACAACACAAAACAACAAAATAAGGAAAAGTCAAGGCCTGTATCCTTTTTCAACACTGATTTCTTCAGTAAAAACAAAGACTGAGTAATGATATTAGGCTGCTACTCGAGTGATGAACGATACTGGCTATTAAAGTGCTTATATCGCTTGTTGGGTTTTAACGTATTTGAATAGAGCAAAAAAAGTTAGTTAATAAGTTATTTTGCCATTTTTGATTTACTTTAATAGTTTCTGAGATATAAGCCTTTAAACATGCCAATTTCGGCTTTTCGCCAAAAAATTCCGTCGTCCATTTTTAAGCACGGGGGCCTTGCAGTGAGGAAGGTATAAAGTGAAAACATGCACGTGAAACAACACATTCGGTAATCTGAGAAAGTCACAATTGATCAAGCAAGGTGTCGAGAAGAAATGCGATTTGCAGCAAAACATTGGCTAACCAACAATTATGCAGCACTGGCAGTGGCAGCAGTTACATGTGTGAGACATGTACGCTGATGTCTGCTGTGATGACTGTATCTTCGCAGCAGTCGAGGGTAGTTGGCAGGCTATCAGTCAGCAGCGGCCAGTTATTAGTAGCTATTGTAGTATGCCAAAGCTTACCTAGGGAAACTTAGAAAACCAAGGTACTGTAAAAGGCACGCAGTATTTATGAACGTTGCAAAACACAAAATTCTCGCTATATATTTTGAGGAAGGTTATCTAAACTTAAAAACCCATCCGGAGGAAGGTTGAATACTTTGTCCAACTCTGGGGGCCTGGGACTCAGGAACCTAAGCCGACCGTCTTCTTAGTTGGAACTCTCGTGCGTACTGGAAAACGGGTGTGAGCTCGACATTTCGATTTTTCAGTCAAATATGTTTTTTTTTTGTGAATCAATTAGCCGAAACGTAGTTGTTTTGGATTGACTCGTTCCTGAGTCCCAGGCCCCCAAGGTGTTAAAATGAACGACGGAAATTTTTGAGAATTGGCATGTTCAGAAGCCAATATGTCAGGAACTATTTGACTAAATCAAAAACGGCAAAATAACGTATTAACTCTTTTTTATTTGCTCTTTTTAAATACGTTAAAACCCCACAAGTGATATAAGCACTTTAAAGTAGAGAAAAGCTCTACTCGACCGTGGGTACGATATAAACCAGCGACCTTCGGTTTACCAGGTTGCGGATTCGTATCTGCAGTTTTATCTACAGTAGTATTTGTATCCCAGATGCAGTTGAGTAGAGTATTTCTTTTCTTACCAGGTATGGTTCATTACTTGGAGTGGCACCTAACTATCATTTTTCTCCAACTGAGTTTGCTGTCCCACACAATAATTATCCCAAAGACTAAGTGAATGTCTGTCTCAAAGAAGTGCATATTAACTACTTATTGACCGAGCGTGAGGTCTGTACTAGTGAAATATCGGACCATGTATTTTTTAGTACGGACCGAGACGAGCGCAGCGAGTTGAGGTCTGTGCAAAAAAACAGAGGTCCGATATTTCACTAGTACAGACCGAACAAGCGAGGTCAATAAGTAGTTTATTATATGGCCATAAATGTTGTGAACGTTCTGTGAAAACTCGATCCATCTTTCTTGCGAACTAAACGAAAATGGCAGACATTTTCCCATTTTTAAAGTACTTTCCGTTGAGCTAGAATCCTGAACTTTCTACCCCAAATAGTATTTTTCAATTGCTTTTGTTTGACATATTGCTCAAGATCGTACGTTAAGTAGTTGAATAAAAAATCATCTGAAATTCTAATACTTGTGAGAAGTTATTAAATGTTATATTATTACGAACAATGTTACGAACGTTTTTAAAAACTTTCACAAAACGTGGAACATCAAATATACATTAAATGAAAGCTTATAAAATTTCTAACAACATTCCTGCACGATATATTTCAACAATGAGTAGTTCTGAAATTATAATCCATCTTGTTGCATATACTGACATAACTGCCATTTTGTTTACATTAAAAACTTGCGGTCCCGCTCTGAGCGGGCGGATACGGGAAATATCCGACCGCTTATGAACCAATCAAATTACAGGATTTCCGTATTCGGACCTCTCAGCGCTGCTGCCATATAATAAAATCAATAATCGATTTAAAGTGCCTATAAGCAATATCTTTTGCAGTTTTTCGTTTCCTTGCTTCGTTGTCGAGATATTTCAGTTTGTTTGATATGCAAATTAAACATGTTGACTTCACACGACGTGCATAATGACTTGTCGCAAAGAGTTAAATATCTTTGCTATTATCAAACATAATCACTTGAAAATTCTACATGTTTGGCGATGTGGGAGTAATACATTAAAATACACCCATGCGCTTCCTTCAAGTTAATTTGGTTTGATAAAAGCTGTAGCAACAATTACCTGTATATAATAACCTTCTCCGGGTAAGACATACAGACATATGTAATGTAAAGATGTTCAATTTGCATATCAAGCAAAGTAAAATATCTCAATAATGAAACGAAAACAGCAAAAGATGTTATAATCTGTCATTTTAGATGTAAGTGTTCTTTCAAATAAGATAGACTTAATTTTAGTAATTAATAGTACAAGGGCCTTTTAGGCACAAGTAAGTTATGCTGTACTAAATTTCTACTTGAGTTGCTTTTCTAACTAAAAGTACATGTAACTGTTGCCATTTATTTATACACGTGGCAAGGTTTCTAATTCTAACCATCTCAAATATATTGAAATTTAATGAAATTTCAAGATTTGTCAATACAGAACATAAAAATACCAAACATACTGTACCTGTAGCTTCGTACAACCATACCAATTAACTAATTACGGCACTAGTCTAGTTATTTTAAGGACACTAGTTAGTCTATAAATAATCATATGACTCATTTTACCTGCCAACTCACTCTTGTTGATAAGTTTTCAACAATGACACGCCATGGGGTGCGAGTAGGAGCTCCATATCTGAGTTTCACAAGAAGAATAGTAAGAAGTTATTATTACAGTAAGTTGGATAACTTATGTTTATTTGAATCTGGCCAGTCAGTCGGTTGGTCAGTGAAATATTCAGCCAGTTAATAATAGTTGGTCAGTCAATCTGTCAGGTTTGTCAGTTGGTCAGTCAGGTTTGTCAGTTGGTCAGTCAGGTTTGTCAGTTGGTCAGTCAGGTTTGTCAGTCAGTCAGTCAGTCAGTCAGTCAGTCAGTCAGTCAGTCAGTCAGTCAGTCAGTCAGTCAGTCAGTCAGTCAGTCAGTCAGTCAGTCAGTCAGTCAGTCAGTCAGTCAGTCAGTCAGTCAGTCAGTCAGTCAGGCAGTTGGTCAGTCCACCGGTCAGTCAGTTGGCCAGTTGGGGAGCACGGATGGCGTGTGCTGTTAGGGCGCTGCCTCTCACCAATAGTTAAGCCCGGTTAGACGGGGTTAGTACTTGGATGGGTGACCGTCTGGGAACAACCCAGTGAACTCGATGTCAGTTAAAATGTGATACCTGCAAAAAGTGAGGCAAAAAGTTCCAGGCCCTTGCGCGGTTTGCAGGTACGATTCAGTCTCCCACAAAATGTTTTTTACACGGCCGCCCGTCTTGAGCGAACTGCGAAGACTCGAAAAGGTTTGAAAAATTATTTATTGAATCATTTTATCACGCTTTGCTAAACGTGCTTTTTAAATTTTGATTGGTTGTGCTATGCTGTTGCTATAGTAAAAGTCATTGTCTTTACAAAACGTGCACGAAGTTTGTCAGTGAAGAAATTAAATCAAATTTTCGTTATATTATAAACCATATATATTAGAGTTTCGTCACTCCGAAGAGGATACAAAAAATCAACACAAACTTAGTATAGAATATGCCGTTTAGGTTAGTACCAGTTCCATCAGTGTCATTTTGTTGTTAGCCATGAGTAAACGTGAAAAATAAATAGTTGTCAGTTACTTCTTAAAATATCATAATGCCGTTTAACACATTCGAACAAAGAATAAAGGAGCAGAAATAAGAAAATGACATTGGATATCAAGTATCAATACGTCTTCAAACTTACTCGTACAACAATAGCTTTCTCACTCTTGTTCTCACCTTTTCAGCTGGCTGTTTTCTCAGCCTATTTTCATCGAGACCCGAGCTTAATTTACTGTATAATTTCGGACTGCTATACAGTAAATAAAACAACCACAGCACTGCACAACAATTTGCACGTTTAGTCTGACAAAATAATTTGATAAATAATTTTTTCAAACCTTTTCGAGCCTTCGCAGTTCGCTCAAGACGGGCGGCCGTGTAAAAAACGTTTTGTGGGAGACTGAATCGTACCTGCAAACCGCGCAGGGGCCTGGAACTTTTTGCCTCACTTTTTGGTCCTTCGTTAGCGTTCCAGGTATCACATTTTAACTTACATCGTCATCGAGTTCACTGGAACAACCCCGTTCTCGAGCTTGAGACTCATGTGAGTAGAGTTTAGTTGGTCTCTCCTGTGCTCCGAGGGTTTTTCGTCGGGTTCTCCGGTTTTCCTCCCTCCGTAAAATCAACACCTAGGACTTAGCTGGGATCCGTGGTTTGAGCTGTGTCGTATGGCGGCTGCTTAATGCGCCTTTGATATTCCTCGACACGGCCACGTTGAAAAATCCTCAAGAGAAATTTGATTGTAAAGATACACGCTTGATGTATTCTCATTAAGACCATCAAGAACATCACTCGGTCAGTCAGGTTGGTCACCCAGTAGAAGTATAATTGACTTTTAAATAATAACAATATGTCAGAAACATACTTATCCCTTGCTCGATTTTGTTTGGGACCACCACTGTAACCTCCTTTGACAGAACCACGACAAGCTTCCACAAGAACTCTAGAAGAGAATATTAATCACTTAGGGTCACACACTTGTGGTCTTGAAATTTTCAGGACTATCAAAGTGGGATACTGTTGTAATATCACCTCGTACCCAGGCTTTTCGCTCCCATCCTCGCAAACTCGTCGAGCGAAAACCCTTGTATGGGCTGGTCACGTGCCTCCCAGAACCTGGGAGGTTTTAAAATACCGTTATTGGGGAGGGGATGGTAAGTATGTATTGTCTTGTGGTATAGCTTTTGGTTCATTGGACTCTTCTCGATTAATAACCTTAAGAACGGCAGCTGTTACTTCATTACACTCATTTATTTTTCTGAGCTGATCATCAATGAGCGAGTTCAGCGGCGAAATGACGAGCACAACAGCAGAAGGAATGATTGACGAGCTTCGACATGATTGCTTCTGCAATTCTCTCAGTGAGCAGGGAAGGAAGCAGTTGGTAAATCAGCGATTTTCCACATCCTGTAGGCAATACAGCGACTGTATCTCTTCGATTAAAAAGAGCCTCTAAGCAGGTGACTTGCTTTGGCTTTAAATTAACATTTGTATTAATACTCTTTTTGATAGCGGAATCCAGACACGATAAAAACAAAACACGAACGTGTAAACGACCCTCCCCCCAAGTATATCCAGATTCTGGGAGGCACGTGACCAGACCATGCCAGAGTTTTCGCTCGACGAGTTCGCGAGGGCGGGAGCGAAAAGCCTGGGTACGAAGTTGTTGTAATATATGTTAAACACTTGTTTGGGAACCCTATGGGGCCCTTGGCCCTGAACAATACGTGGGACCCCCTCTAAGATATTTGCATGTTAGGCACCGGCCATGTTGATTTGGAGTTGATATTATATAGTTGATAGACGAGGTAATAAAACTTTTACATGGTGTCAGGTGTGAAAGTTCAATTCTGAAATACAAAAAAAGTACGCAATTTTGGAAATTCCTCTCGACTTGGATGGACTTCTGAATTAAATATAAACAAGTAAAATAAACTAAATAAATAAACTAATTAAATAAACAAATACAACAAAAAAAAGTACGCAATTTTGGAAAACTGTTATAGAAGAAACACCGAAAGGGTGAACGGTTTCAGTTTAAGATGGCTGAAGCTAGGGAAACACATACAAAACCTGGTCCGTTGGTGCTAGATGCCCATAGCATCAGAAAACTGGAGGAAATTTCTAATGTCCTTCGAAATTTATCTGATTGCAACGGAGAAGGACAAGAAATCGGAAAAACTGAACTTAAACTTGTTGCTGAATTGTGCTGGTCCTGAGGCAATTGAGGAATATAGTCATTTTGTTTACGAGGAATCAGAAAGTAAAGATAGTCTTAAGGATGTTTGCAGAAAATTTGAAGAACTTTGCAAAGGTGCCAGGAATGTCATCTATGAGCGACTCGTGTTCAACCAGCGAAATCAGAAAGAAGGTGAGAGGATTGATAACTTTGTGAGCGAACTTAAAGGGTATTGGCAAAGTTAAGTTTGTCTAATTTGAAAGAACTCATAAAATTGTAATAGAACATCCTTTACAACTTTTTCGTATCTCTCTTCGTTTTCAAGATATTTCAATTTGTTTATTTGTTTAATATGTAAATGAGATGGTCTCTGACGTCAGGTGTGGGGTAAAATATTTTCACATGTAGCAAAACCAGTTATATCTCTAAGTTTGTTCATCGAAATCATTTGAAACTGTGCAAATAAAAACTCCTTGCGACGCTGAACATTTCATGTTAGATATGTAACATTTCATGTTAGCTCTGTGTGAAAATATTTTACCCCACTCCCGACGTCAGAGACCATCTCATTTACATATCAAACAAATTGAAATATCTTGAAAACGCAGAAAGATACGAAAAAGTTGTAAAGGATCTTCTATTACAATTTTATGAGTTCTTTCAAATTAGACAAACTTCAATTTTAATACCAATACCCTTTAACAGACTTTCACTTACTTGTGAGTTTGGAGTCCTTCGAGATTCACTTATCAGAGATCGTATTGTTGGGGGAGTATTGTCTGATGAATTAAGGGCGGAATTATTAAAGAAAGCAGACCTCACCCTTCAAGAGTGCCCACGATTATTGTAGAACACATGAAGCATCAGAAGCACAGAAATTTCGATTTACCAAGCCAAGTAGTGGAGGTATCCCAAATACATCTAGTATTCAATTTCTTAATAAGAAGTATGGCGACAAACAAAGAAAAACAACTCCATCGTGTAAATTCTGTGGCCTCAACCATTCGTTTTCCAGTCCAGAGAATCCTTGTATTTAAGAAATGTCGAAGGTGTCAGAGTGACACAGGGAGCCCAACTCTGACGCCTCTTTTTTTGTTTTGTTATATTGAGCTTGACTGAAAACCGAGACCGCTTAACAGTTGTGTAAGCTGGGATCGCGGCGCTTCTCTTAACAGTTGGTAATATATGCATATATATATGCAAATTACAGCGCGCGGTAATTTGAAACTCTAAACAGCTGTGGGCTTCTGTGCCACGTGAATGGCGCGTGACGCTCACTGAAAGCTGAGACGACTTCGAGCTCAAATTACACGACACAGAACGCAGCACTGCGTGTTTAGTTGTCTCAGCTTTCAGTGAGCGTCACGCGCCATTCACGTGGCACAGAAGCCCACAGCTGTTTCGAGTTTCAAATTACTGCGCGCTGCAATTTGCATATATATGCATATATTACCAACTGTTAAGAGAAGCGCTGCGATCCCAGCTTACACAACTGTTAAGCGGCCTCGGTTTTCAGTCAAGCTCAATATAATAAAACGAGGCGTCAATAAAAAGAGGCGTCAGAGTTGGGCTCCCTGTCAGAGTGAGGGACACTTTGCAAGGGTATGTAAAAGACCTGCAAATAATTCCAAAGTGAATACACTGGAACAACCGAATTCATCTGATGATGATTTTGGAGTAGAGAACGACAATATACACACATATTTTGCATCAGTAGAAATAGAATCAATATCCAACAAAAACAAAAAAAGTATGATTACCGTAAAGATTGGAAAGTGGGATATCAAGATGAAAGCGGACACTGGTGCTGAAGCAACAGTTATACCATATCACCTTTACAAGACCATAACACAGAAACCTCTGCAAAAAATCCATCAGCCCTTGAAAGGTTGGCTTGCAGCCAAGCCTATTCATCCTAAGGGAAGTGTTCGCCTCTCAACCCAGTACCTCTCTCCTCCGCAGAGGTTCTTTCGGAGATTGGCTATGTCGGGGATCGTCGGAGATGCGTCGAAATCGTCAGCTGGACATAAAGAGTGTGGGCGGAAAGCGGAAGAGAAAGCGAAAAAAGAACCTCTGCCAGATTTCTGTGTCAATATGGCGGCATCAGGGGGGTGTCAATAACTTTTGGAACTGCGGGTTGTAGAACATGTCGAATATAGCAGAAGGTTACACGACCACAGTTAATTGAATGTGTGGACAAACTAGGAAAGTTCGTTGTTTCAATGTGAGCTACACGTCGGCCGATATAAGTATGTTATCCTCTGGTTCGTCAGTCTTCGTCTGATATATAATTTAAACAGCAAAAAACTGAGTATATTTTGTCTTTTTTACAAGAAAGACATATTATAAACATGTCATAATCACTTACCAACAAATATGTTACTAATATAGACGTGGATGGCTTAGTTATCCGTGAATTAGCAAGTCATGCAAGAAACAGACATCTTGTGCAACAAAACCGACAGAAATCTGGCAGAGGCTAAATGTAATTTCCCGTTGGACTAGTTTCGCCCGCACTACTTATGTCCAGCTGACACCTCCAAGCATCTCCGACAACCCCCGAAACCTCGAATCTCCGAAATTTAACCTCTGCGGAGGAGAGAGACCCAGCACAAGGATCGCAAGATTGACCTGTTATATCTCGTGGTTGAAGGAGATTTCACACCGTTACTGAGCTGTGATGCCTGCCTTGATTTAGAAGTACTGAAGTTTATGAACCTCCAACTGGTAGATATTCCAGAGATCAATTCAGATAGTACATCAACCCAAAAGAAAAGTGGAGACTGATCCAGTACTGAAAGAGTATCAGGACTGTTTCAGTGAGACACCAGGTGAACTGCCAAATGAGGTACATTTGGAGATCGACCCCTTCAGTGACCCCAGTTATTCATGCAACAAGAAAGATCCCAATAGCTCTTCTGGATCAATTAAACCCGAGCGTTGCTATTGGATGACTGCTTCATTATACAGAAAATACAATACCGTGAAATTGCACAAATTTCCATAAACTTGAACAAAAACATAGAACAATCACTTTGGACGAGTTTCCAAAACATGTATATGTTCTACTAACTATGCTTATACTAAGAAGGCTTCTGATTGGTTTAGATAACCTAACCCAACACCTTCTCCTAAAACATGTATATGTTTTCCAAAACATGTATATGTTCTACTAACTATGCTTATACTAAGAAGGCTTCTGATTGGTTTAGATAACCTAACCCAACACCTTCTCCTAACCCTAATCAGTAAGGAGCATGGAAATTAATTGATAATTGACAATGTGATTGGTTACTTATAGCCAATCAGAAAACTCGTTCATATTAGGTACGTCTTTACTGAAGCAAAGCCATCAAACTTATTGGTCTAACTGGAAACAAAAAGCCACCAAAAGGTAGCTGAAATAAACATCCTCAAAAACACTAATGTTTCACCGTAACTACAGAAATGAAGTTGTAGCAATGCACGATTTACTCCTTGACTTCTGCGTTGTTTACATCGGTTATTAGGAATCATGTCATAAAAATGCAACAAATTAAACTCGCAAGATGGGAGCAATATCTGATATTACATGTAACTTGTCTGTTACTGGTTTCTTACAGTATCAGGTACATTAATACATTGTAAGACATGCTATGTCTTAAGACACGACAGTGCATTGCAGGATGATGTACTGTACATACGAACGACAACATTTAATCATTTAATCAGGAGAGCTGCTCAACAATTGTTCACTATCCCAATTTTCATGGTATCCCCACGCGATACTGAGCTTATGATGCCCAGTATCCAAACTTAAAATCTGGTATCCTATGGATATCGGGATACCACAAATCTCACGCCCTGCTGCCCACACATGATATACCATGCACCCAAAGTTTGAATTTCGAGGAGGATGCATGGAGAAATATCAATTCTCAATTTTTTTCAAATTAGTGAACATTATTATCACTATTTCAACCTCAAACTCTTCTGTCAAATGAAAATTCACTGTTGTTACAAAACACCTTGTCAAAGAAACGTCGAAAACGCAGAGAGAAACCGTTAGTTACCCGCCATTTTGCATGCGTCTATCCTGCACGGAAATGTGTTGTCACCCACGCACGCAACCACACAGGCACACAACTTTAACATGCAACATGGCAACCAAAATTTGCATCACTCATTTACAAACTTTCCCGTGAAAGAACAAAGATTAAAGAGGAGTCTGGTCAACACTGAAAAGAAGAATGTGTCTATCAGCAAAGTTTGTGTGAAGAAACCATGGCATGGACAGTGATTTTGAAAAGTCTTGCTCCATAAATAATAATGTAGAGTTTGTAACTTTATATGTGGAGCCTCACTATAACACGGTAGTTGGGGTCCTTAGTGGTGACCGCGTTATAAATGAAGTGCGTTATTGCGAGGTACGGCCAAATATCTTGTTCCCATACTCTTCCCACTCAGTTCTGGCACAATATTATGGGCTGAGTACTGGGAACGAGATTGAGTACTGCTAGAAGCACTTTCTGTTTGATTCTAACAATCCAAATCGCGACTGAAGAAGTTTGAAGTCCGCTCAAGACAGACTTCAACAAAATGGAATTGAAATAGTATTTTTGAGCATGGTTTTCATTTCTCACAATGATCGCACTGCCGCGTTGTCATTTTATCTCGTAATAATCATGATTATTCAGGATGATTAGCAATCGTCAGCCGACAAGATCAAATTGTCTCCAATGAGCATAATACTGATAATAGAAACTTCAGTTTCAGTGTCATATTACACATAAATTTGCGTTATACCGAGTCATGCGTTATAACGATGCGCGCTATAGCGAGGCTCCACTGTACTACCATTTTTATACATAAAATTATTCATTATTAACCACTTCTAAACTTTTTATGGTGTTAAAGTGCCTATGTCATCCTCAGGGACTTTATATTAATTAATTTATACTAATTGGAACATTCTGAGAAGATTTGTAATATATCTTCTCAGGAGCAAATTTCATCTTCATGGACTTTTTTGCCGTTAAAGTTGACGGAAGTGACATCAAAAGAGGAATCTGTAAAGTGGTTTTCATATAGACAAATTCCTCTTTCGACGTCACTTCCATCAATTTTAACGGCAAAAAAATCCATGAAGATGAAATTTTTGCCTGAGAAGATATATTACAAATCTTCTCAGAATGTTCCAATTAGTATAAATATGTAAAGTCCCTGAGGATGACATGGGCACTTTAAATTCTTGTCTATTCTTATTACTGTATTTTCTGGGCGATAACCCGCAGGTTATCTCTTAATTTTGCTAGGAAACATAATTAGTGCGGGTAATAGGGTGGTGCGGGTAATCTGTTGAATTCTTAAGACGACGCCATCACGAAGACTGGAGACCAAGGATTCTACTTTCATCTTTCAACTACTGGTACTGTACTTTTTTTAAATTTTGTGGTCCCAAACCAAGGGAGGATGCCAGACTGACCTGTATTTCTTCTTCTTTGTTCAGCGTTCCTTCATTTTAATATATTCAGCCATTTTGATTAATGCGGTGCATATCGCAGGCGCGGGCTACAGGCCGTAGCCCACGCCTGCGATATGCTAATGATATATACCACATTATTCAAAATGGCCGAATATAAATGAAGGAACGCCGAACAAAGAAGAAATACAAGTCAGTCTGGCGTGCTCCCTTGCCCAAACCTATTATTAGCAGCTGCAGGTTATCCGATGGTGCAAGTAATACGCTGATTTATTTTTCCAAAAGTGGCATTTTTGTTGTTGTGCGGGTTATACCCCATGCGGGTTATCGCCCAGAAAATACAGTATACACCAAAGCATTTTAATTTCTATCACTGTTACATAAAACATGTCTTAAATAGCCTTTTAATTAAAAAGCAACATAATAATCACGTGCCCAACAAGTTTTGCACAATTAACCGTGTGAATAATTTTCTGAGTTTGAAAGCCCTGCTACTAAGATGTCCACTACATTTTGAGATGTTACCTTAATTACAGTACATTGTAAGATATTAACACTATAAAGCTGTAAGACATTATGCTATGCTTTTTTTTTGTAACACATTACACAATGCTACATTACAAAAATTTTCTTGACATGAACTGTCAACTTACTTTTCACCAAGGAGTTCACGATTGTTTAAGTCAGCCACTGCATCATCAGCATCACGATAATCATCAAAAGTCTAGAACATCAAAACATTAAAATAGTCCATTTTTCAACCCTATTGATATTCAAATGCTGACCAAGCTCAGTTCACTACATTTTTACTTTGGTAAAAGTTTGGTAATTAGCTTTGCTATATTCAAAACACTGCCTAACTCTACTTTTATTGAAGAATTGCTAGTATACATGCAACTTGTTTTGGAGTGCTTATCTGTAGCAGTCCCATAGAAATATTATACCTAGAATGCGTGCTCTGTCACGTGACAGGTGTCCAAATAAAATTTATTTTGCCCTTATAGATCCGCCATTTTGAATTTCGCAAGGGGTGGGATATATATACAACAATGATCGCCTCTCAAAATAAAGAATTGGAGGACGTTTCAGGGATAAATTGGATACATTAGCATAAAATAAAACAATTTGCAAGACACTTGCTTTGTTAAACGTACTAAAAATTATAAGTTCAAAATTATATTTCGATCAATTCACCACAATTACAAAAAGCAACAAAAAGATAGGCTCATGCCAAACTTGAAACTCAGAAATTGTCTGCATCAAAGGAAGCTCGTTTAAAAGAAAAGAAAATAATCAAATACGTAATGGAAACTAGGAGAAAATCTTAAGAAAAACACGGATTTAAGATGTCAATATAAATAGGTGTCGAAAAGACTGATGTATAAAAAGTATGACAGGTGCATAAACATTTTATATTTCAAAAATCACAAGCTAGAATCCCTATTAGATTGGATAAAAAAGAACAAAACACTTACTGTCTCCTGGATTAATCCTCCACATTCAGTATAAATCACATACAGATTGGCAAGTGGGAATCATTCAAATATAATGTCAAACAGTAAAAACACTAAAACCATTTGACATTCGTATTAAAAGGCCGCTATCGTCACCATTTCTACATCCAGAGTTTGATGTTCGAAATGTTTTGGCGAAGGATATTGCACTTCACATGCCTTTATCTTTAAATTCACTAATCCAGTAAATTTCCCGGCGTAAAAAAACAAAGAAATTCAGTGCTGAAATGCATCCATCGTCCACTCCACACCGGTTATCAACCGCGGCCGTGTAAAAAACTGTTAAAAAGCCCTAGGGCGAGTTCCTTTTGCCCTTATAAATCCACCATTTTGTGGCGACAATTTTTTGACTGACAGGAGATAGGAGCCCGCATTCTAGGTATATTATTTCTATGAGCAGTCCTCACAATTTGTGACGGCAAAAGGTAATTGCCACCGATAATGCCCTCGAAGATGAAATTATTGACAGCAATTTTTTGCCAACGAAGATTTTTGTGGGCACTGCCTTCTCAATTCTTCTAAGAAACTTCACTGCTATATTTATGAACAGATGATTATAATGATGATTACTTTTAGTTGCTTGTTCATGTGTTTACAGAAAATAATTTGATAAGCGAGTTATTTCTTTGCAAACACTTTTTGATTTTTGTGAGCCACTATGTCATGGAGTGTGTAAGTCTGTAAGTAAGTCCGTAAGTAGTCCTCATATACTTCATGTAACTTCAACCAAACATATACATACCGCTGGCCACGCGTAATGATGGGTTTCTTCCATGTGCTTCGATCAAGTGAGACAGATTGAAAGGTAAGTTCAAATCTTCAAATTGTCATTAAGAGGCAAAAAAAAATTGCCGTTGAACTGCCTCCGAACTCTAAAATATCGATGGCAATTTTTTGTCTACGAGGATTTATCAAAATTGCGAGGACTGCTGTAGCTAATGCTATGATGAGTCCAGTTCTCATTTTAACCCCCAGGACCCTCTGCAACCCCCAAAGCCAAAGCATAATGACTAGGCATTCAATTATGCCATAAAGCCTAGTTCTTATATGTCACTGATCATCGCAGATCACTGATACTGTTGCAGATCATGGCTGATCAGTTCACAACGGATAGTTCCTATTTGTTGGCAATGATGCTATCACATTTCCATCACCCTGCAAAACTTAAAAATGCCTGCCTTAACGGTTGGGTAATTTATTGCCAATTACAATTAATTATCACGCTGTTGAGTTGTATTAAATAAACCATGGAAAGGAAAATTGCAGGGCAGTGATGGTCAGTGATGATTGCAGGAAACAAACTTTTTGTTTTCTGCGATTGGATAACCGACCATCAGCATCAGTGGTTGTGCCATAATTTGCAAGAACTTTTACTTGATGATATTTGTATTATGGCAAGATTCTTTATAAATAATTAATTTGGCTATATTAAACTATATAAAGGTGTCATATCCGAAATACTAAACGAAACCAATTCCTATTATAAAAGACAACTCTCCATCTCTCCCCAAAACAATTTATAAAACATAACAATTTATAAAATATAACAACTGTCATTTCAATTTTCAAGAGCTACTGCCGGCTACTGGTACAAAACTTCAATTTGCACAAGTAGGTTCATCTAGATATTTGGCCTTGTTCGCATGCCTTACAAAACCACTTTACTTAGCCAACTGACAACAAATCAGCCACTTTTTAAAAACGAATACGTATAATAGCCTTCCCAAGACTAGGAAAAACCAACTTACCACAAATCCAAAACCATTCTTGAGGTTAATTTCGCGAACTCGGCCGTAGCCTTTCAAGAATTTGTCGATGTCTCTCTCCCTCGTTCCGTAGGGCAAACGGCCAAGATATATTCGGTTACCGCTCATATTAAATTCGTTCTCTTCAAGTCTCCTACACCTTGTTTTTATCTTGGTACTTTATCTTCTTTATAAACAGTATTAAAAAAACTTGTTCAAATAGCTCCGATGTCTTCTCCGCGTGCTTGTCGGCGTCCAGTTGTCCGTTTGTTGCCTGCCTGTAGCCTCGATTTGAAGGTAGAAACTTGAATTCCATCTGCCAAACAGACAATACGCCATTTTCTCAAAAATGTAAATCATAAACAAGCAAATCGAAATTATACAAATGCTTACAATCTTAAAATCTAATTTTAAACGTACAACGAACTTTAAAACTAACCCTGACCGTGAAAAAACCGCTAATCCTAACCCTAAAAAAAGAAAACAAAAAAGCGCAAAATGACGTCATGTCAGTTTGATAGATGGAAACAAGTATTCACGAATTTTTTTGAAGTTATGAATATTATGTTTGGGGAAGGGATGGTAAGTATACAACTAGCGCGTTTATTTACAATTTTGGTCAAGGACCTCGAAATTTGTGCCAATCGTACGTAAAATAAATGTAGTATGCTATGAAAATACTTAAAAGCTTTTTAAGGTTGCTCCACACACGCTAACAAAGGACAAACTTCCCCCCAGGGTTCCCACCCAAAAGTTTACATAATTATTCTCCAGGGTTCATACCAGAATGTGTTGACAGATCATAGACAGCTGATGTCTAATGAGTGTTCATGTTTGTCCATTTAAATTCTGCTCTTTGGCTGAAAGGAAAGCAGATGCAGGAGATTGCTCCATCTTGTATTATGAAATCTATAAATGGAAGATGAGGAATGCTCCGAGTAATGTGGATCACTTCTGTGACTCATCATTTGAGGAATGTGAAAGAAAGAGCTTGGTTAAATGGGTCAGGTATAAATGGTGAATGTTTTAGTTTCAACAGCTGTGAATTAAGTGAATTAACCACTGCAAACCATAGGTGTATTAGACGTGGGGCAGGGGGGGACAATTGCCACCCCAAAGTATTTGAAAAAGGAAAATTCTGGCACTTTCTGGGAATTTCAGGCAATTTCGATGTTTATTGCTGTGAAATATTCAAGCCAATATTAACCCTAAATTTTTCAGGCAAAAATCTTTGCCCCGGAAGCCATGGTATTTGGCACAAGTAGTACACTACCAACCCCTTCTTCAGAATATACATACCAGACCCCTGGTTGTTTCTGGAGAATTAGGGGTTGCACTCTCGAACATCAATAAAACTGAGTTGAAATTACTGTTTCTCGGACCTATATATAAATTAATAAACATTGGTTAAGGGTTTATTAGAGCAGCTAGTATACTGTGGTATTAATCTCACAACCATCTAATTTGCAACTGTGATGTACTACTAAACATATACTTTAATTACTCTCTGTGTGCTAGGTCATGAGGTTTCACTGCACTGACAAGCCCTAATAAGGGGCAAAACAGCTGTCAATTAATGGTTGCCAAATTTAAATGACTCGGATCTCGAACCACCTCTACCTCTATTGACCAATATAAATCATGCCACATTCACATTATGAAGGGGCCCCGCCCACCCCACCCACCAGACAGCTCAATGTGGTTGTCAGTCTGCTCAGTCAGATTTGTACAAGGAGTCCCAGCTGAGCCAGTCAAATGATGGAAATTTGATGTCAATTATAAGAGTGATAGTTACTGCCGAAGCATTCCATAAAATGTTGTTGCAATATATTCCTCAAGTTGAACAATTCATTTGATAAGATTTGTTGACAACTTCCTGTTTTGAATTTGATTGGTGTTTGGCAAATAATCCTGTTTCTTATTGGTTGTTTAAAAACCAGAAACCAATCAAATTCAAAACAGCAAGTTAGCAATAATTTTCATTGAATGAATTGGTCAACTTGAGGAGTATAATATTGCAATGATATTTTAGGAATGCTTCTATTGCCATGACAGTAAGAAAATCTGAGCTTTTGGCCCATATGAGCCCAGATTATTATATTTCACGATACACACTTACATACATTATATACATTATATTGCATTGCACTGTATATTTTGCATAATGTGTTGCAATTGCTTTACGTGACACTGGACACACGATTGAGACATCACAGTTAATTTAGTTATGTAACAATTTACATATTGAGATATAGTTACAGTTATTATAGTTGTAAACAGTAATTACATTTAATTTACATCACTTGGCCATTTCAGTATTTAATATATAATTTGACCTTTTTTATCAAGGGACTTGGATGACAAGACATCATGCCAGTATTTGCAGATTGTGTTTTCCTTTTCCATACCTACTCCAGAGAGTCTTCAAAAATTAAAAAGTCTAGAAAGGCCAATTATATCTGCTGGGGCTGTAAGTGTCCTGACCTTTTTGCCTGTGTTTTATCTATACAGTATTTTTCTATTGTTTCACCAAACCGTGCACCATAACATAAAGTAAGACTTAAAGTAATGCTAAACACAGTTGGAAAACAACGTATGTCACAGGAAGTGTTTTGGTTGTGTTTTCTGATTACTGTACTATTTATTTTATTTTATTTATTTATTTTAACAGCTTTATTTTGGTAATAAATTTGCACACATATGTTTGTACAGACAAGAAGTAGACACAGTAATTATACATGTTAAAAATTAAATTGAAAGATGACTAAAAGGAAGTGACATAAAATGTGCAAATATAATTAATGCCAAAATCTGGTAAAGCACAAACGGGACTGAGTCCCATGCAAGGTGCTCACCATCTAATCTTAAATCTAGCTTTAAAACAGAGAAACAAAGAAAGTAGACAAATAAATTTATCAAATAGAATGGGAATAGGAAGATCAAAAGTAAAAAGAACCAAAAAACAACAAAACAAAACAAAACAACAAAACGAAACACACCAAATACAATTAAAAAAAGGAACAAAAAACAAAACAAACTTGAAAAATAGAAAGAAAAATGTTATACAATACATTCAAGTGATTCAACAGTAGTTAACAAGTGTGAACTTAATATGTCAGGATTAAAGTTATTGTAATTTGTTGCTTGAACCGCTTTATATTTATTTTAAATATTCCAATGCCTCCACCTAATCTTTAAATATTGCCACAGACCAGTTTTCTTCTTTCTTTTCGAAAAAATTTTCCCGCTTTTTTTCCATCGAGAAATGGAGCACGCACGACAACCAATCAGAAATGTTAAATCTATGTTATAAAGGACGACCTTGTGAAAGTCTATGGGCGCTTTCCAATTGACAAGATTAGACCGGTCAGTCCGGTCAAAATGGACTTGCTTTTGTTTAGGACCAAATTTTCCAGTCTGACCGTCCTACGTCTCAAACGAATCGTGTTCCATTTAACCGGACTGACTGGTCTAACCGTGTAAATGGAAATCGCCCTAAGTTGTGAAAATTGATCGTCTAGGTTAATTAGTGTAGTCTTGAGAAAGACTGTTGTTGTTGTTAGTGACTGACGTTTCGATGGCCTCAGTGGCGGTCATCTTCAGAGTCAAGTGAAAGGTTTCTGTCAGCCAGTGTCATGTTCGCCTATATTTATGTGGAATAATATTTTAGTCTTCTGTGACAATCGTTAATCCGTGCTCGGATCAGTCGTCTGCTGCCGGAATTGACGATCTGAATGGCATCTTGTGTGTTCAACGGAGACTTAATTTTAAGACCTGCCGGAACGAGACCAAGATGCTTGCAACGGTGGTTGAACCAGAGTTGTTGGCGTGTACGTCTGACGTTGCTTGCATATCGTGTATGTTTGTGTGTTAGCCTATTATATATGCTTATACAAGAGTTAGATGTTTATATGTCGCTGGTATTTTAAAGTCATTCCAAAAACATTGCAAAGCTACTTTTACGCCATAATTTATATTCGTTTTTTCCTTCAAGGGTAACGGTTACTGGGAATATTTATTGACCCAGAAGGGCGTAGATGTTGTGGCATTTGATAATAACTCTATTTATCCAGAAAGCATGCATTATGTAAACATTAAGGTAATGATTTAATATTTTTACAATAACGTATTGTACGTGACACCCTGTAATGTTATGGCAATGCCCAGCCATACCTTAATAGCCGTGCTTTAATTTCATTAAAGCACGGTTGCCGAATTTTGATATTCTGAAGCCGTATCGATGAATACAAAATATCGAACAGCTTTGAACATTACTATTTCTTAAGATAAACTAGTAGTTTAATAGGTATTTTTATACGAATATGAATTCAATTGAGTTAGCTCGTCCTTTATCGAGAAAACTAACAAGGATGTTTTGTCAGTAAATGTTGCCGTATTGTTGCTCATTTCGCAAGCGTCAACTTCATATCTAGTGTACTTGAAATTTCTTGTTTCTTGTTTAGTGAACTTGTGAATGTAAATCTTAGTAACACGCTCATTAATTATAATCAATAATTATAATTTAATAGTCCATGTAATAACATTGGACAAATCAGTAATACATAGCTTAAACAAATATGTTTTTATGAAACTTTATTTTTATATATATATATAGAAAGGAGGTCCAAGCCTACTAGAAAATTTTAACGACAGAGTATTAATGTTAGGATGGCCTGATCAGGATGGTATACTTAATTATTTTCCTTTGAAGCTTTAAATTTGCAATGTTATATTTGTACTGTACTGTACTGTACTGTACTGTACTGTACTGTACTGTACTGTACTGTACTGTACTGTACTGTACACAGCACTAATGAACAACGAACATTAAACATTGATCAATAAACATTGCATAACGATGAAAGTGTCACACTGAACAGTGAACAGTGCATAACAATGGACATTAAACAATGAACATTGCATAACTATGAACATTAAACAATGAACATTGCATGATCAATGAATATTGAACAATGAACATTGCATAACAATGAACATTAAACAATTTACATTAACAAGGAATATTGAACAATGAACATTAAACATTGATCAATGAATATTGAACAAAGAACATTGCATAACAATGAACATTGATCAATGAATATTGAACATTGATCAACGAACAATGAACGTTGCATAACAATGAACATTAAACAATGAACATTGATCAATGAACATTGCATAACAATGAACTTAACAACGCGTGTCGAAAGCTGGTAATTATCATATAAGAATATTCAATATTGTAGATGTTGCTTTTTCTTTAACTCTAATGTATATATAGTTAACAACTTAACTCTTATTACAGAAGAAAGCAACTTTTCTGTTGACTGCTTACAACATTACAATGGTGATACCATCATTCACATTGGAGAGCTCTTTGGTGAAACATTATCAAAGAATCCTTGGGGGCAATCAACGTCACAAAAGTTCCAACTTCAACTGGGAGAACTATTTCGATGTATGTATCGCACACGGCTTCCCAACTGGCCTGGATTTCTCGACACTTTGAGTATTTGGTGTAAAGCTGAGAAAGCTGTTGATTGTGATGGAGGCTTGTTTTGTTATGTTCCAGGGTTGGAAGTAAAACGTCATGAAGCGGAACATAAAGAGAGATAACAATGATATGGGTGTGAGAAGACTGTAGAGTGGATATATGTTTAGGATTCAAGGGGACGTGTTTTTTCCACTAAATTTATACTGATTCTTTGCTTTGACTCCTACAACGAGTGACTACGGACTACTTTCCACCAACCTTGTACCCATCTCGTATACAGGCACGAATATGTACATTATAGACCTTCCTTTTTCTTCAAAGCTTATAAAAGACTTGTACGACTCAATCCAGATATCTTTCCTCATAGCCAACTCCAACACCGATCTAGTAACAACGTAGAATTTGGATCCTAAAATCAAATAATTCAACCAACGGAAATACAAAGCTCTTGCATTCCAAAGAGTTCTTTTTGAGAGGGCCACTAAAAGAGGGAACATTCTTCCAGCTAAACTGAAAAATCGATCCCTAACATATAAAGAATTTACATTGAATTTGAATTTCTTTTTTATGTTACTGCTGTCTACTATAACTCTGGTGATCCTCGTGTTTGGAAGTATGTTTGTCCTAAAATGTCTGTAAAATGCAATTGGGATATAAAAGTCAATGAGAATTTAACAAGGCATCATGGACGTGCCGTATACAGTCAGTATAAATACTTGGCAGTATGAATACCAAAAGGCAATATGGATATACAGTAGTACAACTGTATATATAAGGAATGAGCAGTCAGTCTATTTTTTAGAAGCCGATTACAATAACATGGATAAAGAAAGCAATCGGTATAACATTACAGAAATGTTTATTTTGGCTCTATACACCGTATATTTCACCAGATCATTTTGTGAAAGAGATCACAGGTTTACTCATATGAGCAAACGTTTGGGTTTGCTCAAACGCCTTGGAAGCGAAACGATCCAGTGTTTGGTTTAGTAAATGGTACAGTAAAAGGAATACTGTAGTTTCAGGGATCTCGTGAGGATTGGGCACGCGAATGAGAAGTGGTGCTTAAAACCATGCATGCACTAAGCTATAGTGATGAAAACATACGTGGCTTGAACGACGTTGTTTTGGAAATTGTATTATAATTTTCTAACTGTTAACACGCTGTGTCACAGACCGTTATCGTCGTTGTTTCAGTTGGTGATAAATTAGTACCAGTGCTCAAATCTATTTCATCTCCAGATAAAACAGCTTCTCTTTGTTTTAGTTCTGTCTCGTTTGCCCTTGTATTGCTCAGGTTTCTATACTCCATATCATGTCTGTCTGGTTCATTCTAAATTTTAAAACATCCCAAATTAAACGAGTTAGCTCATGCATGAAGCAGGAAGACATTTTCAGTTTCCGAATAGTGATGTCACTGTGCAACATTCGTCAAGCTTTGTATTGTTAAACTAAGGTTATCACAACATTTGTGGATATCGCTTACAATAAGGTAAAAAGAAGAACTATATACTGTCACCACATAAAACGAGTATCTCTCTTAATGTGAAATTAAATCCTGGCATACACTGAAACAATTAGTCTCCAAAACACATTTTCAACTAAAAGTTTCCGAAACTTCTTTTAGAAAATAGAACAGTGTTCAACATACACTGGAAACTTTTGTTTCGGAAACCGTGTTTCGGTAACTTGTTTCGAAAATTTTCTCTAGTGTATGCCAGGCTTAAGATTATTACTATAAAGAAGTGGGGTCACCACTTAATGTGGATATCTCCCCGAAATTAAATATGTGTATAATATAACCTTCGTTGACTTTTTTACTATAGCATTACACACCATGCATGTGTTATCTTTCATGGTTGCCCACGAAAACTATAGTGTTTACTACACTATATATTGTTTTAACGCTTACATCATGCTCTATCAAAATAGTATAATTTCATTTCATATGTTCCATTCATCAATATTTCATTCATTTCATATATTAAAAATTGACAATGCCAGACGATTTTATTCACCTCTGGGAAAACCCTCGGCAGGGATGAGTTAATATAAATGTATGACTGTGATATTTTTATTAATTCAACTTACTGGGAATGCATACTCCATTTCTGAGATTTTAATATCTTTATCTGTAATAATTTGCTCCAATATCTTGTTGATGTTTGTTAGTTCAGATATTTCATATTCCTATAGAAAAAAAAACGAAATAGAAAGATATTTAGAACAGGTCAAATGTAATAAATTTAATTAATACAATAACTTTTTCCTGTCCGAATCGGTTTGGTATTTTATTCTGGCTAAGGCCAGACGATTTTATTCACCTCTGGAGAAGCCCTCGGACAGGAATGAGTTAAAGTGCCTATGAAACGAAAATTAAGTCTGTCTTGTATGGAAGAACACTTAAAATGACAAAGTAACTTGTTTTGCAGTTTTTAGTTTCCTTGCTTCGTTTCTGAGATATTTCAGTTTGTTTGATATGAAATTAACCCTTTAACAGGCACGTTTCTGCAAGAGGTACCCAGTTGACAAGTAAAATCGTCTGGCGTTAGCCAGAGTAAAATATATTAGGGACAAAAATGTTCGACTGCCTGTTAAAGGGTTAAGCATCCATCTTGACGTTACACGTGCATAATGACTTATCGGAGAAGGCTATACCTTTGCTTAATTATTATACACAATTTTTGTATACCTTTGCTATTCTCAAACATAATCACTTGAAAATCTACATGTTTGGTGTTGTAGGTGAAACACACAAAACATGTTTTCCTCACTTGCAGTTTGTGTTTTACCTCAGCTATCGCTTAATTCGTGTCTTCGTGGACACATTTACATATTATGGAAGCATTTAAAGTGTTACTAATGAGAATAAGAAATAGAAAACCTGTGTTTTGATTTTCTGTTCAGATTGATGATTTTTTTCCTTCTCTATTTCCAGTTGACATTCCAGACGCGATATGTAGTCTTTATGATTTTTTATCTCATTCTCCTAGCAAAGAAAGTATAATGGCACACGATGGTGAAAATGTTTTTTCTTACTTGAAATGGGTATACGTCTAATGAACTTGTCTGCGGAAACAACCGCGTACTGTCGACTCTGGGTTTCAACTGCAAAAATTCCATAGTGATGACGTCAATATTCCAGAATCCAGGCATATCGCTTCTGAATGGGTCGATTACTCAAAAGGACCCGTCCAGTCCTTTCGCGGGTTTTCCAAAATATGTCGTCTAATTTGTTTTTTCCAAATTTGTCGTCGAGCTTCAGTGAGTCTCAAGATTTTAGGAATCTTTTCGATATCCTAACCACAACATAAACCCTAACCGTAATCAGAAATCTGGTTTACCCCCTAGCTTTTTGGAAAAACATATTTGACGACATATTTTGGAAAAGCCGCGAAAGGACTGGACGAGTCCTTTTGAGTCATCCCTTTTATCCAAAACCTTCTTGGATGATTGTTCTGTGATGATACGAGTAATAAAATCACTGGTGCACGGCCGAACTAGATCAAGATTAACGGCGGCGTTTCTGTCTTCAATTTGAAAGCGAAAGCATAGTTTTTTGTCAACAAAGAAAAACCGATTGCTATTTTTTAGAACGAGTTCAATTCACATTTGGGAAAATCCTTGGAGAGGGATGAGTTACGTTTTAAGAAATAAGAACTTTAAAAAGGTGGCCAATTCTGACACTATAATTACTCTGGTAACATCAATTTGCACTTTTCGGACCGGAGTGCAGCAGTTTTGTAATGCATATAATAAATACGGTCATAAATATAGGAAAATTATAGTTAACAATTCATTAAAGTCTGCATTCCGAATTTCGCTTCCTACACCCTACCTACACCCTATTAAATGTAGACTTGCTCCAAGTCCGCCTCTTAGCACTAGTTTTTGCGGGCGGGCGGAAAGGCGGGAGAGCGGAAAAGCGGGAGGAAAGAGGCGGACTTGTTTCGCTTGCAGGTTTTTTTAATCTAATTAAATATTCTGGCGGGAAATCGCTGAAATGTACATCGCCCTGTTTTGACGTGTTTCGGGTTGTCGTACATGCAATGGAAAGTGGTTCTACCCCTACTAAAACGTTTTCAAGAGTCTGTTTAACTCCAACTTCCAAAGATAGCACTTGCACTTGAATATAATTACTTCCCGAATTACGTCACCGGTCGAAAAATTCACCGGTGAATTTTGGCGCGCTGCAGGTGGGAGAAGTCCTTTTCAACGAGGAACCGAAAGGTAAAAAATGTTTGAAAAGGACTTTGAGAAAGTCTATATTAAATGCAGCGACGTGCATTTCAAATTTCATTCAACCGTGAGAATAACTATTTAAAATCTCGACAGGGAATCACGCTCGATGTCTAGAAAATCGCTTGATTTCAATGGAAATCTTGTAATTTATCGAAGCCGAATGATCTGGTCTGACCCTTGCACCATCTATTCGTATGATCATGGAATAATCAACCACAAGCGAGGACTCCGTTTTGATCTGGGCATATTGACTCATCAGTATGGAATTTGTGCAGTTTAGACGCATACGTAACTATGGTAAAAGAACGAGAAAATTTTACGCAGGCTAGTAATGAACTTACAACGCTGTTTTGTAGAACAGCTTTCAAATTATCCAACGTGTTCAAACATGTGTTAAGATCGTATGCGCCACACAAATTTGGATCACGTGTACCACACGTATTAAGATCACGTGCACCACACGTGTTAAGATCACGTGTGCCGTAACTTGGTAGTTCTTCCGTAAAACCATTTCTGGTAGCACCTCCTGCCTTGACATTTCTGTCTCGTGTCACTAGTTCTTTGGTCGCCTTAAACAAATTCGATATAGCCGTTCGGTCATGTTCTTTGTTGACACCTCTGACTCTGCCATCTTGGTTCAGTTTCTTCTCGTTTTTCTCACTCCCTTCAGTATCGTTTTCTGATTGTTTCATCGCTATGTCAACCACGTGAAATGGTTCTTTCTCTGAAGAAGCTTTCTCTGGTGTTGTTTCATTGTCATCTAGTTTGACCAGTCGAGGATCTCCGCTCGTATTTTGAAGACGTTTTCGTCCGTACTCCGCCAGTATTTTCTAAAATTAATTATGAAATTCTTCAATGATTTATGAGAAAAATGAACTTTTTCAACTTCAACCGTGCCAAAACTCTTTATAACGTTTTGGTACAGCCCTTATTTGACTATTATGATGTCGTATGGGACACCATTGGAGTCGGGTACAAAGTACAAGTCTGCAAAAATTAAACAATCGTGCTGTGCGAGTAATTACACAAAAAGGGTATGAAGTCACATGATCCAGTGAGATGAAAGTCAACAAGATTACAAATGCATCATGATGTATAAAGTTTTAAATGCTATTGCTCCTACATGTCTTAAAAGACATTTTTCTTATGGCATTGACACCAGCAAGTATTGTCTTAGGGGCTGTTCACACGAGACCGGGTTATCTCGGGGGGTAGGGATAACTCGGGGGCTAGGGTAAAAGTTGACCCTATTTCACATGATAAAACGCAACTACCGAGTTGTCCCTGGCCCCCGAGATAACCCTGGCTTCATGTGAACGCTTCATTCCGCGTTATCCCGAGCAACAGCATAAATACGCATGCCTAAGTTGACCCTACCCCCCGAGATAACTCGGGTGAAAGCGTTCACATAGAGGTAGGGATAACTCGGGGGCTAGGGATAACCCTATCCCCCGAGATAAGTCGCCTCATGTGAACAGGCCCTTAGAGACAATAATGTTAATCTATCTCTAACAAAACCAAATGGAGATTACATGATGAACTCGCCAGTTCATTTGAAACTTTTACCTACTTTGTCGCCTTTAAAGAGGGTAACCCTCAACTCAAGTCTCAATGCAAGTATCTTATTCTGGCTCTATATATTTTTTCTATATTTAATTATTCTATATTTTTTCCAACTCTGGGGAAGCCCTGGACAGGGATGAGTTAATTTTTATATTGAATTGGTGTACACTGGCGTACTTTGTGAGTTCTGATTGGGTAATTTGTGCCACGCGACACCCTGTTACGTCATCACAACGCCCATCCACGCTTTAATAACAAAACTTAAATTTAAGTGTTTAGGTAGTGAAAACCTACACATTTGTAATTTTTGTTTTAATTAGCAGAAGAGTGTGACAGGAGCATTCACTGAACATTTTAAGATAATCTAATGTAAGGTCTAAAGCAATAACTCGCAAAGTTTGGCATGGCCAGCTGGGTTTTTTGAGAAATTTGGGCGTTTTAGTAACATTACCTTATGACGTACGCAGATGGTTATTAATACTAAAATCCATAACAGACGTTTGGTGGACGTTCGTCAAGCTCAATTACTTAGAAAAGATTTCTGAGTTTTTTCAGTAATTGAGCTTGACGAACGTCTACCAAATTATTATTATTATTATTCTTTATTTAAGGAGGATAAGTTTTTCAGTAGAGCTGGTGGGGTCCTCCATTTACAGCTAAGACCTATAGGTGTTGATTTTACGGAGGGAGGAAAACTGGAGAACCCGGCGAAAAACCCTCGAAGCACAGGAGAGACCAACTAAACTCTACTCACATGAGTCCCCACCCCGAGAACTGGGCTATTCCCAGACGGTCACCCATCCAAGTACTAACCCCGCCTAACCGGGCTTAACTATTGGTGAGAGGCAGCGCCCTAATAGCACACGCCACCCGTGCTCCCCAAAGGTCTGTTACATTACACCAAGCTCGCAAACGCACCACATGCACTACATGTATACGTATGTATACATGTATACATATCATACTGAAATCCATAGATACAAAAATCCATATATACATACAAAATAGTTGTGTATTTGCGTACGTCATGAGGCATTGTCACCTAAATATCAGGACTTATCCAAAAAGTAAATAACCATGGCAAACTTTGAGAGTTATAGCTCGAAGGCTATACGTCAGATTCTCTTAGAATTTTTGGTGAATGTTCCTGCCATGCTCGTCTGCTCACCAAAGCGCAAAAATTGTCAACGAATTATTTACTTTAATTATAGACACTGTCTTAGGATAGATCTGTTGATAAACCTGAACAATAGTAGATGTGTGAAAATGGGTGTCAGAAACTGAGGCATGCCCAAGGCTGTTAATTCAAGTTTTTGTACTATTTGTTTAACACGCCTGCTGCGTAATAAACATAATAAATTGTGTTTGTGAAGAAGATAGTCCCAAAACGTATTGCATTAATTGTCTATCCGTTATCACAATATTTACCTTAGCTAGTGGGAACTGCTGGATTTCACCAAGAACATCGTCTTTGGAAAGCACAAAACATTCGGTGTAACCAATAGATCGGACGTCTGCTGTTCTCCTGAAATGTAGTATATTCAGTCCTTGCGAGACAGCCACGCTGAGCACTACACTACACCAAACATCACACAATACACACTAAAATCTACACACGTCACACCGCCCGCCCGCACACAAGACCGTACCACACCACACATCACACCACACATGTCACACAACACGACCACATCACATTACCACACCACATGCACACGTCCCACACACCACACACTACACCACAAACGTCCCACACCCCACACCCCGCACCACACACGCCCCATTTCACACACCACACACCGCACTAAGTGTTAGATTACAAGCGTATCAGTTTGTTTTCCTCTTATAAATATAAGGAACTTAGATATTGTATTTTAGTCACGTGGTCTGATGAAATATTAAAAGTCGAAATATTATTATTTTATCTTTTTGTCTTGTTTTTATCCTGGCTTTAATTTATTTTTGGATTGTGTTTTGTTTTGTGACAACTTGTTCACAGACTTGTTATACGCCTGTAGACAACACAACTTTTTAATAAATCAAATTAAAGGATTATTTGTTAGCATATAGGGTTGTTTATGAAAAGATAAAAAAAAATTTACTGTTTTTATAATTACCTATTTTGACCTTCACTGAGAGACAATATTCCAATTTCACCAAAGAAATCTCCAGAGCCTAATTCTTTTAAAACGTTTCCTGTTTCACTGAAATACAGAAAAAGCCTACTAGTATAGCTAGGACAAATAATGATAAAGATGGTAATATTCTAATTGGAACAGAGTGTAGTACATTCACTGCATCTAAGTTATATTGACAGTTAGTTTAATTGAAATATAAGAGAAAGCTGAGTAGTACAATCGTATCTCTGGGACAAATGATGATAAAAACAGTAATATTTTGAAAACAAAGTGTAGTACATTCACTGCTATCTAAAACTAAGAGTGGTAATTACAATTAGTTTCATTGAAATATAAGAAAAAGTTGAGTAATACAGTTGTCTCTGTCTAGGACAAATAATGATCAAGACAGTAATATTAAAAAAACCCGAAGTGTAGTACCTTCACTGCCATCTAAGACTAGGAGTGATAATGACAGTTGGTTTCATTAATGAAATAATAAGAAAAATGAAGTTTGTAGCACAATTATCTTCGTTCATAACCATTAAGATATATAATGCTTATTATTAAAATAATAATATTTTCAATATGATCATGATGACTATAGAACATTTATTATCAGTTGTACTACGAGTTGTGCGTACGATACTGATATTGATTAAATATTCATTTCTTTTGAATTTTCTTCATGAATTTTTAATGAATTTGATAAATTAAAATACAAACGCACGAATTACGCACAATATATATATATATATATATATATATATATATATATATATATATATATATATATATATATATATATATATATATATATATATATATATGTAATATTTATAAACCGCGCAGGAGGGCTTTATCGGATATAAAACACGAGGCGATAGCCGAGTGTTTTAGAGCCGATAAGCCCGTACTGCAAGGTTTTTAAATGGCTTCTAAAAAGAATCACTTCATACGTTCATTGGCGTAGTAATTTTGAAAATTAAGCTTATCTCAGCCGTTAAAAACCAGCGAGAAACTTAGAGCGAGTCTATATCACATATATAGATCCGATACGCTCATGATTTTTCTTTGTGTTTTCCTCATGAATTATTAATGAATTTTAGAAATATATATATATATATATATAACTCATTAATAATTCATGAGGAAAATTCAAAATAAATTAAAGTTTAATCAATGTCTGTTTACCCCGGTACAGAACTGATATCAGTGTCTGTAAATGTGATACAGAACTGTTTAATAAAACATCAGTTTTGTATCACATTTACAGACACTGATGTCAGTTCTGTATCAAGTGTACAGACACTTCGCATTCAACTATCTTGAGTAAGGTACGCTGGTAGCGTCCCCATACAAAATGAAGATGCAAACATTTGTTCAATAACAAATGGGAATGGGATCAGAACGGCTATTTATGGCACGTCACTTAGAATATAAAATGTGGGACTAATACTAAATCAAAGCGCATGCCCACATCACTAATTTAATAATCGTAGCCTATTAAACCTTACGTCGAAGGTTTATCAGCTCTTAACATGATGTATTTTTCGCTAACTTAATAGATCGTTTTAGAAGTCATTTACAGAATTTGTCTCCGTTCTGTATCGGGACCGATACAGAACGGTCACTCATTCTGTAAATAGTATATATATATATGTATATATGAGTAAAATTTGTTCTCAAGCTTTATACTCAGAAAAATGTCGAGTATCCCTGACGGGATTCGAACCCGCGACCTTCTGATTTCTAGACAGACGCTCTGCCGACTGAGCTACTGGGACTCAGACGGTAGTGAGAAGGATAAATCGCGATCTGGTACGTTTTCATGACATGCGAACTTCATACTCGAAGTCACAAACACGTCGGTTGTCTTGTAGTAATGTTAGTTGAAATTGTAGCTTGGTGTAATGTGAGTAAAATTTGTTCTCAAGCTTTATCATGAAATGAACCAGATCGCGATTTATCCTTCTCACTACCGTCTGAGTCGCAGTAGCTCAGTCGGTAGAGCGTCTGTCT
The DNA here is from genome assembly GCA_035771165.1 of Paragorgia papillata. Classification (NCBI taxonomy): domain Eukaryota; kingdom Metazoa; phylum Cnidaria; class Anthozoa; order Scleralcyonacea; family Coralliidae; genus Paragorgia; species Paragorgia papillata. The sequence continues at coordinate 2,205,544 of JAWNZC010000001.1, read as the reverse complement.
AGAAATCAGAAGGTCGCGGGTTCGAATCCCGTCAGGGATACTCAGACATTTTTCTGAGTATAAAGCTTGAGAACAAATTTTACTCACATTACACCAAGCTACAATTTCAACTAACATATATATATATATATATATATATATATATATATATATATATATATATATATATATATATATATATTATTATATATATAATAACAATATTCCAACCTTATGACTTCAATCCTTCCATTTGCTATCAGATACATCTCACGTGCGATCTCACCATGTCGTATTATTAAATCTCCAGGAGTAAAAATATGTAACTTCATTTTGAGAAGGAGTTCGTGAAGGAATTCAGGCTCACAGTTTTGAAGAAATGTTACCTTTAAAATTCAAAAGAAATGAATGTTTAATCAGCATCTTTAAATACGGATAAAACATCATATTTTAACTATTACTTATAGCTGTAAAATATCATAAAATACATACGAGTCTCCTTCGAAATCATAAAATGCAGAACCATAACAAAAAGAATATATTCATAACAATAAAAAGTATATTTACTAATGTTTCGTTAATAAATCTAGTAACATCTTCAGAGTGAATGAAATATTATAATGAGTATAGTTCTATATATATTCAGTGCTGTAAATCTTACATAATTTTTGTAACTAGTTACAGTTACATCGTTAGAAAAGTAACTAGTTACCGATAAAAGTTACAATGAAAAGAAAGTAACTAGTTACAGTTACAAAGTTACTTCAAAAATTCTGTAACTAGTTACAAAGTTACATTCCATTATCCGTGTTACTAGAATCAACAAAGAAATTAATGGTTTTTAGATGCCAGTACCATAATTATGTTTTTACAGCTAAATGCCTAAATATAGTTGTCAGAAATAGTCAAATGTGTACATAATGTACCTTTATTATTATATCAAAACCATTGTTATCAAGAAAGGATGACATCCTCAACTGAATATCAGTAACTATAGTCACATTTTTGAACCAAATATTGTAACTAGTTACAGTTCTTTAAAAAAGTAACTAGTTATAGTTACTTCTTCAAAAAGTAACTAGTTATAGTTACAGTTACTTCTTCAGAAAAAGTCAAATGTGTACATAATGTACCTTTATTATTATATATCAAAACCATTTTTATCAAGAAAGAATGACATCCTCAACTGAATATCAGTAACTATACTAGTCACATTTTTAAACCAAATATTGTAACTAGTTACAGTTCTTTAAAAAAGTAACTAGTTATAGTTACTTCTTCAGAAAAAGTAACTAGTTTCAGTTACAGTTACTTAAAAATGTAACTAGTTACTTGTAACAAGGTTACTCACAGCACTGTATATATTACATTAATGAAAGCGTCAAATAGCAACAGAAAATAAATGGTCAAAAAGAAATTAAAAAGTAACGGTTTCTTGAGATAGTGCAGCAGTATAGTTGAGAAAAGAGATTAAACAATTTAAATTAAGATGTTATTTGAAGCTTTGTATGGTGATTGAATATTAAAATCAGGTTTTATTTGTGGGTTAACACCATGTTTTGGAATTATTCTGAGCTTTCGGTCTGCTAACTCTGACGGTTTTCAGAAAAGTTACATCAAACGAGATGTAAGTCTGAGTTAACAGATCAAAAGCTCGTGCAGAATAATTAATAAACATGGTGTTAACCCGGCCACAAATAAAATATTTAAATTAAATTAAATTAAATTAAATTAAATTAAATTAAATTAAATTAAATTAAATTAAATTAAATTAAATTAAATTAAATTAAATTAAATTAAATTAAATTAAATTAAATTAAATTAAATTAAATCAACAAAGAGATTAAAGTGCCTAAAACTCATGTAAATAAGATATAACTGATATGGATTCTATATAATGTGAATAGTTGAATGCCAAAATATTTTCTGACTTGAACTTCTATTTGTTATAATGAGGTTTGTATTTCCGAAATGTTAATGTGGATGACGTCAATGTAGGAATTTGTGTGTGTTTTTTCCTTTTCTTATGATAATCAGGCATGATTATAATTTTTAATAATATTTATCAAACTCATTAATAATTCATGAAGGAAATTCAAAAGAAAATGAATATATAATCAATGTTTTAAATCGGATAAAGATTCGTCCTGATTTACATAAGCTTTTCATTCAATTTTCTCGGCTAATACAGCTTGTATCTTTAAAATAGTTGATAAACATGAACATTATATATGCATTCGTTTCATAAGCAATATTAAACATTCGCAGCCGATCTTTATCTGATATACAAACGCATGCCTTCGGCTCGACTTTGTACATCAGATTAAGGATTGGCTACTCATGTTTTATCTATCACTTAAAACATTGATTAATAAAACATATGCCATGTTTTTTCAAAGTTATAAGACACTATAGTAGCACAAATTCAACATTCTCTGATTTAAAATGATCTTATTTAACCTTTCCTACGACTCTTAAACAAAGTGTTCATCATTTACACTTAGAATGTGATAAGTAAGTTAAAATATATTCGCGTCCGATCTTTTTGGGCATCTACAGAACAAAGGTTATGGCTCGCCTTCGGCTCACCATTGTAAATGCATGCCCATAAAGATTGGCCGCTCATATTTTAACTACTACTTAAAATACTCATTAATAATTCATGAAGAAAATTCAAAAGAAATGAATGTTTAAACAGGTGTTCAGGGCCGTAGCTAGCGGGGAGGTGTGTGGGGGTGTTACACCCCCCCAATATTTCTTCGTGATGAATTTCAGGTAAATTACTAGAGTCAAGAACTATCTTCGCATTGTCAATAAACTGACAATGAAGTGGTCTTTGCTAAAAGACAGGAAGCAAAAAATACATGTGTAGCCATTATCCAAAGTAACGCCGAAACATACAAACAGTGTATCAAAATAACAATCTTAAATAATATAAATTTCACCGTTAATGTTTTTTGTGTGTATATTTTGATAAACTAAGTCGGAATTTATGGACCAGTAACTGTCTGCTATGAACCAAATGTAAATATTAACTTCTTCAGCAGTCATCTGGGATGTAAAGTTAAAAAGTAAAATTAAGAAATCCTCTTGCGTTTACAGTGCAGTTCAGAGCAAAGTGAACTTATGCTGCAGGTGGGCGCCGGGGACTGGCGCCCCCTATTCACCAGACGTATGGCGCAAAGGAATATCCGACCTAAAAATACAGGAAATCGCGTTTCCAAGAGTGAGAAAATCAAAAAAAAGTTTCGGGGGGGACGACCCCCCGGACCCCCGTAGAGGGTTCTCGCGCCTTCGGCGCTTGACAAGCCCCCTAACCCGAAACATCTTCCTACGGCCCTGGATTTTATGATCAAATGGAAAATATTTTCAGGTAAAATAATGAATAATTTGAAAAATCAGGTAATTATTTTCTTTACACCCCCACCCCTCGCTAGCTTTGCTCGCAACGGCCCTACAGGTGTTGTAAATCGGATACAGCATTGATTAATAAAATATCAACGCTGTATCAGATATACAGCATACTAATTAGGACCCATTGGCTCAAATTGAGCTTTTTTAAATAATTATTTGTTTTTGCCTTTTCCACGACTGCTCAACAAAGTATTCATGATATAAACTCATCGTAGTTTAAATAAGATACGGCGAGCCGTTGTAAATTCCATACAATTCGGTCGCTCATATTGTATCTATATTACTTGTGTATATAATTGAATAAGTACATTAAATTACTAAAACTTGCTTACCTTTTTTAAGGTTTCCAAGTGCACATGTAATGCTATCTCTGTTTTCATTTTGTCTGGGAGAAGATGAAAAGAGTTAAGATCCCCTCCTCCTCCACGCATTCGGCCTCTAAAATGGAAACAAACTAAAGTTATAGTCATAGATATTGTAAAAAGTTTTATTTGACACTGACTAGTTAAAAACGTCAAAAACGTTTATAGAAACTTGAATGACGCTTCGACGAAACAACTATGGTCTTCGTCGGTTAAATTAACAATTATAATAAGTTAATTAATTTCTAAAAAAATTATTGTTTTCTTTTTAGTGCTAAACATTCTTGAGTTTTGGGTAGATTTCCACGGATTTAACCAATTCAAAAACGGTGCAATTAAAGTTTAGTTTGTCAGAAAACAAAGATTTTTGACAAAGCCTAAAGGTCTGAAAACTATACTTTTGCTATGGCAAACGTGAACGCTGTTCTTTCATTTTGTGATCTGTATTCACATGCAGAGTTTCAAATTTTTTCGTTCATTAATCTCAAAGATATACACAATTTTTCAGTCATCTTAAAGTGCCTATGAAACGAAAATTAAGTTTGTCTTATTTAAAAGAACACTTAAAATGATAGAGTAACATATTTTGCAGTTTTTGGTTTCCTTGCTTCGTTTTCGAGATATTTCAGTTTATTTGATATGTAAATTTGACTTATAAGATAACTTTACGTCGCAGTTTGCATAATGAGTTATCACAAAGTCTCCTATATCTTTGTTATTATCGAACAAAAGCACTTGGTGAATTAGGAACCATGTGCGAGTGTTTCTCCTACAACAGAGTCTGTAAATTTTAAGTGTTCTTGTTTCGCAATAACAGAGATATATAATCTTTTGCGATAAGTCATTATGCAAAGAGTGACGTAAGGTATCTTATAAGTTAAATTTACATATCAAACAAACTGAAATATCTCAAAAACGAAGCAAGGAAACAAAAAACTGCAAAATATGTTACTTTATCATTTTAAGTGTTCTTTTAAATAAGACAAACGTAATTTTCGTTTCATAGGCACTTTAAATTGTTGTGCAAATTTTATGACGTCACATATTCTTCATTATTTTAAAATAAGACAAAATTATTTTTCATGTTATATGCACTTTAAAATCATGTCCCGATTCTTACCTCGACCAGGAATAATCATACCATTTTAAAACTCGTCTCTGAAGCTCTCTTGGAACACTGTGTATCTCCATGTAATTCTTGGCGTTATCCTATGGTTTGAAGCGGTAAAATAATTAATTTATAATTTTTTTATCCGAGAGTGTAAAAAAGTAGAGTGCTGCATAGGTAGAATTTTGGATATAGCAAGCGAAAGTAAAATTAGAGAAGTGACGAAGTAGTGCACGCGGAGGTATATGGAAACAGAGTTGGAAAAAGTATTCAACCTTCCTCCGGATGGGTTTTTAAGCTTAGATAACCTTCCTCAAAATATATAGCGAGAATTTTCTGTTTTGCAACGTTCATAAATACTGCGTGACTTTTGCAGTACCTTGGTTTTCTAGGTTTTCCTAGGTAAGCTTTGGCATACTACAATAGCTACTAATAACTGACCGCTGCTGACTGATAGCCTGCCAACTACCCTCGACTGCTGCGAAGTTACAGACATCACAGCAGACATCAACGTACATGTCTCACACATGTAACTGCTGCCACTGCCAAAGTGCTGCACAATTGTTGGTTAGCCAATGTTTTGCTGCAAATCGCATTTCTTCTCGACACTAGCTTGCTTGATCAATTGTAACTTTCTCAGATTACCGAATGTGTTGTTTCACGTGTTTTCACTTTAAACCTTCCTCACTAAAGTAAACCTTCCTCCGTGTGGTACCCGCATACCCGCAGCTTTTTTCCAACTCTGTATGGAAGGATGGATAGGTGAGAGGATAAGATAAGATAAGATAAGATAAGATAAAAAGTTTATTTAAACACGGCAGTTCTATCAAATTTAAATATTACAATAATAATTATCTAAATTTGGTCTACCTAGAAGCCGTGTATCTATTTAAAAATATATTTTTGGTCTTTTTAAAAATACATTAAATGAAATATAAACAAATTAAACTAAGGGTTAAACTAAAGGTTGTCAATGCAGAATGTGTGGTTTAATTCTCTTTTTAAATTTTGTTAATGATGGCTCATTTTTCAATGAGTCAGGCAGAGAATTCCATATCATGGCTCCAGTTACTGCTAACTTTTCTTGTACACTCAGTCAGTTCTAATTTTTAGGATTTGAATGTTCTTATCACATACTCGTAAATCATAAGCAGTAGAGCCAATGTGTTTCTTAAACATTTCTAATAAATAAGATGGAGCAAAGCCATTTATGATTTTATGCATCATAATATGGATGGATGGATGGATAGATAAATGGATGGATTGGAGGGTGGGTAGATATAGATGTGTGGGTGGATGGACGGATTAATAAATGGAAAGATGGATGAGTGGGTTGGTTGGTGATTGAATGGATGTATTTTGGATAGCGCGATGGACGAGTGCTTAAATAAACAAATAAATGAATGGATGGTAGGTGAATGAATAGATGGATGGATGGATGGACGGACGGACGGACGGACGGACGGACGGACGGACGGACGGATGGATGGATGGATGGATGGATGGATGGAGGATGGAGGATGGACGGACGGACGGACGGACGGACGGATGGACTGACGGACGGACGGACGGACGGACGGACGGACGGACGGACGGATGGATGGATGGATGGATGGATGGATGGATAGATGGTTGGTTCGATAGATTGATGGTTGAATGACTGAAAAATAGATAAATAGTTTGGTCATTCGGTTGGTTTTACTACATATAAAATAGACTAGTTAATCAATAGCAAAGCGCACAGTTGCTATTTATAAACCTAAAATACGGACAAACAAACCGAAATCGACTCTCAAGGGATTCAAAATGAAAGTTTTTCTATTGTTGGAAACTCAGAATTAATGAAAAATGCGGACAAACATGTTGAGATTGACAACACTGACGTCATCTGTGCGGAGCGCTATTGCTTTTAGTTTTAAAACCGTTGAAATAACATTTTATACCCTTTGTTTTTGAAAGTCCATTCGACTTGCGTTCCTGTCCAGAATAATACTACCAGCATTACCTAAATCATAAGAAGTAAAACTTAACTGGTGTAGTAGAAAATATTGCTGAAGAAGCTCAAAATCATACAATTTCTTCTTTAAGGAAACATGTTTCTATATCTTTATTGGCTTACGTCAAAAGTTCTCAAGATTAAAACGAAATTGAGTTGGTATGTATACGTGACGTGACATGCAACCAGGGTAAGCGAAAAACTTCAGTCAACCATACTTTCACATATGTATTAGTCTTAACTCGATTTCGTTTTTGTGTATATGTGTGTGAGGGTCACTGTTAATTCAATTAGTACAATACTGTTAAAAGCATAATACATGGATGCGCGGAAATATGAAATTTATTTCGAGTGTTGATTAGGAGGATGAGTAATGAGTAATATTTTATTTCACGTCGCAAGCACAGGATGTGGTTGCCCAATCATCCGAGCCAGAGGCTCATGTTAAAAGCGCACGACATAAGCTAAGACCTAACGTGTTGATTTTACGGAGGGAGGAAAACCGCAGAACCCTGCGAAAAACCCTCGAAGCACAGGAGAGACCAACTAAACTCTACCCACATGAAATTCAAGTTCGAGAACGGGGTTATTCCCAGACGGTTACCCATCCAAGTACTAACCCCGTTCAACTGGGCTTAACTATTGGTGAGAGGCAGCGCCCTAATAACACGCCACCCGTGCTCCCCACGATATACCTGTTCAACATGAGAAATAATTTCATATTTTCAAACATATCACACATCTGAGGGCGCTTTCCAATTGACAAGGTTAGACCGATCAGTCCGGCCAGAATGGACTTGCTTTTGATTAGGACCAAATTTTCCAGTCAGACCATCCCAGGTCTCGAACGAATCGTGTTCCATTTAACCGGACTGACCGGTCTAACCGTGTAAATGGAAAGCCCCCTGCAAGATGATCGATTTTATTGGTGGTGGAAAAATCAATCAACTTACACCCCATTTCATATAATAATTGACAGTAAAGCATTTTTTTTATTAGAAAGTCAAAAATATGTAATTGTTATTTTCGGTTTCATTTCTCTCTAACAATTAGTCATATACTTACCTACAATCATCGCAAACACAAAGACGCCAGAAAGATAGCAGAAAATGGTATAAAAGTATCTGAAAAAAATTATTATAAAAAATATAACATGAGAATATGGTATATATGGCGCTAAGAGGAAAACTCTACTTGAGTACTTGACTGCGGTTGGAATTTGAACCCGTGACCTTTGGTTTACTAGACGGATGTTCTCATCTATAGAGAGCTATACAAGGTCAAGTTGGGAGCAAGTTGTGCATGGAATAATGGTACTTTATATTACTGATATTTGGAAACAGATATTTCGACAGTTTATCTGTTCTTAATTAGGGGGTGTTCATACGATCCCGGTAGGCGGGCTGACCCGGTAAGCGAGATTTATCCCATGATACACCCAAAATTAATTGTTCCAAGACACGCGTTAAATCCTTTATCCAACTGTCTTACCCCCTGTTCAGACTAGGTGCCCGGGCACGGGCACTAGTGTGAACACGACTTTTTCGCGGTGCTGGCTCCGCGAACTGATAATGCCCAGACGTTGAAAGCCCCGTCAAATATGCCATGGTCTAATCTTCGTATACTACGTTCTCTTCTTCAAACTCGCTAGTATCTCAATGGTTAGAATTTTGACTATATCTATAGTTCTCAAAAAGTTGCAGATGATCCATTTTCCAATCTGGGAACTCGCGCCTTTCCCTATAAGTACTTACATCTTGCCTAACAAACTAAAAACTTTAAAAGCATTACGTTGCTATTGCAATATATTATTCATAAAGATTCTAAGAAACAATACATTACTACCGTTATTATTTTATAAATATGCATGCGGCCTTGGCATTACAACGGCTAATTCTCTTTGTAATTAACACGATTAGCAACACAAGCTTCCGAAATTGGTGTACGCAATTCCATTAGTCTTGACAGATGTCATAAATAATTAACAATTATTAGAAAAGGGTGAGCATGATATCAAGAATTATTACAACACAAACTGAGACTATGATAATTTTTGTTATTGTACATTTTTTCAAATGCAAATCAAATCCTTGATTATAACTGGTCAGAAAGTTGGTCAGAATTCTTGATATCTGCACTTTTAGTCGTATTTACCGCTGTGATTAGATTATTCTGAGCCCACAATGCTATTATTATCTGTAGGAAACGTCGGACTTATCGTGCATGTGCTGATGTGAACCTGTCCAGTTAGGCAAACCGAGAAAAAAACGTGGAAGAAATAACTGTCTTTGAATTGCATTTTTTGAACGTTTTTGGTTCTGAGGGAATGATTTTCTTTATATTTTCAACTGAAAATGATTGTATAATAAAACAATTATTGAATTCTACTTTCCTGACATTAAGAATTATCAAGGTCAGAATTTGTGTTATTGAAGTCAACGTTTTTGAGCTGCAGTCTCATCCAATAATTGTTTATTAGCAGACATTAACATACACTTCAGAGGATTTAAGTTTAACAAGTAAATTACATTTTTCTGTCTGTGTGTGTGTGTGTGCTGTAATTTATTGAAGGATTTTTAGGGCACGAAAAAAGAAAAACAAGTCTGCTGACGTAATCTGACGTCATTTCTATGTGTGTCGACAACCAACGAAAATGCACATAGAAATCACGTTATTTAATAAAGTGCTTTTCACGGGACATCCTGCACTATTCACTTTCGGCCAAAACAAAATGGCGGAAATTTTTTGCTTTGTTTACTGAAGTAGGAGGATTTGTTGCTAAACAAAGCTGATTGTAGTAGAATAACAAGAAAAGTCAACAAAATTAAGTAAAAAGGAGTCTTTTTAGCTTTTCCTAGCCATTAATAAATCCGAAAGTTATAAAAGCTGTTTTTTTGTTGACAACTATCGAGTACGCCATGTTGCTAGCTTTGTCTTGCATAAAAACAACGGGGGAAAATAGGTTCGCCCCCACTTAATTTATGCCATGACCACATCCTATAATTGTTTTATTATGTCTAGGGTGTATATTTTCTAACAACAAAGAAAATATTCGTTTGTAAACAACAAAACGACAGTTAAAAATGAAGAGAGTAAAATTTTACAAAATCAACAACGTTTCAGTCCTAAAATATAAGTGAAAGTGTGAAAAATATGTACCAAAATGTCGATAAAATGTACTTCGTTCTGTTTTTAAAAGTTTGTTTTTTTCCGCATAAATTTGTTTCGTGGTTCTCGGCCACCGCCATGCTTATTTTCAGGCGAGCAGTACAAACAGGCTATTATCTGTACAAATGACGTCATATCTACACGTGAAAAACCACTATCGACTCGATTAGACAGTTACTTGGTTGGTTGGTTGGTTGGTTGGTTGGTTGGTTGGCTAATTGGTTGGTTGGCTGATTGGTTAATTGGTTGGTTAGTTAATTAATTAGTTGGTTGGCTGATTGGTTCGTTCGCTGCTTGCTTGCTTGCTTGCTTAGTTAGTTAGTTGGTTGGCTGATTGGTTGGTTCGTTGTTTGTTTGTTTGGTTGGTTGGTTAATTGATTGATTGGTTGGTTGGTTGATTGGCTGCAAGTTTGGCTGGTTGATTAATTATAGTTGTATGGTTGATTAGCTAACTGGTTGGTTAACTAAGTGTCGTTCGTTCGTCCGTCCGTCCGTCCGTCCGTTCGTTCGTTCGTTCGTTCGTTCGTTCGTTCGTTTGTTTGTTTGTTGGTAATAACTAACAAAAAACTCCTAAAAAAATTAAAAATTAAGAAACCAATACTAAGGAATTAAGAATCGTGTCCGACTTACTCAACATTAGTCTCAGGCGATGGCAGATCACCAATCGTGGTCAGCGTCAAAGCCGACCAATAAAACGAGTAGACGTACTTTCTGGTCAGCGTATCAAAGCTACCATTTAATGCAGGATACAACCAGTTGTTACTACCAAATCCCTCAGCTCGAGAAATTAAAAAATATATGCCAGCATTCCAGTGAATCAGGAGAATCATCAAATGAATCAGGAAAAACACGCGTACAATAGTTGGATGGTTCGCTCGCCCTTCTAGTCTACTCTTGATGCTCTGCGATTTATAAACCTTCAAGAGCCTTGGAAAGCGCAGAATCGGTTGAACGCCGGTATGAAAGTACAACAACTCGAGGGGAAGCACTGACAAAACGTCCAGACAAAAACTCAGGCTCTTTAGGTACTTCCTGCAAACCCGCTTCGAGTCCTTGACCAGGATGCCCTCCTCGACGAATCCGACCCGACAGTTTATACCGATATCTAGTAAATAGATGAGGTCGGAAACCGTGTCCAGCACCCACCACAGCGTGGCGTAATCTTCTTGCGCGTCCAAAAACGCAAAACGTAGAATGATGACCCAGAAGTTGTATCGAATGGCGGAGATTACAAAATACAACCAATAGTAAAGGAACGAACCGTCGGGGTCGATAATTCCGGTCGGAGATTTTAATTTACTGCAAGCCAGTCCCAAATAAGTCGAGCCCGACTCATAATTATAGTCATCGCTTGGTGTTATATTGTCTTGTTTGGTAGACTGGTCTTTTTCCTCTTCTACTGATCCTAAAGACGCACGGCTCACCTGAGTCGTCAAGCCGATTTCCCTTGTGCTGAATTTTTGTAAGAACGGATCGATATTCGTCGTCGATTTTCGAGCCGATCTCCTCTTGTTTGGCTTCACAACAGCGTTTCTAACAGCGATAGCGCCACGGATCTGCGTGCTTAGTTTTTTCCATCTGTCTGCCTGACTGTTCCCGATATCGCCATCTTCTTCGGCGACCGTCAACAGGTTTTGTTTGTGTAAGGGCTGCGTCGAGTGCAACGTCCCCGGTTCGTCCACCGCGCCCAAACACTCCTCTTCGTCCATCAGGCCGCTATTAACAAAGACGGCTGGGTTGTTTTCGTCGATTTTCATGGCTTCCTAGGAGTCCTGTATTTTAATTCTTCGCCTAATCTAAACTCGTCTAAATTATTCAATAAAGACAGATAATCTTCTGTTTGTTCGTCCAATCACGTGCGACTGCAACGACAACATGCACGCTAATCCATCCGGCGCGTTAAAATGTCGCAAATTATCACTAAACATTTCCAATATCGCAACGAGATATACTCGGGAGAAATTAAATATATCACACATACACTTTCATCGATAACTTACAAAAGCAAAGAAAACTTCACGGCTTTCGCTTAAAATACAAACAAACCAAAACAATTACTTTCTTGGCATCACGAATGTGAAAAAGGTGACAGATGGTCATATCGATCAGTCATCAGTGTATTCTATTTTATATAAATAAAACTACAAACTACGTTTTACAGTATTAGAGTTTCAGTTGCTCTTTTACATAGAAAATATAGATATCTTTGCTTCTTTGGCAAACTGGATTCTTGGCAAAGTTTACTATTGGGTAAATATTGCACAAAAGGAAGCTAGTTTGCATATGGATACGAAAATTCTAGCGATTAGCTTTGTATGCCGACATGGAGATTTAGTCCAATCGCTTTGAAAGATTATAATCTTGTTTGGAAAAACTTTAATGAAACGTCGTGTACATCCAAAAAGTCTAAAAATACACCTCAAAGTTGAGCGTGGGAGTTTTGGATTGTTTCTTCATAAAGGAAAAAAAACTTTCATTCAGCTTGGTTTTAAAACTGGCCTTGAGGAAAGTGAGGTTTAGGTTTTTAGAGTACGTATAATTAAGCAATTACAGCCAGAGACGGATTAGCTGCTTCTAAAATGGTTTCCTTGGCAGCTAATAAGACGCGGTGAATGTTTTCCTATAACACGCATAATTGAGATTTCAATTGCATGCTGCTTGTTTAATATATACTGTAAAGGGGATATTACACGGTGGCGAGAAGATATGGATTTTATGTTCGAGTGGCAAGGACAATATCTCACGAGTGAGATATTGCTCTTGCCACGAGAACATACAATCCATATCTTTGAGCAACCGTGTAATGTTCTATTTATTATATGGACAATGAAATTATGCGTGGAAGTGATGTTGATAAACTGGATATTAAGCAAAAACTACAACCGCTTGACCTAAAACTTTTAGAAAATACAAATGAAAAATACAACAGCTTCTTCGAACACGTCATCTTACGTGAAAAACTGAATTAAGAGAAGTTACTGGCTCAAATTTACTTGATTCGAAACTTACGGCAAAAGGCGTAAATTTTGACTTGTCGATATGTTACTCGCGAGCGTTGCATACGGGAAATACACCACTCGGTTCCTGGATGTAGTGAAATATGGATTCTACGAGTGCGGTTTTAGTTGCTAGTAAAATACTCTTCTCCATACAATAAAGAACTTATGATAAGTTGTACGTATACATGTAGTGCATGAGGCACGTTTGCGAGCTTGGTGTAATGTAACAGACGTTTGGCGGACATTCGTCAAGCTCAATTATTCAGAAAAGATTTCTGAGCCCCAGACAGGGTAGACTGTACTACAGTCCACCTCCTTGGTGACCGTAATGACCGGTTAAGCCCAGAACGCAAGTCATCGCAAGTTGGCAGTGAGAATTTCTGTGGCGGTCGTTCGAACACCCAAATTAACAAAATAAAGGTTTCATGAGTGTTTTAAACAAGTTTTAACTTTGTCACGGTACATGATATTTTCGGGAAATTATTCATAGCGGCTGGCTGAGATAGCGTGACTGCCAACTTGCGATGACTTGCGTTCTCGTTTGATTGAGGCTTTATCGCTCTCCAACAAACGTCTGTTCCATTACACGAAGCTCGCAAACTTACCACTTGCACTACACGTATACGTACAACTTATCATATCACTTTAACTTCATCTCATATGGAAACGCTACCACTTAGGAGCAAATATGACAATGAATTTGCAACCTTAGCGGCTCTCCATCTGAGCCTCAGTGGCTCAATGGTTAGAGCGTCTAACCGGTCATTAGAAGGTTGCAGGTTCGAATCCTGTCTGGGGTCTCAGAAATTTTATCTGAGTACTTGAGCTTGACGAACGTCCAACAAACGTCTGTTGTATAGAAAAAATGTAAATGATAAAAATGCAAATGTTAACAGTTTTGTCAGTTTAATAAAGATAGAAAAGTTTAAAAGGTCGTATTTTACAAATAATTTATAACAAGAGTGTATAGATGTACTTTTCTCACCAACAATGTATTAAGAAAAATACTCAGTAGTTTTTTAGTCTGCCCATCACGTGACTGTGTTTGTTATACTCCTCCCCCCTTTGTGACGCTTCGACAAACACACACCCCCCCTCCAAGCGTCACGTATTTTGTGAACGGCCCCTAAGAGAAGAGACAGACATCTTCGCCGGACTATTTTACTCAATAATTTCTGAGTTCCCAAATCTGCGGGGGCGGCCGATTGACCGGGGGGCCTCCTGAGGTTGCGTTACGCCACTGAGTAAGTCCTGTAAATTTACGTGAAGCAAATTTTACTTATAATGTCAATCAGTAAATGTTTTAGTCAACGTGAACCCCCAAACAATTCCATAGCTTGTGCATTTTCGAGAACGATAGGTTTTTCTGTGCAACACCGATAAACGTACACTTCGTACACTTAATAAAACGACAGACATGCATGTAACTGACAATAACTCTACATACAAATGGTTACGTGTGTCACACACTGGTACTCAGCACACTACACTGTTCGTTGCAATTCAAGTTATTTCGACATTGGACATTGACTATTGCTAAGAGTTCAAGTGAAGTGCATCTTAAGTGTGTCATACAGTATGTAAATGTTGAATCGATGTTGTTGAAGTCATATACACGAGTGTTTGATCTGATATAAAACACCGAGAAGTGTGTTGAAAAAACCAAAGCAAAGTCGAGGCTTTTCAAATTAGTATTTTAAGAGCAATTTGGGGTGGAAGTTGGCTTAATTTAAGCAAGTGTCCAAACTCCGTCTTGGTACTCACTTTTTTTTGTTTTAACTTCTACTAATGAATTGTTAAAATGCGTTCTCAAACTCATTAATTTTCCAAGATAATTTAACTGAATAAGACATCTTCATGCATTATATGTCATGTAAATACGCTTTGATACACCGGTATTAAAACACTGCATCAAAAGCCCTGTTTACACGGCCAAAATTTAAGCACGCTTAAGTTAAGCGTGCTTAAAATGCGCCACCTTGGTGCGTTTACACGATCATTTGATAATCCCTTACTAAAACACGTACACCATTATTCAACATGGCGGACGAGCTATATTTTTTGGTTTTGGAAGCTTCGTATGGGTAGCGTGCGTCAAAGAACAACGGAAGACATCGGTACACGAGAAAGAGTAATAGATAAAAGAAACAAGGGAAACAAAGAATAGCGAGATGGAAGCTTCTACAGCAGGGCAAAAAATGCATTTTATCGTATTAATAACACCGTATTAATAGCACGCGTTTTTCAATCCCGTTGCGTTTACACGGCCAAGTTAAACGCGACTAACTAAGCATAGAGTAGTTTTCCTTATTGCCCATTACACTCTACCGCATTACTCTATGCTCTATATATTGAAGAGCTCAAAAAAGCTCAAGAAGCCTCTGTGTAGGAGAGAGTCAAAGACTAGTGTTTCTTCATTAAACACTGGTGTTTCGTTTATGTTAGTTAAATAAGAACCACTATGCGATTGCATGCAGGTTAAGATTGGCTCATCGTCTTTCGTTTGAGAAGCAATGATTTCAATTAAACACTTGTTCTGCGTGTTTGATCACGGTATCAAAACACGAGAAAGCAATGAATCTCGACGACTCGCGAAGGGCGAAAAGTACATATATAAAATTAACACATAATAATAATTATAATTATTTTTTTCAGTGTGCTGTAAACAATTTTTGGAGTCGTTCAATAAACTCGAGGTTTTATACGCAAATAGTGAGCTTTGCATGCATCCAGTGCTGCGAGTTCGTGTTCGAGTTTGCTGCAGTGAATTCTATATATTGGTGGTTTGCAATCAATCTCTTGAAAATTAGAAGACCAAGATACGGCGGCCATGTTGGAGGAAAACATACTCCAAATTCAACTTTTTACGGTTTTCAAATGCGCCTTACAATAATTTTTGGCATGGCCGAGTCGAAAGCATATGACAGGCGCTCAGGCAGCCGCCAAACGACACATATCGGCGCACGAATTACAGATAAGCCCTAGGTGTTGATTTTACGGAGGGAGGAAAACCGGAGAACCCGGCGAAAAACCCTCGGAGCACAGGAGAGACTAACTAAACTCTACTCACATGAGTCCCAAGCTCGAGAACGGGGTTGTTCCCAGACGGTCACCCATCCAAGTACTAACCCCGTCTAACCAGGCTTAACTATTGGCGAGAGGCAGCGCCCTAACAGCAGACGCCATCCGTGCTAACCCTCGCCCCCTGCATGGTGGAACTAGTTTATAGTAGAATTAACTGGGGAAACTATGGTGTTGATTTTGTGGAGGGAGAAAAAACGGAGAACCCGGTGAAAAACCCTCGAAGCACAGAAGAGAACCAACAACTCTATATATACTCACATGAAGCAGATATGTGGTCACTCATGCATGCATCGGAGTACTAACCCCATTCAACCGGACTTAAAGGGTATTGGCAATAAAAATTAAGTTTGTCCCATTTGAAAGAAACTCGTTAAATGGTATAAGAAGACCTTTTACAATTTTTCCGTATCTGTTTTGGTTTTGGAAATATTTCGACCAAAGACAGCGTGCTCTCCGCCATCTTGTTGTAATATTGGATCTAGCTAATTAACTAGGAAATTGGTGACGTCACAACCAGTAAACCTGATGAAACTACTCCGTGGGTGACCAAATTTTCACGGAAGGCTTTTTAAATGTTGTGGGTCAATTTAAAATGGAAATAGCGCAACAAAATCGAGTTTCTAGCTCATAATGTTACTTTACCCTGCTTATGATGTCACATGCAAGATGGCGGACAGCAGGCTGTCTTTGGTCCAAATATTTCCCAAACCAAAACAGATACGGAAAAATTGTAAACGATCTTCTTATACCATTTGACGAGTTCTTTCAAATGAGACAAACTTAATTTTTATTGCCAATACCCTTTAACTTCAGCGGTGATCATGAATCTGTTGTTGTCATGCAAATTTAGACTAAACTATCAAGGTGTTTTCAGCAAGTTTGTGAATTTTTTTAATATTCTTGAACCTCAACGTATATATCGGCGATAGTCGATAGTTTGGGAATTGGGAAGCCGTTTGCCGCTTTTGTTAAATTATTTAACCACCTATAGGCTATATAGCTTTCTTTCTTTTTTGTTTTGAAAACTTATGTGCCCTATCTTCAGATTAATTCACAATTTTGTAGTCTTTTCATAAGGTGTTTGGATGTACACATCTTCAACTGAACAACTCTCTTATATTATTCATGAAATGCGATCCAAAAACGATCAACAAAAACAGAACATCATGAACCCAAATCATCTTTCTTGGTAATGCTATCTTGAAATTAATTTTACCTTCCAAAATTGTGGAATTATATATACACAGTGTATAGATAATTTTGTGGACTTTTGAATACGTTGAATTTACGCATTACAGCAGATTCAATACATCATTTCCTACTGAAAAATTAGCGAATCTACAATGCATTTTCAAAACATATGTCTAAAATTATGATTTTTGATCATATTTGAGCAGATCTCACTGAGTACGTTTTAAAAACATCTGATTAATATATACATATACGCGCTGTTGTTTTGTAAGTTGTTTCAAATTAGCATGCATGTTTTCATGGATGGCCACCTGTTTTTGTCCACCCCCTGTGAGCATAGTCAACAGAAAATAAACATGGTTTGGAAACCCGGCAAACTTCGGTTAACGGTTAACAATCAAACTACGATTCATATTGAAAGGTACATGAAGGTGCACAAATCTTTTGTTTTAGGTTTATTAATATTTAAACAGTACGGTTGAGTGATTGAACCCAAACGTTGCTATTGGATGATTGCTTCATTATACAGAAACCACAATATGTTCAGTAACCGTGAAAGTGCACAAATTTCCATAAACCTGAACAAAAACATAAAACAATGATTTTTGTTGAGCTTCCAAACCATCTTTCTATTAACTATGCTGTGAGTCAATACGAAACGTACGGTCTGGTTACCAAAACGAAAAATTTCAGATGGATACTGATACAGGATAAACACTATATCGCCTTCTATTTCTGGGGCCGGTATTTTTAAAGGAGAAAGGAAATTAAGCTACTATTATCCTCTATGATTTCTTTTGGTTGACTTTCCATAGAATACATAGACTACGTTTTGCTTTAAAAAAAAATTAAAACGTTATTGAGATAGTTAGGGTTGATAGTTTTAGAATTAAGATTAGGGTTAGGGGTTGTAGTTGGGCTTTGGTTTGGATGTTTAACCGCGTTTATAGAATTCGCGATGTTTATATAGAAATTGATCCAATCTTTTCGTCGCGTCAATAACTCGTGCAGTATGTAATTGAACAGCATGTCATGTCCGGAGTTCTACGCTATTTCATTTATAATCTTAGTTTCGCAACTCTTTTAAGATGAGATAAAATCAATATATAGGAAATACAAGTACTAATTAACGCAGGTGTTTACATTTAACAAATGAAACATGAAGCTTTGTACTTTTTAAAAAGCCATGTTTGACCATATTTGAAGATAAACTATAACAAGAAAGAAGTAGAATTTGCAGTTCAAATTGTATTTACATCGCTGTAGTATACTGCTATTCCATAAGTAGTACCAGCATGCATCATTTTCCGCACTTGACGTCAGAGACAATATCGGCTCAAGTTTTGAAATAATTAATAAGACGCTCGGTTCACAGTTGTTACAGTTGTCTGAGAATTATTATATAAACTTTGAAAATGTATTTTAACTTATAGTTCCGTACATCAATAAAATAAACTTTCACAGTTCATCTCTCATGTTGTCTACTTTCAGTAAGGCCCGTTTCAAACGTCGTTCGTCTGCCGCACTTAATGCTTGTACAGTCGTTGGCACCTAAGCGTGTACACCGCCCATCAAAACATGTTTTATGTCAACGTCAAAGTTAAATGTTTACCTTGGAAACGTATTAGGTTTTCATTCGAACCAATGCATTATTGTCACATGAATGTGCCCTTAGCCAATCACGTCTCGCCAATCCCACGGTGTTGATTTCAAAACGGTAAACTTTGGCTTAAATTCAGAACATGCTTTGACGGGCGGTGTACACGCTTGAGAAGAGTGACGTTTGAAACGGCCCTAATATAAGTTGAGACTTGTAGCGACATTGTGACAATAGGTTCGAATCACTAAAAGTACTGCAACATGAGAGACAAACTGTCAAAAGTTTACGGAACTATACGTTAAAATACGGAAACATTTTCCAAGTTTATTTAACAATTCTCATACAACTGTTACAGTTCTGCGAACCTAGCGTCAGGTTTAGTAATCTGTGCATGGTTTAGCAGCCAAAGAAAACAAAAGAAAGAAAAAACGAACGTCGAACAATCGTCGAGTTTATATACATAGATACGCCAATTGATAGTGTCTACTGCACATCCGATCTGATTGAAACGCAACACAACAATGATTTTGTTGCAAGTTGAAAAAATTAGTAGTCTACTTGCTGCAACATGCTGATTCAACTTGCAACGCAACAATATTGCAGCAATTTGTTGCTCGTATTACTTCACCTTTATACTTAAGGTGCATATATACAAGCTAATTTCCACTGCTGAGTTTTGAGTTTTTTTCTAAAAACGCGTTGGCGGTGTTACGTGGGGAAAACATGAAACATGAATAAGGTTTGTAGTACGTCGGTATACACTATACGAGTCCAGTCAATCTACGCGGTTTTGCAACAGAAATTATGCTAGTTCTCAATACCTTGATATATTCAGAAATAACCATACCAAAAGTCCATAAAAATCTGCATATAGTGGAAAGTCTACAAAAGCATTGAAAAAATGAAATTTTTAGTTCACTATAGCAAATATCACTTATGTCAGTCTTTACAAAGTTGTCAAAGAGTATAGCTTAAACTTTATAACATGCCAAAAAACCTTGAGGCTGAGCATTTTCTGCATGCTTTTTTGAACGTTGATAGCTAAAAATGGGTTTAGAAAATCGTATTGTCCGATACAGCTTCTTGAAAACTTTCTTGACCACATTGCTATTGTGTTGTGGTGACTTTAGCTTAAAATAGAAAACTTGATGGGTTTTTATTTTAAAGGGCAATAGCACTAAAAATTAAGTTTGTCTAATTTGAAAGAACTCATAAAATTGTAATAGAATATCCTTTACAACGTTTTCGTATCTCTCTTCGTTTTCAAGATATTTCAATTTGTTTGATATGTAAATGAGATGGTCTCTGACGTCAGGTGTGGGGTAAAATATTTTCACATGTAGCAAAACCAGTTATATCTCTAAGTTTCTTCAGCGAAATCATTTGAAACTGTGCACATAAAAACTCCTTGCGACGCTGAACATTTCATGTTAGATATGTAAGTGATTTTGCTCTGTATGAAAATATTTTTTCCTGACGTCAGAGACCATCTCATTTACATATCAAACAAATTGAAATAACTTGAAAATGCAGAAAGATACGAAAAAGTTGTAAAGGATATTCTATTACAATTTTATGAGTTCTTTCAAATTAGACAAACTTAATTTTTAGTGCCAATCCCCTTTAAAGCCGAGAAGCATTATAGTCATACAGTATGACTTATTCTTCACGTGGTTGCCTCCAAAAACTGTTTGCAGCACAATATTATCTGAAAATAATCATCTGTTAACTGGGCTAATCACAGGTAACTGAGCTAGTTTAATTACCGCATATAGAGTTCTATCTTTTTGTTCACCTTTAAGGTGAGGTAATACGGGCAACAAATTGCTGCAACATTGTTGCGTTGCAAGTTGAATAGCGTTGTTGCACGTATTACCACCCACCTTAAACATTGTCACACAACAATGATTTTGTTGCAAGTTGAATCAGCATGTTGCAGCAAGTAGAACTGGAGTCTACTTTTTTCGACAATTTTGTTCAACTTGCAACGAAATCATTGTTGCGTGACAATGTTTAAGGTGGGTGGTAATACGTGCAACAACGCTTTATGCTTTTTACCTCATCTTTGTGCATTTTTTGTGCACGGTGCATGGTCACTGAACCCATTCATTGTATTTTGAGTAATGAGGAATTATCCAATAGCAACGTTTCAGTTCAACCACTCAACCTTGCTATTTGAATACTAATAAACCTAAAAGGATGTGCACGGTGTTCGGCATACAATCACAGCTCATTATAGGCGCTTTGAAGTTTGCCGAGTTTCCAGACCATATCTCTATTGACTATGATTATCGAGACCCAAATATATATTCAGCAAAATCAATTTATACATTTACATGTCACACAGAAGTATGATACACTTAGGCACTTCAGGCTAAACTCTTAGTAGTATTCAATGTTTAATATCGAAGCAAATTGAACTTGAAGTGCAGGCTATATAGTGTAGCGTGCCGAGTATATGCATGAGTGTGTAAGTAACACGTGACTTTTTGCATATACACAGGCGGTCCAATCACACATACCAGCAATACTTCTAAAATTAGCAAGAAAGAATGGAGAATCATACGCTATTGTTATAGCTTGGCTGCGAACACGCATATCTTTTGAAGTTTTACGATCTGTTCATTTGTGCGTAAGAGGATCGCGAGTGCCATTCAGAAAACGAGATGAAGGGGAGATGTTGGAAGATTTTCGGTTAAATGTAACAGCCGCAGAATATTTTAAACTTTTGAACTTTTTTTGAACTTTAAATTTTATCCTTAAATTTTATGAACTTAAAAAATTAGACTTTTTAGAACATTTTTTTATAATTTATTCCAATTTATCATACTATTTTTATTTGTAATTTAACTATATTTGTGTCAAAATACTTCTAAAATTTACAAGTATGAGACTGAAACAGAAGAAGGAACAATGCATATAACACACTGCACATAATGCATAGAAATGTTTATTTTTATTACTTTTTTAAAAAAACACAAACTGTTTTAGCTAAGAAAATCAAAGTTTATGTAAATCAAGACGATTCTCTTACCAATTTACAGATATTGATTAATTTTCTTTGAATTTTGCTCACGAATTTTATAAGATTTTTAATATCGTTTATTTTGTGACGACATATCGGCTCTATAAGTAATAGTTAAAATATGAGCGACCGATCTTTATGGGCATTTACAACATTTTAACTCAGAAAAAGCTGAATTTGAGCCACTATAGCTAGTGCCTATTAACTTTGATAAAACATTGATGTTTTATTAATCAATGTTTTATCCGTATTTAAAGATGCTGATTAAACATTCATTTCTTTTGAATTTTCTCCATGAATTATTAATGAATTTGATAATACATATTATTATTATATGGCTGGGTTTGATTTCCGGTCCGTACGCAAAACGACGAACGCTGATTGGTTCCCGAGAGGTCGGGATTTTACGGTATTGCCTTCCGGTCTGTGTCCGGGTCAATACCACAGAATAGAAATACATGTTGTATTTCTATTCTGTGTCATTGTGTCAATACGCTTTTTTCTCGGCCCTGCAACTGCACGTTTTGGCGAGAACATTTCTGAGTTGATTCGAATACAAATAAAAGAGAACTGGGTATCTTTATTCAAATATTCTGAACAATAAACTGTGCTAGGACATTGCTGCTGGTTTTCTTTAAAGCTGTTTATCTATTAATTTGCTAGAGTAAACATTGCAAGAGAAGTGGGAACTAGCCGTGGCAACAACAACCAGACAGTAAAGACTAAGTAAGACTCGACTTTTCATTTGTGTTTTTAAAAAAGGGTCATGAAAATTACGAAGGGGCATTTCAGAATATGTTACAATATTGACAAAGAAGCCATGCACAAATTACCTAACTTATAATTTTAACTTTTATGTAGACTCTCGGAACAGTCCAAATATCTCAGTGTTTTCCCGCTCTTTTTTGAGGTACGAGCTCGGATGTCGCGCAGGCGCAAAACGTTTGGCAGCGGTGTCACCTCGGTCTGAGTTCTATATATAGCGGCGCAAAAATTCGGCAGTTTGCATGCAGGTTTGAGTTTCGTCTAGACCTCAGAGTTTTTCTGAGGATTAACGACTTACGACAGCTTGTACGGCAAGAATTGAGAAACCTTTAATTATAGTCCACTGTGCATGATAAATGACAGTTGTGAATTGACGATGAAGTCGCTTCTTTTCTTTTCAGGAGAAAATAGAATGATTTAATTACTTATTATGCAACGTCAAGTTTGATTAGGCTTAAATGCCCTCCAGTGTGTGGTATACATTGTTTATCTAGTTGCTTAATCAGTAATTTTATTAATACAATTTGGAATATCCAATAAAGCTTGTCCTATATCCTTAGAAGGTTATTTATGAGATCAAAAGGGCAGGACTGTTTTACGACAGTTTCTCAAACTCATTAATAATTCATGAACCAAAGACAAAAAAAATTAATGTTTAATTTCTTAATGTACTTTGAAATAATGCAAAATACGTTTTCAAAGTCTTGGGACTTTGAAATAATAGAGGGCCGGCCAAGGCTTCAAAATATTACTTTTGATGGCATTTTTTGTTACAAGCATGCAGGCAAGTAGGCAACCATGCTAAATCATATCGGATAGTGTATACTTTGAAGGTGAGGGGTGTTGGCAGTCGTGATTATTGACTTATATACTAAAATTTAGAGCTTTTTGAAAGCACAATGTGATGGATGGGATATCTGTAAAGCGATGCCTATTTACGTTTGTGTATTATTTGAATTACAAATTCAGAATGCTATCCAATCAGCGTGCCTAAAGTTCTGATTATTCTAATTCGCATAGCTCACAATTATAAACAAACAAGAAACATGGCGCAAATTCGCCTAAATATAACACTTAGAAGAACAGCCACAACAATCTGAAACGTTTTTGTTACAAGCAGGCAACCAGCATAGAAATGCAGCTTAGACATTGATCAAGATGACTAGGCCGGTTACCTTCCGTGTATCACAAGATAGTACTGTTGAACCGGTGAGTTAAATGTGTAAGGATATTATGAGCAATACTATCCAGTATAGTACAAAAGCTCAGCTTTATAACAGTAGATAGATGGCGGTATCGGCAAATTACCAAAATAAAACGAAGTAATTTACGAACATGAGACTTTCCTGTAGCTACCAGATCTAATAAATGTCTGATTCTTGGCAAGCTTACCTTTTTGTGGCCTTTCTTCGAAGTATTATATTTAGGTGTGTATTCACGCCATATTTCTTCTTTGTTTATGATTGTGAGTTATGCGAATTAGGTTAAGCAAAACTAGAGGCATGCTGATTGGATAGCATTCTGAATTTAGCTAATTCTTTACAGATATCCCATCCATCACATTGTGCTTTCAAAAAGCCCTAAATTTTAGTATATAAATCAAACCTTCAAAGTTCAAAGTATACACTATCCGTTACGATTTAGCATGGCTGCCTGCTTGTAACAAAAAATGCCATCAACGGTGTTTTTGAGACACTTTTGTCGAGGTTGGCCGTCCGTCTATATAAGGCAAATTATATTACGTTTCAGAGGTATCTTCGGAGTTTTGAGTTTGAGAAGTCAGTTCAAATACTCGACGTCGGATTTTACCGGGATTACAAAGCCCTCGTGCATTAAAAAGGCTCACCTTTGGCTCGCCTTTTCAAAAAGCACTCGGACTTTGAAATCCTGGTAAACTGCCTCCGTCTCGTTTTTGAACTATTACTTAAAGTATGCCATGAATTCCAAATTTTGAGTGTAAATGTTCTTCAAGCTAATGTACGCAGAAAGATTTCTGAGATATATGCTAGCTAGGATATAGGAATTAAGTGGAAATGTTCTTTGAGCTAGCTATTTTGGCTCGGAAAAATATCTGAGTTCCCAAGCGAGATGTATCAGCATACTTGCATATAGCAGAATATATATTGTCATACATCGAACTGAACCCACGTTCTAATGATCTGTTTTGGCAGTATATCTAACCTTATTATATTTCGATTGTTGCTTCAACACTGCCTACGCAGCACGCTACTTTTTTTCACCATTTTGTACGATGGACTGTGAACTGTTTTTGGTTTGCACTTGACGTCATGGCCGTCATGTTGGAGGAATGTTCACAAAAGAATCTCATTTGTATTTAGACTGTATGTTTACCTCCAACAAGGCTGCTACATCTTTGTCGGCTAAATCTCAAGGGACTGATTGCCAGTGCTGTGAGTAACTTCGTTACAAGTAATTAGTTACAGTAACTAGTTACATTTTTAGGTAACTGTAACAGAAACTAGTTACTTTTTCTGAAGAAGTAACTGTAACTATAACTAGTTACTTTTTGAAGAAATAACTATAACTAGTTACTTTTTTAAAGAACTGTAACTAGTTACAATATTTGGTTAAAAAATGTGACTAGTATAGTTACTGATATTCAGTTGAGGATGTCATTCTTTCTTGATAAAAATGGTTTTGATATAATAATAAAGGTACATTATGCACACATTTGACTATTTCTGCTTAGTGACAACTATATTTAGGCATTTAGCTGCATGTAAAAACATAATTATGGTACTGGCATCTAAAACCAGTAATTTCTTTGTTGATTCTAGTAACACGGACAAAGGAATGTAACTTTGTAACTAGTTACAAAATTTTTGAAGTAACTTTGTAACTGTAACTAGTTACTTTCTTTTCATTGTAACTTTTATCGGTAACTAGTTACTTTTCTAACAATGTAACTGTAACTGTAACTGTAACTGTAACTAGTTACAAAAATTATGGAACTTCTACAGCACGGCTGATTGCAAACCATCAATACTTGCATGGAAAAAAACGAACTAATTACGTATTACACAATGACATCACTATACCAAAACGGTGAAGATGTCTCTACCCTCCCTTTACTGTCGTGGCAATGGAAGCGTTCCTAAAATATCGTTGCAACATATTCCTCAAGTTGACCAATTCATTTGATGAAAATTATTGCTGACTTTCTGTTTTTGAATTTGATTGGTTTCTGTTTTTTAAACAACCAATAAGAAACAGGATCATTTGCCAAACACCAATCAAATTCAAAACAGAATTCAAAACAGGAAGTTTTCAACGAAGCCTTATCAAATGAATTGTTCAACTTGACGAATATATTGCAACAATATTTTACGGAACGCTTCTACATATTTCCACGACAGTCAAGAAAAATATACTTGTTTTAAAATTTTCTAGTTCGTATATAATAATCTAACTTCAAAAACTCATAATTCATGAACAAAACACAAAGAAAATCAGTACCGCGTGTCCGTGGTATTATATCTTACATAAACTTTAGCTTTGATTTTCTTGGCTTGAAAAAATTTGTTGAGAAAAGTAGACTCCAGTTCTACTTGCTGCAACATGCCGATTCAACTTGCAACAAAATCATTGTTGCGTGACAATGTTTAAGGTGGGTGGTAATACGTGCAACAACGCTATTCAACTTGCAACGCGACAATGTTGCAGCAATTTATTGCTCGTATTACTTCACTTTGAAACTATTCAAAACATACACAGTACGTGTTTTATCAGATCTGAAACACTTGGCTATCGCTTCGTGTTTTAAATCTAATAAAAAAACTGTCACCTGCTCATATTTTAACTACTACCTAAAATAAACAAAAAAGTAATCTGGACCAGTGGCGTAACTCCTATAGGCGCTGCCCGGCAAGAGCCGGGATGTCGGATGTCCTTTATGGGGATTCCGTCATTTTCACGTATTTATTGGGAAATCGTCAGTCGTCGTTGAACTGGATATAGCTTTCCATGATTTAAATATTGGTACGAAGTTTCAAACAGTCTCAAATTTCAAACAGGATCAATTTCAAAATGCCAAAAGACCTGTATCCAGGGGAGTACGGGTGGCGTGTGCTATTAGCGCGCTGCCTCTCACCAAAAAGTTAAGCCCGGTTAGACGGGGTTAGTACTTGGATGGGTGACCGCTTGGGAATGACCCCGTTGTCGGGCTTGGACTCATGTGAGTAGAGTTGTAGTTGATCTCTCCTGTGCTTCGAGGGTTTTTCGCCGGGTTCTCCGGTTTTCCTCCCTCCATAAAATCAACACCTAACATCTTAGCTGTGATCCGTTGGTCTGAACTGTGCCGTTGGCGGCTGCTCATGGAGCGCCTTTGATATGCCTCGACACGGCCACGTTGATCTGGGTCCTTCGCAATTCAGCCGCTGGCTGCAAGTAAGGATGATTAGCCCCCAGTCCTTTAACTTTTAACTTTATCTCAGGTATAGCTAACAGTTAGACTAACCATTTTTGTGTTCACCCAAATCCGATCATAAAAACAAAATGTTTTCTTTTTTCTTTTAATGTAGCAGTGTAAGAGCCAGGTTAGCTTGTTTTGTTTTGTTTGTAAATAAATCTGTGTTTATATTAATTGTAAGGTGAGTTTTCAACGATGTAGTTACGTGATTACGGTATTTTCGTTAGTGACTATATTCTTGATATAAGATAGACCTGCCGGTATCAACGGGTTGATAAATATTGTTATAATCCAACAAACGTTTGATATATATAATGATGAATTTCCCCTTGTTATACCGATTAATTTTTTTGAAAATTCCTCGCAGAAATCGCCCAAAATGCACTTCTGGGGCATGTGAAATTCAATTCGGGGGCTTTGCGCCCTAGGTTCCCAGGGGCCGGAGGGGGCTTTTCAATTTGGGCCAGGGGCACCCTAGCGCAAAGTTACGCCACTGATCTGAACAAGATTTGGAAGTTTTGCAGATAATTCATATTTAGTGTAAACATTGCAACGAATATATATTGTCAATTGTTATATAAGCGGCCAACAACCCACTCAATCGTCGCAACTCGCAATTAGCCAAATGCTGATTAAGGAAGGTTTAAAGGGCTTAGGCAAAGTAAATAATGTCTTGGGCTTTGTCCAAAAACGGCTAAGCGTCTAGGACGTTTGAACTATACATTAGATGAGATGAGCAAACAAGAGAGAAGGTTGAACGTTGAAAGAGTATTAAAAACACTAGGAGTGAGTTAATTACGTTCAGGAATG
This sequence comes from Paragorgia papillata, assembly GCA_035771165.1. Lineage (NCBI taxonomy): Eukaryota > Metazoa > Cnidaria > Anthozoa > Scleralcyonacea > Coralliidae > Paragorgia > Paragorgia papillata. Next base: position 2,177,614 of record JAWNZC010000001.1, on the reverse strand, counting down.
TCAGAAGATTCAACGGATTTAGACGATTTTCAGGAAACTACCATCACCGAAACGGATGAGGAGAAGATAGGAGAGACGTCTTCGATTAATGACAGCTCTCGTTCGCACTGGACATGGTTGAGGAGAATGTGGTGGGAAGAACGAAAAAGTAAAGTAGATATCGTGCAAAACAAGCCGCAGCGGACAAGAAAACGAAAAGAGTCGGTCGTCGACCCGTTCTTAAAGAGATTCAGCACGAGAGAGTTACAAGGACTGAACGCAACACCTTTGAACAGTAGCCCTGTTCGACTACATCATTCCCAATTATCAAAATCCGACAGCTTCCATCTGAAAGAGCTAGACGAAGAGCAAGCACAGTGTAAACTCACTAATGGTAGTACATTAGATAGAAACAAACGAGGCTCGCTTCGATCGGGAGTACTCGATCCAAAAAGCACTTTCGTCTATTTCTGGAACTACCTTCTAGCGTTTGGAATATTTTATCATTTATGGACCATCATTTTTCGCATCGCGTTCATGGAAGGCAAGGGGACATCCGGTGGAGCCATCGCGTTTCTTGTCTTTGATTACATTGTTGATGTCGTCTACATTCTCGATATGATAATCTCATCCAGGATAAGTTTCCTTCAAAATGGCATTCTTGTCGAAGATGTGAAGCGAGTGGCCTTCACGTATCTTTTCACGAGAGCATTCTATATAGATCTTATATCAGTATTACCCGTTGACCTTTTCTATATTGCATTTGGCGTAACTCCAACACTAAGACTAGTCAGGCTTATAAAGGTGTACAAATTGTTCAAGATAAAAACTGATATAGAGTCGATGGCTTCTTTTCCGGCTTTGCTGCGCGCTTCGCTATTGGTTCATTCGATGGTTCTGCTTATACATTGGAATGCAAGTTTTTATTTTATGATATCGCAAAGCGAAGGATTTGGAACGAATGAGTGGGTGTATCCTTCTCTGAACGGAAGTTTTAGGAGTTTGAGTAGAAAGTACGCGAGGTCGTTTTATTGGTCGACTTTGACGCTGACTGCAATTGGAGATCTTCCCGCTCCGGAGACTAATGTCGAGTAAGTACAAAGACAGACACTATATAGAGTTCCGTTATCTTTGGCTAGCATATCTTATATAATTCAGGATTAGCCTGAATTGTCAAATAGCCTATTAGCGACCGACAACCCAACCCTAATCCCGACTCCAAACCCAATTACATGCAGCCTCCCGGCAGTTCCTACCTCTCAGACCACTATACATCTCTATATGTTGGATTATATGCTTTTCAGTTTAACCATTTCATGCATGGCTTTCATAGCTTTCTGCCTGGCGTTAGACAGAGTAAAAAAATAAAGTTGTTTTACAACAACAATGCCACAGAATAGAAATACAACCAGAAGTCCAACTCGAGTGACAACTTGTCCGCATTTCTTCAATGCGCAGGCGCCATCCTACGCAATCCTGGCAAGTTCCACCAGCAGTTTTAACCTTTTGAAGGTCCAAACTGCCGGGGGGAACTTGCCAGGATTGCGTAGGATGGCGCAGGAATCAAGATGCGCGAGGACATAAACTTCAAAGGTTCTGACGCGAGTTGGACTTCTGGTTGTATTTCTATTCTGTGACATTGCGGCATGAAATGGTTAAAGGGGATTGGCTTTAAAAATTAAGTTTGTCTAATTTAAAAGAACTCATAAAATTGTCATAAAAGATCTTTTACAACTTTTTCGTATCTTTCTGCGTTTTCAAAATATTTCAATTTGTTTGATATGTAAATGAGATGGTCTCTGACGTCAGGAGTGGGGTAAAATATTTTCATACAGAGCAAAATCACTTACATATCTAACATGAAATGTTCAGCGTCGCAAGGAGTGCACATGTTTATGTGCACAGTTTTAAATGATTTCGCTGAACAAACTTAGAGATATAACTGGTTTGGCTACATGTGAAAATATTTTACCCCACACCTGACGTCAGAGACCATCTCATTTACATATCAAACAAATTGAAATATCTTGAAGACGAAGAGAGATACGAAAAAGTTGTAAAGGATCTTCTATTACAATTTTATGAGTTCTTTCAAATTAGACAAACCTAATTTTTAGTGCTATTGCCCTTTAAGAAACTGCATGTGGAGCAGAGAAGTTGCCTAGTTTTGATTCAGCGATCCTAAATTTTAGTCACTTTGACAATTCAGGATTAGGCATATAGTTTTGTTATTTGCATGGGAGGGAGGGAGGTAAATTTTCTTGTTGGTCAGTATTTCTAGTGGGGTTCGAAGCATGCCGGCTCGAAAAATCATATGGAAATTTGTGCCTCTGAAATGAGAATTTCCGCATGCACTGGACATCACTCTTGAGGAAAATTTTTAAAACATGTTTTTAATAGTGCATTAATTGTGTCCCAAATGAATGATGCACATTACTACCTTACGTTTACATGTTGTGTTTACTAAATATTTTTGGCTAGAGGCTAAGAAATAAAGAGGCATTATTATAGAAATAAAGAGACATTATTATAGAAATAAAGAGACATTATAGACCTTATTCAAAAATGGCCGCCGAATTAAAATTCTTTTATATACATATAAATTAGCCCTTATGAACTCGTTTTCATGTGTGAAATTCAAAATAATTTTTACTTTAAAACGAGGTCATAAGGGCTAATTTATATGCACATAAAAGAATTCTAATTCGGCGGCCATTTTTGAATAAGGTCTATTCATGTAGCCGAAACCCTAGAATACTTGCAAAGCATTCTGGTACACGCGTAAAAACGCACAACTTGTTCATGGTTGTCAACAGGCGTGAACAATGTTGTGCTGCTCGCCGTGAACAATGTTGTGCTGCTCGCCGTGAACAAGTTGTCAACAAGTTGTTCACTTATGGTTCGAACAACTTGTTCACGGATAAATCAACAGTCATGAACAAGTTGTTCCAACAGCACATTTTTATAGCCAACAACGTTGTTCGCAAATGATACAACATGTTGTAACAGCATGACGAAATAACAACGATGAACAACAATGTTACAACAATGGTGAACATGGTTGATGTATCAACACGTCCTTCGGTTGTTACAACATGCGTGAACAACGGTTGTTGTTTCATCAAGCTGTAACAACTTGTTGAAATTAATGATGAACAATGTTGTTCATTGATCAATGTTGTTCACATATGTCAACAAGTTGTTACAGCATTGTTCAGGCAACAATGCTGTAACAACTTGCGAAATTTTTACGCGTGTATGTCAACAAGATTGTTACAGCATTGTTCAGGCAACAATGCTGTAACAACTTGCGAGATTTTTACGCGTGTAGTTGTAGTCATCCAACGTCATCTCACGTCATCGTGCAAATGGCCTATTAATAATAGCAAAGATTGAAAGATATATAACTGTCTCCGATAAGTCATGCATATATGACGTCAGGATGTTTCACTGGTTTGCTTATCAAACAAACTGAAATACAACAACAACGAAGCAAGGAAACGAAAAACTGCAAAAAAATTACTTTGTCATTTTAAGCTTCTTCCAAAAGGAACAGACATTCTCTATTACTTTGTTTCAGCAATGCAATTCTACTGCTTAATAATTTTCATCTGCATGCTAATGAGTTTTGCTTCTGATTTTTTTGTGATTAAAATATGAGCGGCCGATCTTTATGCACATTTACAATGGCGAGCCGGGACGCGAATATTTTAACTTACTTATCAAATTCTAAGTGTAAATGATGAACACTTTGTTTAAGAATCGTAGGAAAGGTTAAATAAGATCATTTACAGTCAGAAAAAGCTCAATTTGAGCCACTAGTGCCTATTAACTTTGATAAAACCTTGATGTTTTATTAATCAATGTTTTATCCGTAGTTAAAGATGCTGATTAAACATTCATTTCTTTTGAATTTTCTTCATGACTTATTAATGAATTTGATAATAATAGGTTAAAACTTTTTTAAATAACTCATTAATAATTCATGAGGAAAACACAGAAAAATCATAACCGTATCGTGGTTTTATATCAATCTCGTTCCCAGAACCCACGTTCCCCACCCGGGAAACGAGAGACTCTGGGATAATCCGTTTCAAATGGTTACGTTATTGGCTGAATAGTGAGCATGAGTTGGTCTGAAGTGACCGGAAGTAGAATTAATAAAACCAAAATAACAAAGATGTCGGACGACAAGACTCCAGTGAAAACGTTGCCGCGATCGATATCTTCGCCGTACGTGTGTAGATGCTGTAATTCGAGCTTCGCCAGCAACCCCATTGACTTGTTTGGGGAAAAGTTAAACAAGGAGAACATACTATCCAGATTCCGCTAGAATATTTACGCATACGTACCTCAACCGGAATAACAAGAATCCTGTGATTTGAAACGGACTATCGCAGAGTCTCTCGTTTCCCGGGTGGGGAACGTGGGCTCTGGGAACGAGATTGGGTTTTATATGTGATAAAACATTCTCCTGATTTACATAAGCTTTAGCTTTGATTTTCTCGCCTTAGACAATGTTATTTTTCAAAATTACTACGCCAACGAACTTACCAAATGGTGATAGTTTTTAAAGCCATTCAAAACACTCGCAGAACGCGTTTTATCAGATCTAAAACACTCCTGCTTATGTTTTAAATATTACATAAAATATTTGCCGTGCCTGAATGCCAGCAGTTTCGTATAAGCTATATATTATATATTGATGTCAACCCTGTTTATATAATAGACATTTCTTTCTCTTTTCTATATTCAGTTTGTTTGTTTGTTTGTTTGTTTTAATGTAGGTATTTATACACAATATGCTGTTATCTCTGCGGTATTTTTATGTTTGCCACAGTTGTAGGTAAGCAGTAGCCATAGTTCATCGCGTTTTGTGTGTTGTATATATGCATGGAGCACTATTTACTGCCCTCTGTTTATTGTATTCATGTTTATTATATGGCAGCAGCGCTGAGACGTCCGAATACGGAAATCCCGTAATTTGATTGGTTCATAAGCGGTCGGATATTTCCCGTATCCGCCCGCTCAAGTTTTATAAACAAAATGGCAGTCATGTCAGTATATGCAACAAGATGGATTATAATTTCAGAACTATACCCATTGTTGAATTGCATCGTGCAGGTATGTTGTTAGGAATTTTATAAGCTTTCATTTGATGTATTGTTCGAGGTTCCACGTTTTGTGAAAGTTTTTAAAATGTCCAAAACGTTCGTAACATTGTTCGTAATAATATAACATTTACTTCTCACAAGTATTAGAATTTCAGATGATTTTTTATTCAACTACTTAACGTACGATCTCGAGCAATATGTCAAACAAAAGCAATTGAAAAATGCCATTTGGGGTAGAAAGTTCAGGATTCTAGCTCAACGGAAAGTACTTTAAAAATGGGAAAATGTCTGCCATTTTCGTTTAGTTCGCAAGAAAGATGGGTCGAGTTTTCACGGAACGTTCACAACATTTATGGCCATATAATAAACTACTTACTGACCTCGCTTGTTCGGTCTGTACTAGTGAAATATCGGACTTATGTTTTTTGTACAGACCTCAACTCGCTGCGCTCGTCTCGGTCCGTACTACAAAAACATCGGTCTGATATTTCACTATAGTACAGACCTCACGCTCGGTCAATAAGTAGTTAACATTGTTTACAGTGTACAGTGTATAGTGTACAGCATGCTGTCTGTCGTATATTGTTCCTCTATTCTACATTCTGTATTTTATTTCACTTTTGCAGGAAACATTGGTAGCATAATTTTAAACAGAAATTCAAATAAAATTATGTTTGAACAGCACAGGGTAAGCAAAACAATAAAATAGACCATTTGCACGTCGACGTGAGATGGCGTTGGGCGACTAAAACTACCAGAATGCTTTGCCAGTATACTCTAGAAGGACCCGACCAGTCCTGTCGCGGCTTTTCCAAAATATGTCGTCAAATTTGCTTTTTCCTTCGTCAAGCTTCAGTGAGTCTCAAGATTTTAGCAATCTTTTCGATACCCTAACCACAACAAAAACCCTAACCCTAATCAGAAATCTGGTTTACCCCTAGCTTTTTGGAAAAACATATTTGACGACATATTTTGGAAAAACCGCAAAAGGACTGGACGGGTCCCTTTGAGTCAAACCCAGTGAACTCTATAGGAAGACTGGAACGCTAACTCCATAAACAGATCCTATGATTGGATGAAGCCAAAAATCTTTAAATGTTAGTTTTTCTGAGTTTTGAGCTGAAATACTTAACGCTGAACGTTGGGCTGTATATGAAACTGAAGCTATTGAAAAATGCTATTTGGTATAGAAACTTCAAGAGTTTAGCTAAAAGGGAAATAATTAAAAACTATAAAAACAACTGCCATTTTGTTTGCCGAACGTACAAAATGGCAGTTGTTTTTATAGTTTGTTAATTATTTCCCTTTTAGCTAAATTCTTGAAGTTTCTATACCAAATAGCATTTTTCAATAGCTTCAGTTTCATATACAGCCCAACGTTCGGCGTTAAGTATTTCAGCTCAAAACTCAGAAAAACTACAACAAGTTTCTTAGTGTTATTTCCCAACGAAATATGGCCGAACATTTACCACATTTGAAAAAGTTTAACATAACAAGGAAACTTATGCTATACATTAAATTGAAGGCAATGCTATTTCTAAAAACATACGTACACAATGTATTTCAACTATTTGTTGTTTTGGAGTAATTTTTTATCATCCCAAACAAAATATATGGCAGGATAAAAATTAAGTAACTTGAAGCACGGGAGCTACCTGCAAAGGGACTGGCTCGTTCCAGTCTTCTTATAGTTCAATGGTCAAACCCTAGAATACTGGCAAATCATTCTGGTAGTTGTAGTCGCCCAAAGCCATCGAGCAAATGGCCTATATATACTAGTAGCTTGAGTTTCTAGATTTTGTAGAAAGGTTTAGCTATAGCTTGAACTCTACAGCCAATTAAAAGTGCATGGAAGAAGCAGAATGAAGAAGAACGTGTTCTGCAAACATTATTTATATAACATTAATAATCAAGCTAGATATCAAGTAACATAAATTCCTATAAGCCCCAACATATCTCACCTAATAAACAACATATTGTCCGAAGGTTTTCATTAAAATATAATGCAAAATTTTAAGCAACTATTTTCTTAACAAAAAAAGTTTTCTTACATATAAAGTGCCTATCTAACAAAATCTGTCTTATTTGAAAGAACGCCTAAAATGACGTAAAATGACGAAGTAACATTAAATGAACGCCTAAAATGACTAAGTAACATTTTTTACTGTTTTTCCATTTTCTATTTCTTTTATGAAATAAGGCTATAAAGAAATCTGCCGTGACATCACAACCGTGTTTGCATAGCCTATGTTACTGTGTTGCTCAGTGCTGGAAAACGTCCGGCAGCGCCGCTGCCAGGAAATTTTTTGTAAAAGTTGTTCGCAGGACATTTTTTGTATCTTGCAGGAAATATTTGTCAGTTTTTTTAATCCAAGTCAAAGTTTAAAGATAAATTTCCTATTCTTCAAAAAATCGAAAAGCGTCACGGTCACACAATCACACAATTTTGATGGGCATCACTTTTGATCGAATATCAAGTTTCATATTCGATGACTCATCTTTCTATATTCTTGCCAAACCCAGCGGCGATTTGTAAACAATTCGAAAGTGTTTTGAAGGTTTATTACATGACCTTAACCTGTCTAAGTTTCGTATATCCTTGCGCAAATGACGCAACAATTTGTTCTAGAAAACAATGAAATATTTATCATTTCAGTATAGTGTTGCTGTTGCAGGCTGCAGCTGTCATTGTGCATTTACAAGAATGCAAGCTGCTTTTATCTTATTCAACTGTTTCAGCATTTCGATTTATGACGTTAGTACTTGTATTATACATAGTATTCAATTGAAAAAGTTCGCTATTTCAAAGTATGTATAGATACCACATTCAGATAAATTATGGTTTTGAGATACAAACTTGCAAGTCTGGTGGTGTCACAACTTATAAAATTGAAAAATTCTATCAGGCAGGAAATCGTTAATTTAGTTTAGCAGGAAATATTTATTTTTGGATTTTGCTGCCAGGAAGAAAAATGCTTTATCTAGGACTGGTGTAGCTAGCGCAACCTATTTTATAAAATGAGTTGTCGGAGTAGGTTTTATATCTTTGCTATTATCAAACATAAATCACTTGAGAATGTACATGTTTGGTATTGTGAGAAAAACACATCCAAACGCTTCCATCTAACTAATTTGGTTTAATAATAGCAACGATATATAACCTTCTCCGATAGGATTATGCACAAGTAACTTCACTAAAATATCTCAACAACGGAACAAGGAAACGAAAAACTGCAAAAGATGTTATACTCTGTCATTTTAAGTGTTCTTTCAAAGAAGACAGACTAAATTTTCGTTGATATCGGCACTGTAATACATCCAAACATTATTTCTTATCAGGATGAAGCCCGAAATTATATGGAAGAACGAAAAGTCCCCAAACAACTTCAAGAACGAGTTTTACTGTGGTATGACTACGCCTTTCAAAGGTGAAACCAATAACATTTCTGCTACAATTAACAATATAGAAACGCGATATATTTCATCGCTAGTCCGATTTAAAAGTTTTTGAACGTACAATCAATTGCAAAATTGTTGCAACGACAACGGGGTATCTCGCTGACAACGGGGTATCTCGCTCCCCCCCCCCCCCCCTCCCGCCCCTACCCCACCCCCAACTGTAAACTGTCGGCAATGTTTAACCAAATATTTGCCTTACGTTTTCCAGTAATCAAAACAACATTAAAAGGGGGGAGGGGGTAAAACGCAACGCAAACTCAATATCTTTGGATTTGCGCAATTTATAGTATAGGAACGCACACTCAGTCTCCAAGTCAACTGTTCTAACTAATTTTGAAAGTGATTTAGTGCAGCTGTTTTCACATTGAAGACACTGTCTACATCAAAGTGTCAAAACGTTGGGCCATGAACAGTAATTTTTAAGTTAGAACTACATTTAAAAATGTCAGATTCTTCACCTGGTTGCATTATTTATGTAAAATGCGTTTTAACTTACCAACTGATTGCCTTTTTTTGCACGATCAGAGGACGAATCAACGGCGTGGATGATCTTAATTCTCTGAGTCTGTTGCCCGATAAAATGAAAACAGAACTAGCCATTCATATTCACTTGGAGACCTTAAAAAAGGTAAGTAGACATATTTAATATTGCAAAAACACCTAAAACAGGTTAGAGCACAACAGTCGTCGACGAGGACAACAACAGCCACAATCATCACCACCGCCACAACAACAAGAACGAAAGCAGCAACAACAAATCTACATACAGTAGCAGCAACAACAACAACAACAACAACAACAACAACAACAACAACAGCAGCAGCAGCTGCTGCAACAACAACAACAACAACAACAACAACAACAACAACAACAACAACAACAAAAACACAAACGGCAGCAACAGCAACAAAAACAACGGCAACACAAACGATATCAACAGCAACAACAGCGGCATCAACAACAACAAGAACAACATCATCATCAAGAATAACAGTAGCAGCAATTAACAACAACAAAAAAAACGGCCACAGCACAAGTGACAGTAATAGCAACAGCTAACTTTGCCGCAAACAACTGATTTACAATCAAATAGCACACAATGTGCAACGCACGTGCTCAATGTTTACCCTTTTGGACATATGTGACCTTTGCCCTCTAACGCTGTTGCAATACATACAGATCAAGCTAAGCCGTTTTAAATTGATATTCTTATCATTATTGTTAATGCTGTTGCTGTTGTTACGTGCATCAGTGCACCTATGTAAACATGCACATTCATGCTTTGTAAAATGAAATTGAAATGGTACGAAATTCAACATCTTTTTCTGCACCCCCCCCCCCCCCCCCCCCCATCTTCGCCAGTTGAAATTGCCCCCGCCCTCTAAAAAGTGCTCCGCGGGCCCTGAAACAACACCACTACCAACACTAACAACGGCTGCAACAACCACGACAATGGCAGCAACAACAAATTCAACAACGGCAATAGTGACATAAACAGAAAAGTAACTTGAGCATTGCACATTGCGGTATCAGGACGAAAAGCGATATGAAATAGCCTTCACCCTGATATTCAGGTTGACTTGAATCCTGATGGCTAAATGTTGTCAAAATAATAAACAATAGATAAGTTTTCATTAACAGTCATGAGTTTACTGTCTTATTTTCCTAATAGGTATCCTTTCTTCAAAAATGTCAACCAGAATTTTTGCACGATCTTTTACTGAAGATGAAACTCATTATTTACACTCCTGGTGACCTCATCATTCGACGTGGTGAAATTGCTCGTGAGATGTATCTTATCAGCGATGGAATCGTACAAATTATTGGGTAGATACCACTTACTACTTTACCAACAAAAGCTAAGAACATCGTACTGCTTATTTTGGCCTTGCAAACATCGTTGCCAACCGAATGTTTTTGTTTTCCCTAAGAAAGCCCTAAGAAAGCCCTAAGCACCATAACCCAGTAATTTGGTGGTATATTTTGTTACCTTTGCCAGGTTATGTTTTTACCTCCTTCCCTCCCTCCCTCAGTCCGTCCGTCCATTCATCTGTCTGTCTTGAGCGTCTGTCTTGAGCGTCTGTCTTGAGCGTCTGTCTTGAGCGTCTGTCTTGAGCGTCTGTCTTGAGCGTCTGTCTTGAGCGTCTGTCTGTCTGTCTGTCTGTCTGTCTTGAGCGTCTATCTTGAGCGTCCGTCGTGAGCGTCTGTCCTGAACGTCTGTCCTGAGCGTCTGTCCTGAGCGTCCGTCCCGAGTGTCTGTCCTGAGCGTGTCCTGAACGTCCGTCCTGAGCGTCCGTCCTGAGCGTCCGTCCTGAGCGTCCGTCCTGAGCGTCCGTCCTGAGCGTCCGTCTTGAGCGTCCGTCCTGAGTGTCCGTCCTGAGCGTCCATCCATCCATCCATCCATCCATCCATCCGTCTATCTATCTATCTATCTATCTATCTATCTATCTATCTATCTATCTATCTATCTATCTATCTATCTATCTGTCTGTCTGTCTGTCTGTCTGTCTGTCTGTCTGTCTGTCTGTCTGTCTGTCTGTCTGTCTGTCTGTCTGTCTGTCTGTCTGTCTGTCTGTCTGTCTGTCTGTCTGTCTGTCTGTCTGTCTGTCTGTCTGTCTGTCTGTCTGTCTGTCTGTCTGTCTGTCTGTCTGTCTGTCTGTCTGTCTGTCTGTCTGTCTGTCTGTAGGATATCTTAAAAAGTATTGAACCAATTTTGATGTAACTTTGGGAGATGTTGGTTACAAACCAAAACCCAAGCCATTAAACTTTGGTTGAAAATTGCGCTCATTATGCTTATATTACCTAAATCATTAATATTCAAAAACTATAGCGGAATTAACAAAACACAATGGATTTGAGTGTTCCATTATCTATAGAATAGAGCGGTCATAAACCAAGGGATATGCAAAGTTCTCTTTTTGCATGGTGAACTCAGGCGCAGTATATATATATATATTCAAATAAACAAAGTGTTGTTCGCGAAATGTTGAAAAGTGCTCAATACCGTAAAGATAGAGCGAATATACTATAAGTGGGCTTACCTCAAATGTTTGATGGTCGCTACTGTCAGTTTCACGCTGGGCGATCTTCAGGCGGCTGAAGATCGGCCAGCGTGAAACTGACAGTAGCGACCATCAACATTTGAGGTAAGCCCACTTATAGTATATATATATATATATATATATATATATATATATATATATATATATATATATATATATATATATATATATATATATATATATATATATGTGTGTGTGTATATATGTGTGCCCTGGGTAAGCTAGACTGGTTAGCGGGATGGCTTGTTTTCTTTTAAACATCCCCTAACCCGGAGGTATGCAGTCTCTTAGTATCTTAATTCCATCAGTTGGGACGGATGCAATATTGCAACTTCTAGATTTTACACTAACGCAAGGAATTCCAATCAGATAATTATTGACAGATTGCATGCTAAATTTAGAGAATCAGGAGATGTGCTAAAAGAGCTTGGAACTGGTGATTTTTTCGGAGAAATTGGAATACTGAATCTCAGTGGAGGACAAAATAGGTAAGACATAGCGTGTATGTAGGAAAAGATTTTTCATTACGTGCGCTTTTCCCGCGCGAGAGGAGCGGGCTTTGAAAGTTGGAAATTTTCAACTTCCAAAGTGAACTGAACAATGCACGCTCCGCCCGTGCAGGCAAAGCGGACGTAATGGAAAACAGGCTTTATAAAGGTAATTTTGACGTCATTTTAAGCCTGGTTCTCACTTGTCGTAAGAATCGGGGATTTTTTCAGTCCCCGATCGTTTGGGATTGTTACGACAGGTGTGAACTTGGTTGAAGTAACGTCCCAGACAGTCGCCAATCTGATCGGAAGCATCGCAAGAATCGGAATCATTTCTATTTGGAAAATGCATCCCAGACGGTCGCCGACGATCGGGGATTCTTACGACTAATTACGACATGTGTGAACACTGAAACCACTCGTCTGGGACAATCGGGGATGATTCTCGATAATACAAGATGGCGTCCAGCGAAACCTACCTGAAATCTCTAGCAGGAAAGTTCAGAAACGGTGAAGACACCGCGTTTATGGAAATTGTAAAATAATTCCCTTGTCTGTATAATAGGAGTAGCGCATAATTCAAGGATAAAAACTTAAAATTGAATTCATGGAAGAAGATCGCTGCTTTGCATACCACCGAAGGCAGTCTGCAGTCATGAAACAGAAGTTCTTTATACTTGCAAGCAAAGATATGAGAGTATTCGCACTACCTTTTCTCGTTATTTAAAAAATGCAAACTGCCTTGCCCTTGGTTCAGGGAGTGTCGTTGTCCGTGTAAAATCATCAGTCCGTCTGTTTAAGGCCGCCATCTTTAAAGTTTAAACTTTGGCACGAATTACGACAAGTCACGACAAGTGTGAACCTGGCTGTCGTAAGAATCGCCGACGATCGGGGATAGACTGTCCCCGATTCTTACGACAAGTGAGAACTAGGCTTAAACACGAAAAGGTTGCGTAGAGGCACGAGGCAATAGCCGAGTACCTTTACACTTCTTTCGTGTTCAAATGACGTCAAACCTACCTCTATAAGAGCACATATGCACATTTTATTTATGTATATGTTTTATTTGTTTCATCAAATAATAATAAGAAAAAGCAAGCTAAAATTTGAACAGTTTTGAAAGCTGGCTGACTTTTCCCACCAGGTGACGTCATCCTACGCCATTCACGATTTCCATCTCTTATAAATGCACGGGCCAATCAGAGCGCGCGGAGAGGATACTTTCTTTCTGAAACATATAATCTTTTGATTTAAAACTGATCTAAGGTTATGGTTAGGATTAGACTTGAAATCAGGGGCGGGTTAGTGTTATCAAAATGATAAATATTAACTCAATGTCACTACGAAGCCAGCGAACCAACCTCTTGCGTTTATGTAGCCTGCTAGTGCTTTGCAAGCAATCAAAGGAGAGAATGAGAGCCTGCACAGACTCCGTTCAGTTTTTGGGTTCTCCGGGTTTGACGTGGATACCCAGCTTGGGCCTTGGAGGCGGAAAGTCAAAACTGAATACAAACATGCATCATAGCTACTGTTTTATACTATACTATACTATACTATACTATACTATACTATACTATACTATACAATACTATACTATACTATACTATACTATACTATACTATACTATACTATACTATACTATACTATACTATACTATACTATACTATACTATACTATACTATACTATACTATACTATACTATACTATACTATACTATACTATACTATACTATACTATACTATACTATACTATACTATACTATACTATACTATACTATACTATACTATACTATACTTATACTATACTATTTTTTTCTTCAGACGGATCGCAGATGTGCGTTCAGTTGGGTACACCGAATGTTTTATGTTATTACGAGAAGACGTTTTAGCAGCCACAAGTGACTTCCCCGAGGCGCAGGTAAATCAATTTCATTTGAATGTTTGCATGGTGACAATTAAATTGCAATAGTAAGCGAAATGTATATCACAGTAGCCAACATAAATAGTATAAAACTCCTTTCACACACGGCACAAGGGTGGAGTAAGGGTGGAGTAGATAATTAATCGAAGCCTGGTATAGGAAGGTGTGGAATCTGTGGTTTGGTATATAGATCAGGGGGACCGGTAGGAATTTCTCAACTTGTCTGAAGGAACATAAGGCCTGTTGCGTAGAATAGCTCAGCTCAAAAAATCTTCCGTGGCGAAACACGATTAACTAAATTACCGTTACTGCAATCGGCCCAATCAACCCCAACCCAACATAAACCCTAAACCTATAGGCACCTTCCAAATCGTCCAGCGAACGGGGTGGTGTCTGCAAACTGAAGTATGATCTATATAAATATTACAGGTGTCCTAATCTATATATACGTTTACACTAGAGCAAAAGTAACCGGATTCACATTGATTTTTATTCCCATGAGGATGAAAAACAATGTGAATCCGAATACTTTTGCTCTAGTGTAAACGGGGTCTCAAGGGCATTGGCAATAAAAATTAAGTTTGTCTCTTTTGAAATAACTCGTCAAATGGTATAAGAAGACCTTTTACAATTTTTCTCCATCTTTCTTGTGTTTTGAAACATTTCGACCAAAGACAGCGCGTTGTCCGCCATCTTGTTGTAACATCGGGTCTAATTAACTAGGAAATTGGTGACGTCACAAGCAGGGTAAACCTGATGAAACTACTCCGTGGGTGACCAAATTTCCACGGAACAACGCTTTTTAAATGTTGTGGGTCAATTTAAAATGGAAATAGCGCAACAAAATCGAGTTTCTAGCTCATAATGTCATAAGGTTGGCACTTTACCCTGCTTATGATGTCACATGCATATCGAAAATAATTCCATGCAAGATAGCGGACAGCACGCTGTCTTTGGTCGAAATATTTCCAAAACCAAAACAGATACGGAAAAATTGTAAAAGGTCTTCTTATACCATTTGACCATTTCTTTCAAATGAGACAAACTTAATTTTTATTGCCAATACCCTTCAAGTTATCAATGACAATGCACTTATCATTTATGAATGCTAACCTTGAAAATTACAAAGAAAGTGATACCTCATCTGTTGAACCAGTACGTACTAGTAAACGAGAAAGTATGTTAGGTTTAATGGAATACCTGCCCACTTTCATGATTTCCGCATATGTTAATGTTAGGATCGCACTGTATAGTTTTAAAACTCACATAAACTAAATTCGCAAAGAATGACTTAGTTTAGATGTAAACGATGATTCAAATCTCTTCTTGCGGCCGAGAGAAGAATTTCGTGACACAAACTAGCAGGGTTAAGGCCTGGCCAAACGCTTTCAACATCGCATTCAACATCATTCAACATTGTTGAACGATGTTGAATAATGTTGAAAGCACGAGTGGCCAAATGAATTCAACATCGTTCAACATTCATGAATGACAATTAATTGAACGCGGGCTACCACAAAAGCTGGAATCGACAATATCCCGCATGGCGCATGTCTCTGTTCAACAAAGTTGAATGAAATGTGGCCAAATGCGTTCAACACCTTTCAACATTTTGAGAACAATAGAAATGTTGAACGCGTGTTGAACGAAAATTTGAACATGTTCAAATTTCGTTCAACATCATTCAACACCATTCAACAACGTTCAACATCATTCAACAGGGGTGGCCAAACGCTTTCAACATGTTGAATTCAACAATGTTGAACGATGTTGAATGAAATGTTGAAAGCGTTTGGTCAGGTCTTTAGCCAGGACAGTCCGGGTTCAGTTAAAGGTTAGTTTCCACTCAGGGAAACTATTCCGCAGGAAAGGAAAGTTTCCTTTGTGTTAAACAATTAGTTCTAATTGAAAGCTCACAAGACAACACTTTTAGACAATTCTACGGTATAATTGCTCTGTACGTTGTACGTTGTACAGAGTTCAAAGTTACCTTTAACTTTGTTTGCCTCGCTCTCTATAGTCTATTTCCAGCAAGTTTGAACACGATGAAAAAGCGAAGCTTACCACGCACGATTTGTTTCTAAAATATATATGCAAATAAATTAGAATATTCTCTTCTTTTAAACCCATCCCTTTGGGAATTCGGAACAAACCTCTGCAATCGTGTTTTAAGGGGCTGTTTACATGAGCCGGGCTAGCCCGGTTAACTGGACTCACGCGATTGATTAGGAACTCACTGTGGTTTTGAAACTCACATAAACTAAATTTACAAAGGAGAATTGGTTTAGTTTAGATGTAAACGAATCCTAACGTTGATTAAAATCTCCTTTTGTGGCCGAGGAAAGAATTTCGTGACACGAGTCCGCCCGGTTAGCTGGGCTAGCCCGGCTCATGTAATCAGCCCCTTAGGGCTGTTCACATGAGACCGGGTTATCTCGGGGGGTAGGGATAACTCGGGGGCTAGGGTCAAAGTTGACCCTATTTCACACGATAAAATCCCCCGAGTTATCTCGGTCTCATGTGAACGGTTTACTTTTTTAACATGGAAATAAACTAACACCAAGTTATCTCGGGGGGTAGGGATAACCCTACCCCCCGAGATAACTCGCCTCATGTGAACAGGCCCTAAGTCGAATAAATACCTCTGCCTCCTCCACAGGCCCTATTGCATCATGGACAGGTCACACACGCCGAATTTAGGGCCTGCAAGATCCTGTAAAAAAATTTGGCAAAACTTGGCACGGAATAAATTTGCATAATTAACTACATTATTAATAGCCATGGCTATATCCGAAGATTTTGAAGGCCATTGAAGACTTATTACATACGAATCCTAGCTTTAAAATGCAGGAATTGTTGAAGAAAGCAATTACGGTTGAACTTTGTCAACTTTCGGCTGGAATAATCAACGAAAATACACTTTAGGGGCTGTTTATATGGGAGGCGGGACGGGACGTTAGCCGGGACGGGACGTTTTTCATCCCGGGTTTACATGAGTTCTACCACCCGGGACGTTCAACAAGCATCTCTAGTTCGTGTTGGACATGCTCGGTATTTCGCTTTTTTTAGGGAAACTAAGCTATTTGGTCGGATAAACTGTACGTATGTTGTAGCCAGATGACTTATCTTTCTTCCAGTATATTTGATAGCTTCTACAGTGGTTTATTTCTCAAGAAAACATTCGGAGAAGACAGATTATAATACATACGAAAAAGAATTTCAAAATAGCGGCCGCTATTATTTGGACATGTTCCGCGGTATTTCGCTTTTTTTAAGAAAACTAAGCTATTTGGTCGGATAAACTGTACGTATTTTGTAGCCAGATGAATTATCTTTCCGTCCAGTATATTTGATAGCTTCTACAGTGGACTATTTCTTGAGCAAACGCTCGGAGTGGCAAACGACTAGGCATTTTTGTTTTTGCATCACATGACAAATGTTGCAAAGTCAGCATAATATCGTCCTGGCAAAGCGGGACGGAGTGTTTACACGAGAAAAATTCTTGGATTTGCCGGGATCCCGGCTGAGCGAACCGGGATGAAAAACGTCCCGGCAAACATCTTTCCATATAAACGGAACGGGATAAATAAGAGAGATATACATGCATGGTGAGATCCCGGCAAACGTCCCGTCCCGCCTCCCATGTAAACAGCCCCTTATTTAGTCTACCCAGAGACTCTTTGGTTTATACTTTTTCGGTTTCCACAATTCCACAACAACTGAAACTTGAATTACGCTACACTATAGCCTACAATTTAACAAAATTAAATCTCATTAACTCTTGGTCAGTTGACAGTCTTCGATAGCTAAATAAACCAATCGTCGAATTTGCCAACCGTCGAATTTGCTTTTGTTCGGCAGATATTTCCCCCCCCCCCCCTTCAATTCCTTTTTGTCACTAAAAATATTATTGGCAGAAGGTCGGTAATTCTAAAACATACTGGTTTCTTCATTGTCATGATCTGTAAGAAAGTTTAGACCGAATTTCCTGGTGGGTCACAGTGTTTAAAGAACTTGGACGTACGTTTGTCGAACAGCGGCCGGAAAAAATTTGCAGGCCCTCTCAAAACTATCGCCTCTAGGGCCTAGTCTCGCTGTGCATAATGGGATCGGTCACCATTTTGTTTACAGGATCTGGCAGGCCCTCTAAACAGTGTGACCTGTCCATGATGCAATAGGGCCTGCGGAGGAGGCAGTAAATACCTCGCATGCTGGCTTTATGACAGCTATATAAATCCCTCGGGGCCTGCAGAGTTCGGGTTATCTGGCGTAAAGCTTCAATCGATTGTTCTCGATATTTATCCTATATACATGCATATATAGCTATGCAAATGTGTAAATATTATTTCAAACCCGAGCCTTTTTCTAAACAAACAAACAAACAAACAAACAAACAAACAATTAATCAATAAATCAATTAATTAATAGATATATCAAATAAACAAATAAATCAATCAATCAAATTAAATAAACTATTAAATATTAATTAATTAATTAACTAATTAATTAATTAAATAAATAAATAAATGGTAAATAAATAAATACATAAATAAATAAACAAACGAACAAACAAACAAACAAACAAACAAACAAACAAACAAACAAACAAACAAACAAACAAACAAACAAACAAACAAACAAGCATACAATAAATATAATAATTACATAAATAGTCATATAAACAAAATAAGATCTATAGACCTGCTGTGCAATAAGCTGAAAGAATCTTAGCCTGGCATTATAAAACGTTTGTTTTGAAAAATTGTAGTTCTATATATATTACAACTTTGACCATTAATGAGCCAGTAATCTTATAACAAAATCTTTTCTTTTTTTCTCAAAGGCGATTCTTTCCGCTTACGGAAGAGAGCGATTAAACAAAACTCGAAAAACAAGCACGTGGAGGGAAGGTTCAACAATCAGCGGCCAAGACTCTGGGAAACGTTTGCCAGAATTCGAACTAACGGCGGTACGGGAGCCTGTTTGTTCAGTTGTCCATGAAAACGAAGGATTCTTAAATGAGGAAAGCAATGAGAAAGAAGGAAACACACGAACAAGTAACGAGCAGCGAGGAACGATCCAGGTTAATCAGACGTCCCCACCACAAAATAATTCGTTATTGTCAAGAATTTCTGGTAGTTCGTACAAAGAAAGAGTAAGCCAAGCAGAAGCTTCCCAAACACTATTGGTAGAAGAACTGAAAAAATCTATAGAATTAAAGGTAGTGATTGATAATATAGCAAGGATATATATGAAGGCAAATCCCATTTTTATATACTCTCGTATATAACCACTGACGACGTTATCTATCAACCTACCGGTAATACACTGCCTTCGCCGCGATTTAAAATGGAGTGTAGGCGCTATTAATGCCAATACGGAGGGGGGAGCACGGGTAGCGTGTGCTGTTAGGGCGTTGCCTCTCACCAAAAAGTTAAGCCCGGTTAGACGGGGTTAGTACTTGGATGGGTGACCGCTTGGGAATGACCCCGTTGTCGGGCTTGGACTCATGTGAGTAGAGTTGTAGTTGATCTCTCCTGTGCTTCGAGGGTTTTTCGCCGGGTTCTCCAGTTTTCCTCCCTCCATAAAATCAACACCAAACATCTTAGCTGTGATCCGTGGTCTGAACTGTGTCGTTGGCGGCTGCCTGGAGCGCCTTTGATATGTCTCGACACGGCCACGTTGATCTGCGTTCTTCGCAATTCAGCCGCTGGCTGCTAGTAAGGATGATCAGCCACCCAGTCCTTTATCCTTTAGCGCAAATCGGTGGTAGTAATTTTTGAATTTTCCTACGGAATATCATGGCTGGCTCGCCCGACTGTTGAGACTATCTTTGTTTCCTTTTTGTGTTGTTTGATAACACAACGTCGTTTGTCAAAAAATTTTTTTCTTCGCTTACAGGACAAAGATATTTCTCTGTTAAACGACGTTACCAATGAGCTTCAACGAGAAAAGAATGACCAAACAAGAGAGGTCGAGAATCTCAAAACTCAAATCCAGAATTCTTGCAAGAAATTACAAGAGTTAGAAAACGAAAATTCTAAATTACAGTATTCAAACGAGACAAAGGATGACGTTATTCAAGAACTCAGAAACAAAATTGAAGAATATCAAAGAAAGAGAAATGAGCAAGATATAGTTGTTACAGAAGTCAATGAATGCGAGGATAGTTGTTAACAAAATCATTTCAAAACTGAATCGATATAAAATACTAATTTGTGTATATATACTAAGTATATACCACTGTTTATAAATTTCATATTAGTCACTCGATATGGTCTTATGGTGGGTATTGATCACTGATCTCGAAAGAAGACTGGACCGAGCAACTATTGTTTGGAAAATGAAGCCAGAATCCGCCATTACTAAGGGACCAACTGCATGTTGGAAATATCGCTACGGAGTTGTTCTCATCCTGTTTCTTCGTTATCCGCTTTTTAGTTTTTACAAACAAAAATACAGCATTATGTCCAGAAATTTCCATCTTCGTATTGATCTACCTAAACAATTGCCTGATCGGCGCCATTAGCAAGGGACCAAATCGACATTTCGCTGGCTTCATTTTCTGATCCTGATAAACAATGAGTTACTCGATCCAGTCTTCTTTCGACATCAGTGATTGATACACTTTGTATAATGATGTATCTTGTGTAATGAATTTGTATGTGGTATTCACTGTCGTGGCAATAGAAGCGTTAGTAAAATATCGTTGCATTATATTCCTCAAGTTGACCAATTCATTCAGTGATGAACATTATTGCTAACTTCCTGTTTTGAATTTGATTGGTTTCCGGTTTTTAAACAACCAATAAGGTTGTAATAAACAACCAATAAGGTTAAACCAACAGGATTATTTGCCAAACACCAATCAAATTCAAAACAGGAAGTTGTCAACGAATCTTATCAAATGAATTGTTCAATTTGAGGAATATATTGCAACAATATTTTACAAAACGCTTGTTACCACGACAGTAAGAAATGATTCATGGTTTGGCGTGCTCCATCGAGTTTTAGTATCAACCAACTCGTGGTCTATTACAAATCCGGCTTTCTGATTGGCTGAGCTACCATTGTCTATTGGTGATAGACAATGGTAGCGTTATCCAATGATAAACCTTTTTATAGCTGGAATACTCCTATTCTGACCAATCAGAAGCCACGGTATATTCACGCCGCAAGCAAAACCTGGAAACTAGGCTAAAAAATCAAACATGGCGTCTGCTAAAATTTTTGTACGAGTGAAGAAAACATTGGGTCGAAAGTAATGGAAATATATTCAGTTTGACATTTTCGAATATGAAAATGAATTCGCTTATGCATATGGAGTATATCTACACCAAATTTGAAGCAAAGTAGTTACAATCTTGTGTTTTGTGAGCGCTTGTTTACCATACGCCATCGAACTGCTCTGCATTTAAAGTCAGGCAGATAGAGGGACAAAAATGAATGAAAACTCACCATATCGAGGGGCAATTTCATTCCATGCTAGAATTGTAGTTCAACACCTATTAAATCCATTTTTCCATGTCGGCGAGGTTTAAATTTCTTGAGTGAGCTATCCGACAACGTTTTACAACAGCTTGCAGCGATATTAACAGGCGCCATGTTGTTTGTAAAATTTTTCGTATACTCAAAAACAGCGATTACTTGAAGCACTAAACGAATTATTACCGCGATGGTCAAAAAATCGCGGGCTCACTGCCTCTCCGACGCCATTTTTAACAAAACACAACAATCGCCGAACTGTCAAAGAAAAACGTGTTGGCAGGAGCCCTCAAGAAATTTGAACGCCGCCGACATACAGAAATGTACTTACTAACCTTCAAGGCACAAGATTAAGGCAAAATGGAATTGCCCCTCGATATGGTGAGTTTTTTTCCTCCTATCTGCCTGACTATATCATAGTCAATCGAAATATGGTCTGGAAACTCAGGTAAAGTCTTTGGTCTATCTTTTTGTTCGCCTTTATGCATTTTTGTGCACGGTGCACGGTCACTGAACACATTGTATTTTAGTATAATGAACGAATTGTCCAATAGCAAGGTTTCAGTTCAATCACTCAACCGTGCTATTTAAATATTAATAAACCTAAAACAAAGGATGTGCACGGTGTAAGGTACGGTTCAACATAAAATCCCAGCTCATTATAGGCGCTTTGAAGTTTGCCGAGTTTCCAGACCATATCTCGATTGACTATGCCTAGACTGCCTAGTCAACTCAAAAAAAAATGAAAAAAGAAACCAAAATCAACTTTAGCATTCAAATCCTACGAAAGCTGTTTTGATGACACTTCATACCACACTATTTGGGCTAGGATCAGGAAAGATCTTCGAGTCACTCCGATTAGCCATGTCTCCGACCCCTCGACTTCACTTCCCCCCCCCCCCCTGTATTTCGAAAGGTCGAAAATTTGAACCCCAACATTTTCTGATAGTTTGACATCTACTCAACTAAAAAAAAATCAACTTTAGCACGCAAATCCTACGGGATTACCCCTTATACGGCACTATTTGGTAGTTTTCTTAAAATTTAAAAAACCAATGGTGTCTCGTCGAATTACGGAATAACAATAGTTTCCCGCTCTTTTTTGGTCGGGAGCTCGCGCAGGCGCAAACGGTTTGACAGTAGTCTTCCTCAGGCCCTTTCACATCTTTCAAAATGCGGCAACACCAAAAGTAACTCATTTCCGTGACACTTTTATAACAAAACAATTAAATACAAATTAAAATATGCAACGTGACATACGAAGAACAGAATATTAACCCAGTTATACCAAACCATACAAAAATATTGTTTTTTTATCTTATTTACAAATCATGTTCCAAAGCCGTTTATGAAGAATCGCGTCCATTCTAAAATTTCCTTCCTTTAGATACCTTGGGCTTAATATGTCGAATCCCTCCTGACGTCACCGTTTCCTTATCACCACGAAGTCCCGTTTCTGACGCAAGATATTTCTACAGTATCAAAGCGTAGCCTGCGAGCGGCCCTCTTTTCGGGTAGGTGAAAGAGGCCTGCAACTAAATCTCTTTTTGGATTAAAGTGCCAATGCAGCGAAATTTCACCCCAGTTTTTTGTGATTGCATTTGAAAGAACACTTAAAATGACAACGTAACATCTTTCGTAGAATTTCGTTTCCTTGCTTCATTCTTGAGATATTCAGGTTTGTTTGATATGCAAATGTCATACTTATCACTTCACACTGCATGACGTTTTAGAAAAGTATGATTTCCTTTGAGAGTGCTTATCGAAAGTACTTAATAAAAATTTGCACTTGCGTGTAGCTGGGTGTAAAATATTTGGACTATCCTAAAATTGATGCTATTCCAAAAAGTCATTATGCAGTGTGATGTCATAGTATGACATTTGCATATCAAACAAACCTGAATATCTCAAGAATGAAGCAAGGAGATGAAATTCTACGAAAGATGTTACGTTGTCATTTTAAGTGTTCTTTCAAATGCAATCACAAAAAACTGGGGTAAAATTTCAGGCAAAATATAAATTATACTTTTAAATGAAAGATATTTAAATGTCGTGTTTGGAAATGCTGATAGTTTCACAATATCTGCTCTCATGCATACTCGAGAAATGACGTTACCATTTTCGTATTCTATGCGCAGTATACTGCCATTTGGAGTCTGCATAACGGCTCAATTTTGACACAGTCATACATTCTATCAATTTTGACGTCATATCGACAATTTTGACCCGACTTTTTCTACAAACTCAAAATAGCGCCATAAAATACGAGAATGATAACGTCATTTCTCGAGTACGAAAGCACATATTGTAAAACTATTAACATTTCCAAACATTACGTTGAAGGAACTTTCCTTTAAAAGTAATTTATTTTTTGATCAAGTCCCCCTTTTAAGCTTGACTAACTTCACCAATGAAAATTAAGAAAGCTCGATATAGTGCATGAACCAAAATTGATCGATTGGCACCGCTTGGGGGTGGGTGGGGGGCAAAGGCTAATGTTCATGATGATGTAGGTCAACAATCCTAGTTTACATTTTTGAATGATAGCATTTTCAGATGTGTCATGTTCAGGGGAAAATGGAAAAATAGTTTTTCTGAGGCAGTTTAACCACAGCGTGAGAGCTAGAAGGTGGCTCCATACAGTTTCTTGAAAAATGGAAAATACAAGTTTGAGAGTCCAAAACACATGATTAAACAATCCGGAAAAAGAATAAAACTAAATGTTATGCATAGTTAAACAGTCTGACAATCAAAAACTGTTACCAAATAATTACCAAAAGAAAACATTGGTGACCCTCAATTTTTTTTTCTTTAAAACTTTTCTTGAAGTACGAGTAATCAATAGGCCGATTTAAAAAAAATTCTGTAGAACGAATTTTTTTTTAAATTAACAAACATGATTTTTCCGGGGAAAAAAATTATTCGTTTTACAGATTTTTTTTTAAATCGGCCTATTGATTACTCATACTTCAAGAAAAGTTTTAAAGAAAAACAAATTGGGGGTCCAAAGGTTTTTTCGAATTAAATTAGTTTAAAGGGTAATTGGCAGCCATTTTGAAACGTCATTGTTGCCATAGCAACAACTAACTGTTGATATTTATTTGGCAACAGTTTTTGATTGTCAGACTGTTTGAGAGTCCAAAGCACGTAATTAAACAATACGGAAAAAGAATCAAACTAAATGTTATGCATAGTTAAACTTGTATTTTCCATTTTTCAAGAAACTGTATGGAGCCACTTAATAATGTATTTAACGTTGAAGAATGAACGTTTAAATAAGAAAATGTAGATTTTCGTTGCAAGCCCTCGTTCACATTCTCTCCAAACTTCCCCAAAAAAGGGTCGCTAGGCAGGATATTAAAGCGAAGCTTCCTCTTTTGCTTGCCTGAATGAACAGTCCAGCGGTAGTACGGTTTATCTAATAATTTATCTTCTCACCATTACTTCATGTTAGGTCCACATAATAGTTTGATTTAGGTTGAGGCATGATTGGTGTTAGGGTTGGCACTAACAAAAACAACCACGAACCAATATCTTATAATCACTGGTACGTACACTAGCAGCCAAAATTATTCAGCCGCCAAAAGAAACAGCAGTGTTATTATAAGTAATACCAGGGCATGAGGGATATTAGTGATTACATGTCCCCAAAAGCCGAAGGAAGGTGTGTGGAAATCAAGAGGATATATCACGCCCGAAGGACTTTTACACAGCTTCCCAAGGTTTAATTTAATCACTAATATCTCGACATGTCATGGTATTAGTTTTGTAATACTATGATTGACGGGTAAGATAATCAGCATTCTTTGGAATTCTTTTAGAAATCAGAACGTGTAATATATATAATAAAATATAACTGAGGAGATTTATTTAACTGCGATGGATTTTGTAAGGACACGGTTTAACCATTAACGTTATGGGTTTACTTAAACTTAATGTCTCTTATGAGTAGTAAAATTATAAAACCTCTCTTGATGAAACTAGACCAGACTAGACCCAGACTAGACCCAGGCTACACTAGACTAGACTAGACCTAGACTAGACCAGACTAGACTAGACTAGACTAGACTAGACTAGACTAGACTAGAGCAGACTAGAGCAGACTAGACCTAGACTAGACTAGACTAGACCTAGACCAGACCAGACTAGACTAGACTAGACTAGACTAGACCAGACCAGACTAGACTAGAGCAGACTAGACTAGATTTGACCTAGACTAGACTAGACTAGACTAGACTAGACTAGACTAGACTAGACTAGACTAGACTAGACTAGAAATCAAAATTTTGTTGTTTTCATACAATTTGAGATATAGGAATTCAAATCAAATATAACACTTCTAATAGAACTCCATAGACCTTATTCAAAAATGGCCGCCGAATTAAAATTCTTTTATATACATATAAATTAGCCCTTATGAACTCGTTTTCATGTGTGAAATTCAAAATAATTTTTACTTTAAAACGAGGTCTTAAGGGCTAATTTATATGGACATAAAATAATTTTAATTCGGCGGCCATTTTTGAATAAGGTCTATTGCATTCTAAAAGTGAGGTAATACAGGCAACATTTTTCGCAACAAAGTTGCGTTGAAAGTTGAAAAGCGTTGTTGCACGTACTACCACCACCTTAAACATTGTCACACAACAATGATTTTGTTGCAAGTTGAAAAAAATTGTTGAAAAAAGTAGACTCTACTTGCTGCAACATACTGTTTCAACTTGCAACGAAATTTTGTTGCATGACAATGTTTAAGGTGGGTGGTAATACGTACAACAACGCTATTCAACTTGCAACGCAACAATGTTGCAGCAATTCAGTGTTGCTCGTTCATCTTAAACACATTACAAGAAAGTTGAAAAAAATACAGAAATATTTAGGCATATTTTTAATTTTGGCCACCAGGGCCCAGGCTGTGCATATATGCAAACTATTATGTAGACCTAACACGAAGTACCTACCTTTATCACCCTAGCATGCTCAGAACAACGCTTGGGCCGTGACAGAGGCCAGAGACAATACAGAATGTGACGTTGTCACACGAGCGGAGTAGCCACCTAGTTCTTACAGAGTCCAGCGGTGGTACGACATTGGAATGTGGCATATGCGGAGAACAACCATCGGGCTTTCACAAAGTCCAGCGGTAATACGTACGGCATATGACGCCGGCCACCCTCACGCGAAGGTTTGTATTTTGTCAATTATTTTAAATCTAATGTACAATAAAAACCCGCATAAAAGAACCCCTATTTTTCCAAGTCAGGCTGAAATGCTTCTCATATGTTGGGTGTGTGGTTCTTAACAGGTTTTTGTTTATAGGGCAAAAACAATTGTTCCTAACATGGTGTATTCCTTATAGAGTATACGCATCCGGTTAAAAAAGAGTGTATATTTAATATACCCAGAACACAATGTATTACACCAATTAATCGCTATAAAGAAGCAAATAAACAATAGAATACCACCATTTAGTATTAAATAGTACTATTTTTCATTGATTTAGTATTAGTACTCGACCTTAAAGCACGATCTGTACTTGTGTGCTCCGAGCTTTAGTAATTTTTCGCCTAAAAAAACTGCTTCGAATATTTGTCAGCCCGAACCACTGACCATATATAACTGGACTGCGGGTTCCGTCCAAAAAGCGACCGAACAAAGATGGCGGAAATATGAATCCTTTCTATCATGGCAGCGACCGCTGACCATATTCTCTGCCCCAATATTTACTACATTTACTTGACTGTGGGCTCATCTGCACCCGCAGGCCGATCAATTCGGTTATAAATTCGTTTACGAGAAAAGATCAGCGGTTACTACTATGGGAGAAAGAACCCATAAACAGCCATCTTGGATTGGTTATTCATTGCCAGTCATTGATACAGGGCACCCGCAGTCCAGTTCTACAAAGGTCAGTGGTTCTTATACATTGGGTGCTTAATTGTCTAAATTTCAACCTGGAGGTTCATAATCCGCGGGTTCTTTTAAGCGGGTTTTTACTGCACCGAAAGTTTGTTAATAAGCTGTCGTAGTCACCAGTTCCTTAGCGGCTTTAGCTATATCGTAGGCGCACTGGATTACTTGTTGCGTAAGCTGGGCGAGGTCAATCGATTTTTCGGGTAATACCGTATTCTGACACTCCACCTCCAATCGGACAGCACTGACGTTCATTAACTCGAGTGCAGCACGGACCGCCATCATTGGTGGATTCTGTTAACAACACAACACGCGCGCAGTTATCAATATTATCATAGTTATATTTATCACTTACTTTGATAATCATTAACACGATGGTGATGATGATCACCGGCACCACTAGAACCACCACAATCATCGTCATCAATCATCATCACCACCATCGCCATCACAACAACCATCACCATTACCACCATTACCACCATGAAGATCATCACCACCATCATCATATTACCACTATTACTATCAGCACCACCACCGCCGTCACCATCACCACCAACATCATCAATATCACCACCACTACCACCACCATCATCAGCATTACCACAACAATCATCGCCACCACGGCACCATCACCACCACCAACAACAACAACAACAACAACATCATCAACTAGACAACAACAAGCTACCAATCATATCTACATCGCCATTTTCATTTCAAGTGAACTCAATCACCAAAAATTATCATTTGATTGACCTACTCTTCTAAAAAAAGCTACCTATTTGTAAAACATTCAGACAGATGTTGTCCAACCCGGCTCTACTCTAATACACATCATACCCTATTCTGCATTCGACTTTCAAACTAGCTAGTGCATGATGTAAGGTCAACATACCTCAGGAAAGAGAGAAGTCATATTTTTGACAGCGGACAAGATGTTGTTTGAGCACGGTATAAAACTAAATAACAAAGCAAAGAAATGAAAACATGTTTACAACGTAAAAAAATAGATTTTTGCGTGATAAATTACTTAAACACGAGGTTCCACAATGAACGGAATAGCTCCTCACCGTGTGACAAAATTCAAATCTGCTCAAAAACAAAACACTCTTGGCATAACATGGCCGCACAATTTGAACTTGCCATAATTTTGTTCCACGGAGAAACACAGGTACTTAAAACATTATCGGTAGTTCTCTTCCTTCAATGCTTTATTTGAAGCAATACCATGATTGATTCGGTTTCTTTTGTTCTCACCGGGTAATTTAATCTCTAATTTCCCCACAAACAGGGGAAATTTCTAATTTTTCCCGCTAACAGGGGAAATTTCTAATTTTCCCCGATTAGCATGCATGACCAAACATTATAAGATAATCATGGTGTTACAAACTAATACCATGACATGTCGGGAAATTAGTGATTAAATGTCCCCTCAATTTAGCCTCGGAAGGATTTGTGAATCCCTCCCTCACCTTTCCGGGACATTATTTAATCACTAATTTCCCTCATGTCATGGTATTACAAACTAATACCATGACATGTCGGGAGATTAGTGATTAAATGTCCCCTCAGCCTCGGGAGGTTTGTGAATTTCCACAAACCTCCCTCGGCTTTCGGGGACATTTAATCACTAATCTACCTCATGTCATGGTATTACGTATAAATATCATTTATCAGCAGATAAGCCATGATATAACGATGATATTTGTGTGAACGTATATAGTCTCAGATATTTGTACGTTTACAGTTGATTGACAATTGAACGTATAAAACTCCAGGGCTCACTCCTTTTATACCAGAACCTGGCGTTTAAATGTATCGTCACACGAACTAATATAAAAACTAATCTTATTTATACTCCATAGCTCTGTCAGTTATATCTAACTATAAGGGCCATCCATTTTTGGTCCAGTGTTACTACAGGAGGAAACAGGTTTACCCGGAGGAAACCTGCGGTGTTCGGAAGAGTCAAACTGGAAGCACTCCACATGTGGCCGAGGTGGGATTTTAATCAGATAACAATCTAGTCCCCAGAGTCCACGTTCCCCACCCGGGAAACGAGAGACTCTGAGATAATCCGTTTCAAATCGTTACGTTATTGGCTGAATAGTGAGCATGAGTTGGTCTGAAGTGACAGGAAGTAGAATTAATAAAACCAAAATAACAAAGATGTCGAACGGCAAAACTCCAGTGAAGACGTTGCCGCGATCGATATCTTCGCCGTATGTGTGTAGATGCTGTAATTCGAGCTTCGCCAGCAACCCCATTGACTTGTTTGGGGAGAAGTCAAACAAGGAGAACATACTATCCAGATTCCGCTTCGGATATTTACGCATGCGTACCTCAACCGGAATAACAAGAATCCTGTGATTTGAAACGGATTATCCCAGAGTCTCTCGTTTCCCGGGTGGGGAACGTGGGCTCTGGGAACGAGATTGATCAGATAACTGAACTGAGCAGATATCAAACTCAGGTCGCAGAGGTGAAAGGCACGTGCGCTAACCACTGTGCCACCAACACCCCAAAGACATTCCAGCTCGGTTTTCTATGGTCATTTTTTGCACCAAAAAGCGTTTTTGAAAAGTTACAACTTCGCAACGTTTTAACATTAAAACTCAATATCAAAAATCGTTGGACTGCCTACCTGGCTGATCCATCCATCCATCCATCCATCCATCCATCCATCCATCCATCCATCCATCCATCCATCCATCCATCCATCCCTCCCTCCCTCCCTCCCTCCCTCCCTCCCTCCCTCCCTCCCTCCCTCCCTCCCTCCCTCCCTCCCTCCCTCCCTCCCTCCCTCCCTCCCTCCCTCCCTCCCTCCCTCCCTCCCTCCCTCCCTCCCTCCCTCCCTCCCTCCCCTCCCTCCCTCCCTCCCTCCCTCCCTCCCTCCCTCCCTCCCTCCCTCCCTCCCTCCCTCCCTCCCTCCCTCCCTCCCTCCCTCCCTCCCTCCCTCCCTCCCTCCCTCATATTTTGAACACTAGCTTACCTGCTATGTTTACCAGCCTGAGCAGCTAATAAAAGATCTTGAATACGTTTTGTGATTTGTTCAGTACAGGAGACAACTTCTTCTTTGGTAAGACGAGGCTGGGAATGACTGATAATGCTGTCTGCCTCATTCATTATTCGACGAGCCTCGTCCTCTAATTCTTGTTTTATGTTATCTGAAAAAATCAACAAAAAACGTGGATCCGTTAAAAGGAGGATGTCAAAGATTTGTGTTGGTCAAAATGTATCTCTGAGTTGGTCTGAGTAGGTCTAAACAGGCTAAAGAAGGCCTAAATATAAGCCTGAGATGTCTAACAAACCTAAACAGAAGGTTTATTTAGAAGGTTTAAAAGTTTTATTTGGCTTATAAGTTATAATAAAAAACATGGTAGGTAGTAAGGAAGGTGAAAAAACCCAACAAATTTAAATATATATATATATACATATTTATACATACACACATATATACACATGCATAAATAAATATACAGTTCTACACAGAGACATATACGAGCTATTGAAGTTAAAATAGAAATTGATAGATAACATGTAGGTAAGAGTATATGAAGTATTCAAGCAGTAAAACTATTAGCAATCTTAATTATTAATTTGGACGTGTCAACATAAGCATCCTCTTCGAGTAAAATTTGAATTAATGTTTCTTGCATTTTTTTCTTGAAACTAGTTTTTGATAGTTTACGTGTTTTAAGTGGAATGTTGTTCCACATTTTGGCTCCTATTCTGGAAAAAGACTTGCTATACTGGTTTAATCTAGAGTGTTTAATATAGTAATTGGCGAATGACGGAGATCTAGTATTATATGCGTGGATCGCATTTGAGAATGTGAATAACTTTGAAATATTGGATGGAGTCAAATTATTGAATACATCGTGCATTAAAATCGAAGTTGATTTAAAATAAAGCATATTCAAAGGTAATATGTTTGAACAAATGAAAAGGGGAACGGCGTGAGATCTGTAATTGACAAAATAAATTAGTCGCAGGGCACGTTTTTGTAGTTTCAAAATTTTATTTAAGTGTGTCTGAGTAGCTTGACCCCATACAGTTATACCATAAGATAAGTATGGAGAGATGAGTGATCTATAGATATTTAGAAGTGTGCTCGTCGGTACAAAGTGTCTTAATCTACTGATGATACCTATTGTTTTGCTGATCTAAACAACTTTCCAAACACATACATAAACACGCACACACACAAACTCTCATGTAATTATTTATATTCTGGCATATACATGTGGTAAAATGTGATAAACAAATCAATAGCCCTTATTCCAAAATGGCGGACACTTTAACATTCTTTTATGTACATATAAATGAGCCCTTACAACCTCGTTTTAAAGTAAAAATTCTTTTGAATTTCCAACATGAAAACGAGTTTTCATGTGGGAAATTCAAAATAATTTTTACTAGAATCTTAATTCGGCGGCCATTTTGGAATAAGTTCTATAAATTAAATTAAAAAAAGATAAACAAATAAAAGTTATTGCTGTTGCTGTTAATGTTGTTGTTTCTGTTGTTGCTGCTGCTGCTGGTGTTGCTGCTCCTGCTGTAGTTATTGCTGTTGTTCTTGTTGCTATTTCTGTTGTTGTTATTGCTGCTGTTGATGATGCAGCTGGTGTTGTTATTGCTATTGTTTTATTGTTGTTTCTGTCATTGTTGTTTCGTTGCCGCTTGATAGTGTTATTTCTGCTGCTGTTGTTGTTGTAGCAGTAGTGTTGTTGCTGTTGCTCCTGCTGTCGCTGCTGCTGCTGTTGTTGCTACTGCTGATGCTGTTACTGCGCTGCTGCTGTTACTGCTGTTGCTGTTACTACTACTGTTGTTGTTACTGTTGTTGATACTGCTGTTGTTGTTACTACTGTTGTTCCTACTGCTGCTGTTACTGCTGCTGCTGTTGTTGTTGTTACTGCTGTTGTTGCTACGGCTGTTGTTACTGCTGCTGTAACTGCGCTGCTGCTATCGTTGTTGCTACTGCTGCTGTTACTGCTGTTGTTGACGATGCTGTCACTGCTGCTGCAGCTGTTGTTGCTGTTACTGCTGTTGCTACTGCTGCGGTTACTTCTGCTGTTGTTGCTACTAGTAGTGCTGCTGCGGTTACTGCTGCTGTTGTTGCTGCTACTGCTGTTGTTGCTACTGTTGTTGTTGCTGCTCTACTGTTGTCGTCGTCCTCAACTATATCCGAATTTAGCTTATAAAAAATAGGAACATCAATATTTCGACGTTTGAACTCGGTCTTACCATCAGAGTCAGTTAAAATCGCTTCCTCGTCTACATGAAGATACGGGACGTCGTCATCATTCGTCTTCGGGGGCGAGTTCGACACATTATCGTAAGCATTCGTCGAGTCGTGTCTCTCCAACGCCTTGTTTTCTTTGAGCAAGGCACCGGGAGACTCGTAGCTTTTTATCTCATCCAACTCTACGAAATCGTCGTCTTCGGAATCTTGGCCGTCCTGGTGAGAATTCGAGCATGACGTTTTAATTAGAACTTATCGAATGGCACAATAGAATAATTATAAGTAATACCATGACTTGAGGGAAATTTAATCGCTAATTTCTCAAAAAGTCATGTTATTAGTTTGTAATATTATGATCGCCGAGGAAAACTTTGAGAATCTTACCGACTGGAAATTTACACGGTTGATCAGAGAAGTTGCATCTAATTTTCCCGTGCATGTTGAGGGAAAATATATGCAAGCGGGAAATTTAGAAGAAGACAAAAGATTTCTTTGTCTTCTAATTTTCCCTCATCAACATGCATGGGAAAATTAGAAGAAGACAAAGGATTTCTTTGTCTTCTAACTTTCCCTCATCAACATGTACGGGAAAATTAGAAGACAAAGGATAAATTTCCCTCGAAATACGAGGTTTACATTCCCTCGGAGAACAAAAGAATGCGAGGCGATCATGGTATTATTACAAATAAGTGCACATTTTAATTTTTTGAAGTGCATATAAAAACGAAAATTAAGTCAGTCTTATTTGAAAGAACGCTTAAAGGAACATCTTTTGCAGTTTTTCGTTTCCTTTCTTCGTTGCAGAGATATTCCAGGTTGTTTGATATGAATATTTATAACAACTTGCATGCCATCATACACGCACAGTGACATAACGGAGAAGGTCATATATCTTAGTTTGCAATTATCAAAGAAAATCACTTGAAAATTTACATGTTTGGTGTTGTGGAAAAAGCACATACACATGTTTCTTTTGAAGTGATTTTGTTTGATAATAGCAAAGATATGTAATCTTTGACAGGGTTCGAACCTGCGACCTTCTAATTAACAATTAGACGAGCCCGAGTTTTCTATGAGCGAATAGTCAACGAGGCGAAACCGAGTTCACTATCGCTCATAGAAAACGAGGGCGAGTTGTCTAATTGTTTTAGTATAAATTTACCAACAAAAGTTAAATAAATTATCGACCATAACATATTCTTTGAGGCTCGTTTAATACATTTTTTAACAGCCAACAACAAACGTTCAACAGTCATTTCGGACATCTCCTTGGCCCGTACAGTAATTGATGGAAAAGAAAGGTTTTCTTGTATAATTTAGCATGGATTTTCATGTAAAATATTGAAACAATATATATCCACTCATTTGTTTTGTAGAAGTGACAAAAAGTTGAAAGAAACATTCAATTTTAATATATAGTTTACATCACGAAATCTTGTCAACAGCTAGCGTAATTTTGAAATGTGTTTTGTTTGCAGTTATTTCGTTTTAAACGAACACAGATAAACAATTTAACGATCTTACCATTAATAATTTCCATTCTAACCATTTTGTAGCCGTTTTTGTTTTCTGTAGAACGTATTGCTTCGCCTAAATGTTCAATTTCTTCTTTCATTTGCCCACTCCGTTATAATTTCGGCGCCATTGTTGCTTAACAGAACAACCGCTGGCTCTAATGATCACTGTTCGTGCTATACTACGCATTTTGTCATTGGTCAATTTTTTTAAAAGAATGACTTTCATTGGTTTATCCTAGAGGTTTATATCACCAATTATAAACTCCTGCAATAGCCAATGAAATTCGAGGATTTGCGTTATAAACTTGTAAATTTATACTAATGACCGGTTAGACACTCTAACCATTGAGCGACTGAGAGCTAAGCTAAGGTTGCAAATTCATAGTCATATGCGCTCCTAGTTCTCCATCTGAGCCTCAATGGCTCAATGGTTAGAGCATGGATAGTAAAATGAGTGGATTGGAAACTAATAGTCACGTGAGGTGTTTCCAGGCCGCCGATTGGCTGAAAAGCGTTTTTCTTTGCTCGAGAGATGTTGAAACCTAGTTGCAAATTGTGATGTCACGAATGGCGTGAGTACGCTTGTTTTACTGAGGTTTTTAGTGAACTTTTCTTCAAATTCTTCATATCCTCACATTCAGATGACTATGTTGACGTTTCAAATGATTTTATCGCCTTACAAACCTGCCTAAGCCACAATCGAGCGTTCGGGGTAAGCGTTGTTGATCTTTGTTTTGATGATTCCTGTGTTGTTTTGAAGAAACTGGCGTCCCCAAATTGTGCTTTGTTTTGCTCGGAATTTGGGATGCATATTTTAACTAGTAAACCTTGATATCTTCTTTTAAAATGAGTACGAATAGACGGGCATTTTGTCGTATTGTGGCTTTGTCGTATTTACAGACAATTCGATTATCATTTTAGGCTGTATTAATCCCAAACTTTGAATATACTCGGGTTTCTTAAGCTTGTCAATTGCAACCAGGTTGTTATGCTCACGCCATCAAGTTTCCAATCCAGTCTTTTTACTATCCATGGTAAGAGCGTCTAACCGGTCATTAGAAGGTTGCAGGTTCGAACCCTGTCTGGGGCTCAGAAATGGGTTTTTTTTTTTAGTAAAATGAGTAAATGTAATGAGTAAATTTTGAGTAAATGTTTTTTGAGTAATTGAGCTTGACGAACGTCCACCAAACGTCTGTTACATTACACCAAGCTCGCAAACGTACCAAGCTATATATCATTGTAAAGTGTCTATAAAGTGAAAACCCCAATTTTTACTTTTTGATAACTATTTCGTCATTTCAACTGATCATGTTGCTTAACAATTTTTAACAATCCTGAATTGATGATATTTGGAGTTGGTTGTATAAAACCTTTAATCAGCCGTTTAGTGGTTAAATAGCGATTAAATAAAACTTTGTCCTTTAATGTAACTTACCGGATTTGTTGAAGGATAAGCAGGAGGAAATACTGAATCTGAACCTTGCTTAATTTGCGCGTTTAACGTATGTACCTGGTAATAAGATATGTAAATATTTTAAAATAGGTAAGCAAGCAAGCAAGCAAGCAAGCAAGCAAGCAAGCAAGCAAGCAAGCAAGCAAGCAAGCAAGCAAGCAAGCAAGCAAGCAAGCAAGCAAGCAAGCAAGCAAGCAAGCAAGCAAGCAAGCAAGCAAGCAAATGAGTGAGTGAGTGAGTTGAGTGAGCGAGTAAGTAAGTAAGTAAGGAGGACAGAAGCAAAGAAGGACAAAAAAGGGAAAAAAGAAATTACGGAGGAAGAGAGAAAAGAAGAAAAAAAGGAAAGAAGAAAGGAAGGAAGGAAAAAAGAAAGGAAGAAAGAAAGAAAGAAAGAAAGAAAGAAAGAAAGAAAGAAAGAAAGAAAGAAAGAAAGAAAGAAAGAAAGAAAGAAAGAAAGAAAGAAAGAAAGAAAGAAAGTGAGAACAGAGGGGTTAAAATATCTTGCGCAGGGATAATTAGTTTCATTGAAAAGGAGAAATCAAGATTGAAGAGAATGGCAAGGAAGAGAAAAAGAAAGATCAAGTGGTGTGAGTCAAAAAAATGGAATAAAATGTATGCGACGTCCCCTACGAAAGTACACAACATCATGCGAGAATCTATTAAGAAGGATCCGGATAACTTGAAACCGAAGTTATGGATGAAAGAGCGCAATGGTGATGAGAACTCAAACTCCTTTGAAACACTAGAACAAGCAGAGGAATTTTGGCGACCGATGTGGGAAAATGAAGGAAATGGAAATCCCGGAGCATTATGGCTAAAGGAGATTGCAGAGGTAATGGAGAACTGTAGGCGAAGTGGCGGTGATGAAGTGGGTACGGTGTCTGTCAATGTCTCACAAATCAGACAGGCTATAAAGAAGAAAAAGAATTGGTCTGCACCTGGCCCTGATGGAATTGCGAATTTTTGGATAAAGAAGATAACATACCTACATGCACCTTTAGCGAAAGTCATCGAATCCGTCATCAATGAAGAAGAATCAATACCGGAATGGTTGAATACCGGGCGAACAACACTTTTTCCCAAGGAAGGTGAATGGAATGTTTCAAACCACAGACCAATAACATGTTTGAATACAACATATAAACTTGTGACATCAGTAACTCTTCCCATCGTTGATAACCACTTGAAGAACAACGAATTCCTCCAACAAGATCAAAGAGGGGCCAAGGAAGGAGTATCCGGATGTGTTGACAATCTTTTGATAGATAAACTGGTGCTGGAAGATGTTAAAGAAAAGAAGCGAAATATGGCATGTGCTTGGGTAGATGTACGCAAAGCTTATGATAGTGTAGATTATACCATCTTGGAGAA
Organism: Paragorgia papillata; assembly: GCA_035771165.1. Classification (NCBI taxonomy): domain Eukaryota; kingdom Metazoa; phylum Cnidaria; class Anthozoa; order Scleralcyonacea; family Coralliidae; genus Paragorgia; species Paragorgia papillata. The sequence continues at coordinate 2,140,605 of JAWNZC010000001.1, read as the reverse complement.
AGTACTAGAGATTCATGGCTTCTCGGAAAAACTCGTACGTATTGTAATGAAGCTTGTAACCAGATGCTCCATCACGCTGGTGGTACAGACGAAAGCTGGTATGGAGGAATCATCTAAAGTAACCCTCAGAAAAGGATTACTTCAAGGTGACTCCCTGTGCCCGAAGTTATTCACGATCTATCTCAACCCAATTGCCTGGAAGCTGAGAGCGACAGAGGGGTACGTCTTGAGCAAACCGGTGAAACTTAAAATCACCCATCTTATGTTCATAGATGACCTGAAAGCTTTTGCTGCAAATGAAAAGAAACTCCATCTAATTTTGAAGCTAACACAACAATGTATGACGGATTTGAATATGGAGTGGGGAGTTAGGAAATGTGCTACGATGGTTGTGAAGAGAGGAAAACTAGAAGAGCAGAGTGAAATGCAGTTAAATGAAACTACAACACTTAGAACAGTTGATAAGGATGCACCATACCAATTCCTGGGTATTTATGAACACATCTGCCACGATTCGCGATTACTTCGCGATAAAGCCAGCAAGGAATTCCTTCAACGAATCTGGCTAATATGGTCCTCGCCGATGGCTGAACCACTGAAGATACATGCCACCAACACGTTTGCTATTCCAGTCCTTACCTATTACATGTGCACCACCGAGTGGACAGTACACGATCTACAAGAACTAGATCGGGAAGTTAGAAAAATACTAACCGAAGTAGGTGCAAGACACCCTGGAGCATCCGTGCCACTTCTGTATTTGCCAAGATCCTTGGGTGGCCGTGGCATGAAATCAGTTGAACAAGAGTATATGGAAACAAAGATAAAAATAGCTGTTCACCTGCATTCTTCAAGTGATCCGATGATGAAAGCTGTGGCTAAGATCGACCAGCAAAGAGAAGGAAAAGGGAGAAGATCGATAATAAAAGATGCGAAGAAAATGGCAACAAAGTTAGGCGTTGAAATTAACGAGAACGTGGGGAACGATGAATGGAGCATAAAATTCACGAAAAATGATGGAACGGAACTTAGAGCGTGCTCCGAAGAAAGAGTCAAAGAAGTTTACAGAAAGCTCGACAAAATTCGAGAAAAAGAGAAGTTGAAAACCAAAAATGGCTAGGACAATTTACAACAAACCGTTGGTCAGATGACAGCCTAAACAAACAATCCTGTTTTCTATGGCTTAACCTTTGGCAGGAGTGCCCGACAGATGTCGTTGCCGACATCGAGGAGTTGTACCAACAGCTGCTACCGACGCGAGTCTACTATCAGCAGAAACTCGGGCAAGAAATACCAACTAATCAGTGCAGGCTATGTAAGGTCAAACAGGAGACAGTCGCCCACGTACTTACTGGATGTGCAATGTTGTCACAATCTGAGTATTTGTACCGGCACAACAATGGGATGAAATGTCTATATTTTTTTATTCTAAGAAAATACAATCTGATCACTAAAGTCCCACCATGGAATACCAAAATAACTCCAAAGCCAGCAGTAGAAAACGCCGAAGTAACCATCCACTGGGATATACCCATCTATTCTGCGGGAGGACAAATGTTATACACTGAGGAACAGGGAAATCGGCCAGATACAGTAGTCTACGATCACGTGAAGAAAGAAATAACTGTCGTTGAATTCAGCTGCCCCTGGATCACCAATAGACAAATAAAGGTTACTGAGAAGCAAGGAAAATATCAAGAAGTTCGCAAGGAATTGAAAGAACGATATGGTGGATACAAAGTTGAGCAAATCAATGTCATTGTTGATGCCCTTGGAGGGTATTCAGAAGAACTGCAATCAACTCTCGTGCGCTACCTTGGAAAGTCTGATGAAACAAAAGCACTGAAAATTATGCAAAGAGCTGTATTGTTTGGTTCAATCCGGATAAAGAACCTATTCAAATCCACCGTCACCTCCACTGCCTAGTTGGAATGTTGTATAGTACTTTTAACTTTTCTTTTTTATCTTTTATCTTTGACTCAAAATGACAAAAAAAAATTAAAAAGTAACAACTATTTTGTAAATAATTTTAAGTTAGATTGTTTAAGTGGTTGATAGGCCACCTTTAGGGCCCTATCGCCTTATTTTTGTTAATTAAGCAGAACTGTTTGATCAAATGGACTAAAAAGAAAAGAAAGAAAGAAAGAAAGAAAGAAAGAAAGAAAGAAAGAAAGAAAGAAAGAAAGAAAGAAAGAAAGAAAGAAAGAAAGAAAGAAAGAAAGGGGAAAAAATACAGAAAGAAGAAAGACAAAAGAGGCAAGCTTTCTCACCACAGTTTGTAGCACATTGATTTCATTTAAAAGCTCTGATTTTTCGCGAGATAATTCGTTCACTCTTTCCTACAATAAGACACAACATTGAGAATTTATCCGCTTACTCCATTATTTATTCATTAGGTTACTTGCCCTTGGGCTTAATCCGGGGTTAGCTGACATACCTGCGACTCAAATAGAGATTTCTGAACCTTCTTGTACTGTGCAATAGGTACAAACTCTTTGTATTCTTCTGCAGGCTTAGGTATTACGATCTTTTTCTAGAATAAGACGAAAACAATGTTAACATTACATGGGTATGTTTAAGATAGTCAATGTGTAATACCTATCGTCCAATGTAAAACAAACAAACAAACAAACAAACAAACAAACAAACAAACAAACAAACAGACAGACAGACAGACAGACAAACAAACAGATAGACAGAGACTGACATAAACGTGTCCAAGATACTAACCGTGTAATGTCCTGCCATTCGCATACAATGTAAAACAAACAAACAAACAAACAAACAAACAAACAAACAAACAAACAAACAAACAAACAAACAGAAACTTTGATATTTTAGCCTAAATCGTATAGTACAATACCTCTACCATCTGTACAGTAGATTTTTCCTGCGTTTCATTGATAGGCTAATATTAAATGAAAAAAGAATGTTTGTTTTTTTACACTGTTGATGACGATGATAGTGATAGTGATTATGATTATATTTATTATTACGATAATGAAGATAATGATGATGACATTTCTTTGCGCGGCCGCACGAAATTGTTTTTTTGGGGGGAAAATTTCAGAGCCCCCAAAAAATGTTCGTGCGCCACGCTAAGAAAAGTGACGGGATCTGGGGACGAGAATGGGTGATAATGGTGACGACAACGACGATGAAGAGTGAAAAAGGAAAAAGAAGAGGACGACAGCAAAGATGAATTATTTTTTTATATCATACGAAAACCGAATTCAACAATTGTTTTATTATTCATTCAAAACACTAGATGGAATTGGTGAAATTAGCTCCAATGACTAAGACTGCGTTCAAACGAGTCCGGTATAGAAAATAAAAGGTAAAATGAGGTTACGTTCACACGAATCCATCATAATTTAACGACGCTTTGAAGGTGTTCACACGACTCCGGAAACTTTTGGTGTACATCCAGTATTTCAATGCTGTGCACTGTTTAAAGGCGACGTACAGTCCGTTCTGCGCATGTACGAAACTAATGTTTACATCTTTATTTACAAAAAATATATACTGATACCTTATTCAAGACCGTAAGCTTTTCTTGATTCCTCTTTATTACTTGTACTTGAAACAAAACATTTTCAGAAGAAATAGAAGAAATCCGAAGAGATATCCTTGCCGAATCACTTTAATAGCCATATCTCGTCAAAAGTAAATGGAAACGAGGAGCAATTCAAAGAATATTATCCCACCAAAGTGTATAGTGCATTCTAGGTTTACAATTTTAGTCTTTCTATTAGGAACTCTCCTTATTGACTTAATCTTTTCCTATTGTTGTAATGTTCAAACAGCAGCACAAGTTCTTAGCAGAAGCTTTCCGAAGTCGAGAAGACAAACAAAGTTTTCCATCGCTGAAAAATACGCCAGCCGTTTGGTCAGGAGCTGAAAATTTGGGAACTGGGTACTAAAGCGGAGCGAAAAAGTGTCGGATCTTGTGTTCACACGACACCACCAAGTGTTCCGTTTTCATCTCGCTCCGTTTAGAAATCGTTTTCAAAACGCTCCGGTTAGAGCGCCGTTTTCACACAATTTCGATCCAGTGCCGTGTGAACGCAACGGCGTTTTGTGACTTTTTAGCGCCGTTTTCAACTCGCTCCGGACTCGTGTGAACGGAGTCTAAAAGACATTCATCACACGGCTTTCGGTGCTGACGTCAACCAATTTTTTCGAGCATTAGCAAATATGGACAGCTGAAGTGTACTGTGCGCAATTTTAACCACAAAGGTTCGGCCAATCAGAAACGGGAATAAATTTTCAAGCGTTGCCACGACATAACAGTATAGCACGCAAATTACTCACATCAGAGCTGACAAAATTCTACGAAAATTAAATATTACAGTGAAAACAAAAAATTCTCAACCAATATCTTTTTTAACCATTCTGTTGCTCATCCATCCTGTCTATTGACTGATTGAACTGCCTAATGAACCATTCTGTTGCTCACCCATCACGCCTATTAACTGATTGAACTGCCTAATAAACCATTCTGTTGCTCATCCATCACACCTATTAACTGATTGAACTGCATAATGAACTATTCTGTTGCTCATCCATCACGCCTATTAACTGATTGAACTGCCTAATGAACCATTCTGTTGCTCATCCATCATGCCTATTAACTGATTGAACTGCATAATAAACCATTCTGTTGCTCATCCATCACGCCTATAAACCATTCTGTTGCTCATCCATGTCTATTAACTGATTGAACTGCCTAATGAACCATTCTGTTGCTTACGAAGAAGGCGAAAATCCCATACCTCAAGCTGACCGTCATCACTGGCGACTTCATCATAATCATGTCCATCGCCTTCGACCAGTTCAGTCTCCATATATTCTGAAACAAAAGAGCAAGAAATTATAAGTTTTGCGATCCCGAAAGCAATAACAACCGAAGTACAACATTTTCATGGAAAAATGTTTGACTGTTCTGTACGTTAAACATTCGATTACACAAATCGATATACAATCTCAGCACGATGACAATCTCAGACCGCCACACCAGGTTATGTTTTGTCTTTGTAAACGCGTTTGGTAGGGATAACTCGCCTACCCGGGACAACTTTTTACTAGTTCCAGGCTTCTTGTTAGTAGCGCTTGGTAACCACGATTAAAAAAGTTGGCCCGAGCAGCAGGGTGACCCTACCTGTGAAATTTTGCTTGTAAACCTGGGCTAATTTTGACCCGGGTGTAGGGTAACCTGGGTGCTAGGGTAACCCTAGCCTGGTACCCTGGCCCAATCAAAGAATATGGGCCAGGTAACCACTAAAGACTTCTGCTTTCCTATTGGTTGAAATTTCGCGCGTTTTTAGTGTCTATGAGTGAAACTGCAATCGTCATAAGTGGATTTAGCCCTGAAGACGCGAGAATGAGATTAGTGGTTACCTGGCCCATATTTCTTTTGAAATTGGGCCAGGGTACCAGGCTAGGGTAACCCTACCTCCTTGTAAACAGGCCCTTAAGCCGGTTTTCCACTAGGCGAATTTGTTCGCGCGAATCGAATCGAAATACCTGTTCATGCAATGTAATTGGTTGGTGCTGCACGTTTCTCGCGCCAATTTTCTTAATAACCAATCGTATTGCCGGAAAATTCGCTTCGCGCAGACGAATTCGCCTAGTGGAAAACCGGCTTTATTCTGTCGAATATCGAAAGCACTTTATATCAATCTTTTAAAACAAATACTCGGAGACAAACAACGTCGGTATGAATAAATTTTCCACACTTTGGTATTCCCACTGGTTGTTGCCATACCTTCATTTAAATCTAACTGCGAGCCCATCTCTCGTCTTCTAGCATCGATGATAATATCAAGAACCAGCGTCGAGAATTCCTGAGCATTAAACAGAGCAAGCTTTTGCCGTCCTTGATTTCTTGTTGACGAATAACTAGGATTAACTGGTAGAAACGGTACAGCCGTTCGATCACTAACGAAGTCACTGTGGTTCTGCGTTGCTATCCAAACTGAAAAAAAATTATAGGAAATAGCAATGAAAGAGTCACAAACTAGGTGAGTATTATAAAATTACACATTGTTGATATCCGAGTGCTTTCCATACTTTTGAAAGTGCTCTGGTGCACTCATGCATGTGAAAACGACATTCACTAAAAGCGAACTTCAGAAATGCTTACGTATCATTGAAACTGAGTAAAGATTTTCCTTTACCCAGCTTGTGACATCAGATGCAACATTGCTTTTTTGTCGAAATTAGCGATGTTGCTGTTGACAAAAATCGTTGATATTACTTAGATTACTGAGTCAACTGGTCGAATTTAAAGCTCAGCAATAATAAACGTGGTGTTACGATAAACTCTCGCCTGTATTACTATTTGTCACCATGCAAACTTTCAAAGAATTAATCAAACATTCTACTGCTTGGAGTAATTTGAAAAACTTGGCATTTTACGCTCCAACCCAGACTTTTCGCTACTCAATCCGGCGCCTTCTTTATCAATGAAATTAATTTCCACTTACTAGCATCCGTCTCCCGTCGATCCACTTCATCATATACATCAGATGATAGCTCCTCAAAAAGATGATTGCTTAGCTAAATAAAAAAAAAAAACTCTACAATTATCAATTACTTCTCAAAGACACAGTCAAAATTACCGAGAATTAGTTATAGCTATGGACAAAAAAAAATTCTTATATGGAGTGTTTATATGCCATGGAGGCGAGCCAGTCCGGGTACCCGAGCTAGCCCGCTTGGCCGAGATGATTTTTTATCGTGTTTACACGAGAAGGGCTAGCTCGCCTAGCCGCGGGCTGGCTTGTCATTTTTTTAAATATAAACTGTACATGAACAACCAGGATTTGCATGGGAATTGTTAATTCGAAACAAATCATTTGTCGCGTGTACGAAGCTGTTATAGTGCCAGCCCTTTGGGGAGGCGAGATGCTGCCTCCTCTGCAGGCCCTCGTTGCATCATGGACAGGTCACACTGTTGAGAGGGCCTGCCAGATCCTGTAAACAAAATGGTGACCGATCCCATTATGTACAGCGAGACTAGGCCCTAGAGGCGATAGTTTTGAGAGGGCCTGCACATTTTTTCCGGCCGCTGTTCGACAAACGTACGTCCAAGTTCTTTAAACACTGTGACCCACCAGGAAATTCGGTCTAAACCTTCTTACAGATCATGACAATGAAGAAACCAGTATGTTTTAGAATTACCGACCTTCTGCCAGTAATATTTTTAGCGACAAAAAGGAATTGAAGGGAAAAATATCTGCCGAACAAAAGCAAATTCGACGGTCAGGAAAGTAACAGGTTTTTCGTATTGTTTTTTTGGTTTATTTAGCTATCGAAGACTGTCAACTGACCAAGAGTTAAGGAGATTTAATTTTGTTAAATTGTAGGCTATAGTGTAGCGTAATTCAAGTTTCAGTTGTTGTGGAATTGTGGAAACCGAAAAAGTATAAACCAAAGAGTCTCTGGGTAGACTAAATAAGGGGCTGTTTACATGGGAGGCGGGACGGGACGTTTGCCGGGATCTCACCATGCATGTATATCTCTCTTATTTATCCCGTTCCGTTTATATGGAAAGATGTTTGCCGGGACGTTTTTCATCCCGGTTCACTCAGCCGGGATCCCGGCAAATCCAAGACAATTTGTGTGACCTGTCCATGATGCAATAGGGCCTGTGTAGGAGGCAGGGCGAGATGAAAGGAGGGCCTGCCGGCGTCTATTGTGTTTTTTCCAAACGCCCACTTGCAAACAAAACCGCGCAACCAATCAGAATAGACTATATGTGCATTTAAATAATATGGTTCGGCCGGCGTAAAACTGACTTTAAAACTGACTTGTTGAACTGAATAAAATCTCGCTGACTTGACAGTTGACAACGATAAACTTGGTTAAACAACTGGGCGATAAAGATTGGAAAGCCGCCATTAATACAGTTTTAAGCATGAGATCGGCAGGCTAAATTACACACAGCCTTACAAAATTCTGTCTCCAACGAATTCACAAAAAAATAAAGTGCATCTCTGAACATTCTCAATTCAAATATTTCAAACTAGCAGCTATCTCCAACAAAATAATAATAAAAAAAAAATAATGGCCAAGCAATGTTCGATTACGCACAAAGACACAAGTTCGGACGTTAGCTACAATTTAATAAGGTTTCACGAAGCTCAGAAATTTAGACGCGAAAAATGTTTAATAAATGCTTCGCAACTCGCAAGCCTTCTTAGGCATCAAATCAAACTATTGGAGATAGCTTACTAACGATTCAAATTTCTAGCGATACAGTAAAAACCCGCTAACAAGAACCTACATTTTACCAAATCAGCCTGGGATAGGTTCTTATACTCTTATATATTCTTATATAAATAAATTCTTAATTTCAGCCTGAGGTTCTTAATAGTGGTAGGTTCTTGTTAGTGGGTTTTTACTGTATTGCAAACACTATAGTATAAACAACTTGATGTATAAAACACCACCAGATTAATACTGGCGCGTGTTCTATACCGTTCGGGTCAAATACACGTCAACGAAAAACAATTAAAAAAAAATTATATTATTACCCACGTAGTTCCGCGAATTACGTCTCCGTCGACCGAGATACTTTTGTTATCACGAATTAATTTATAGACTATTAAATCGACTCTTCAGGTTTTGTACTCTGAAAATACGAATCACAATAACAACCTGTCTAGACAATTCTGTCATTTATTTAACACCTTCCCAACCAGTGAAATGTCGCCGTTCGTGGACGAACCTGACTCGTACCCAGTCGTCTTTGTATCGTCTAAGATCTTGCCCGCCTAAATTAATAGGGGGGAATTTGCAGGCGCAACGGGAAATATGAGGTTAGTAAATTTCGTCACGGTGCATTATGGGACATCAGGCACCGCAAACCGCAAATCTCCAGAGACGACTGGGTACGAGTCAGTGGACGAACGGCGTGTGGGAAAATCACAAGAGCCAACCCGATCAATCGTGTTTACATGGGAAAAACCAGCCCAGGTAACCGAGATCTCGGTCTCACAAAGCGAGATCTCGGCTAGGCGGGCTGGCCCGGCGCTCATATAAACACAAGATGAAAATAAAGAAGAAATAACAGCAAAGCTAAGCGGGCTAGTCCGGGTCCCTGGGCTGGCTCGCCTCCATATAAACACCCCCTATAGGACAGCAAAAACACAAGAAACAATTCTGACACACCACTGTACTTCCTGTAACTCCTTATTTATTTATTATTAAATCCAAAACTTTCTTGTTTAAATTTAAAACTTTCTTGTATCTTACAACCAAGGCTGGAATGTCAGCACGGCACATATGAGCTCGCGGCAACTGCCGTGGTAAGAGAAGAAAATGCCGTGGACCACTATAGCCGACCGTTTTCATCTGACGTCACGGTGGCCATATTGGTGTACCAAAACAATGAAACGGTCGTATTCATAGAGATCATAATATAAGACTAGAGGGGGCATTCCTATGCTGAGTCCAGTCGGAGGGGCAAAGCTCACTGATAGAGATCAGACCCTTTGAAGACTTGCCAATACCCGCGAATGGGCATTTCAAAATGGGGAGCACGGGTGGCGTGTGCTGTTAGCGCGCTGCCTCTCACCAAAGTTAGACGGGGTTAGTACTTGGATGGGTGACCGCTTGGGAATGACCTCGTTGTCGGGCTTGGACTCATGTGAGTAGAGTTGTAGTTGATCTCTCCTGTGCTTCGAGGGTTTTTCGCCGGGTTCTCCGGTTTGCCTCCCTCCATAAAATCAACACCTAACATCTTAGCTGTGATCCGTGGTTTGAACTGTGTCGTTGGCGGCTGCTTGGAGCGCCTTTGATATGCCTCGACACGGCCACGTTGATCTGCGTCCTTCGCAATTCAGCCACTGGCTGCAAGTAAGGATTAGCCCCCAGTCCTTTATCCTTTATCCAAGGAGTGGAAAAATTCAACAAAGATAATAGACGCCCCAATAAACGACTATAAGGCACTTACAACACCTATCCAAGACTATAATATATCCAACTAATTTGTTTTCGTTTGTTTTTGCTGTACAAGATGTTCCCAGGTATAAGTTTAACTTACGACAGCAAAAACAAACGAAAAAACTTTAATGAATAATTATCTCACAACCAACGCAACGCTGTATGTTCACTAACCAGACCCAGTTTGCTAACGTGTTACGTCTACTGGCAAATTACGTCACACAAGTAATCAACGCTGTAAGCAACTGTGCAATACAGTAAAAACACGCGTATAAGAACCTAGATTTTTCCAAGTAAGCCTAAAAAGGTTCTTATATAAATGGTGTTTACTGTGAAATTAGGCTATTTAGGTTCTTAAACGGGTTCTTATTTTCTTATGAAAAAAGCTACTCGTTGCTGGTAGACGTGGTCTATTATTTATGTAAATTATGCATAAATTTTCTCCAAATGACTGCAATCTAAGAAAATGCAAACCCTTTATGCACTTTAAAGCTACACTGTATGTACTTGCTTTGTATAAGAACCTGCTTTGAAATTTTAGCCTAAAACAGGTTCTTATGTAAAGGGGTCTAAATGGAAAATCTTAGCCTAACAGGTTCTTAAAATCTAGGTTCTTATACGTGGGTTTTTACTGTACTGACAAGCTGTCAAACTGAATGCTATGTTTTAACAAACAAATAAATTTCAGTGTACAACAAAAATTGAGAACTGTCTCATTTCTTAAGTGGCGTGTAAGCTATGATAAATACGGGAATAATTGCTAGTGACTATAGCTGTATGTTTAGAATAGAAGAGGTGTGGACTACAGTATATATAAAGGAACTCACCAACTGTAGCTTTTGTTTGGCAAGCTTTGCACTGTCAGACAAATCCAGTGAACTAGAAGGTTTAGATGAAGGTAGTAAATACAAAGAAGCAATAGAAAGGAAGGGAAGGGAGGAATAAAGGAGAAGGAGAAGGAATGGAGGAAGAAAGAGAAGGAAGGAGGGGAAAAAAGAAAAGGAAAGAAGGAAGGAAAGAGGAATAGGGAAAAAAGAAGAATAGCAAGGCAAGCAAGGCAAGCAAGGCAAGCAAGGCAAGCAAGGCAAGCAAGGCAAGCAAGGCAAGCAAGGCAAGCAAGGCAAGCAAGGCAAGCAAGGCAAGCAAGGCAAGCAAGGCAAGCAAGGCAAGCAAAGCAAGCAAGGCAAGCAAGGCAAGCAAGGCAAGCAAGGCAAGCAAGGCAAGCAAGGCAAGCAAGGCAAGCAAGGCAAGCAAGGCAAGCAAGGCAAGCAAGGCAAGCAAGGCAAGCAAGGCAAGCAAGGCAAGCAAGGCAAGCAAGGCAAGCAAGGCAGGAAAGGAAGGAAAGGAAGGAAAGGAAGGAAAGGAAGGAAAGGAAGGAAAGGAAGGAAAGGAAGGAAAGGAAGGAAAGGAAGGAAAGGAAAGGAAAGGAAAGGAAAGGAAAGAAAGAAAGAAAGAAAGAAAGAAAGAAAGAAACAAACAAACAAAGAAAGAAAGAAAGAAAGAAAGAAAGAAAGAAAGAAAGAAAGAAAGAAAGAAAGAAAGAAAGAAAGAAAGAAAGAAAGAAAGAAAGAAAGAAAGAAAGAAAGAAAGAAAGAAAGAAAGAAAGAAAGAAAGAAAGAAAGAAAGAAAGAAAGGAAAGAAAGAAAGAAAGAAAGAAAGAAAGAAAAGAAGGAAGGAAGGAAGAAAGGAAAGAAGGAAGGAAGACTGAAAGGAAGAAAGGGAAGGAAAGGGAGGGTAGGTACAAACAAACAAACAAACAAACAAACAAACAAACAAACAAACAAACAAACACACCATCCAAGCAAATAAACAAACAAACAAACAAACAAACCAACAAAGTAAACAAACAAACAAACAAACAAACAAAAACAAAAACAACAAACAAATGAGATCCTCACTACTCTGCACTACCTGTTGGCCATTGCTGGGATAAAGAACTTATGACCATCTTTGTGATCTGTTTAAGATTGAAAAATACATTAAAATGACAAATACTGTTTGATCAACTTCTTTCAAAAAAATGATTTACTAGTCGAGCTTAGCTAAAACTGCTGGAAACACCACATTTATAACACCTACTGTACCTGGTTTTCGACCACACAAGTAGTAGGTCAATCTATCTGTGACTTCACACTGTAAATGAATTAACCTTTCTACCAATTGCATGTGACCAGCTTCCCTTTAAAAGAATAGAAAACCATAAATATGATATACATGGACCTATTATGATTGTTTGTAAAGTTGACAAGAATTCCCATTACGGCCCTTTTAATAAGTGCAGCGTACGTCATTTTCCGCCATTGACGTCATTTTTAGCTTTTTAAATTCTATTGAAAATATACAAAAGCTAAGACAATAAACGAAATTGAAAAGAAAAACTGAAAAGAAATTGACGTCACAAGGTGAAAATTACGTATTTTGTATTTAATGCAAAGGGTCTATATTGATACTTTAAATGCCTGTGAAACGAACATTAAAGGACATTGGCAACAAAAATTAAGTTTGTCTAATTTGAAAGAATTCATAAAATTGTAATAGAAGATCCTTTACAATTTTTTCGTATCTTTCTTCGTTTTCAAGATATTTCAATTTGTTTAATATGTAAATGAATGGTCTCGACGTCATGAGCAGGGTACAGTATTTTCACACGTAGAAATATCAGTTATATTGCTTTGTGTAAAAATACTGTACTCTGCTCATAACGTCAGAGCCCATCTCATTTACATATTAAACAAATTGAAATATCTTGAAAACGAAGAAAGATACGAAAAAGTTGTAAAAGATCTTCTATTACAATTTTACGAGTTCTTTCAAATTAATTACAAACTTATTTTTTACTGCCAATACCCTTTAAGTTTGTCTTATTTGAGAAAGTAGCATCTTTTGTGGTTTTTCATTTCCTTGCTACGTTGTTGAGATATTTCTAGCCTGCGTAGCTGGCGGTATTAGGGCGTTCGCGTTGCCCGCCTACCGCCCGTGCCCAAACTCCCTAATACCGCCAGCTACGCAGGCTAGCCTCTTGGCGGGCTCCCACAAAGTAAGCAATGGAAAACAGACTTGCTAGCGAGCCAACAACAGCAGAATAACAGTGTTAAACATCCAGGAACTGTATCTATACTTTGTTTATTTTAAACAGTATGTTTACTTTGGGTGGAATTTGCCAGGGTTTTTTTTTAAATGATGCGTGCGCAACACCATGAAACTCGCCTACTATCAAACAAAATCACTTCAAACGAAACATGTGCATGTGGTTTTCCCAGAACACCAAATATGTAAATTTTCAAATGATTATGTTTAATACAAGGAAAGATATGGAACGTTCTCTGATAACCCAATTATGTACATATAACGTCAAAATGTTTAATTTGCATGCATATCAAACAAAATATCTGAAATATCTCAACAACAAAGCAAAGACATGAAAAACTGCAAAAGATGTTCCTTTGTCATTTTAAGTGTTCTTTCAAATAAGACAAACTTGATTTGTGTTTCATAATATCAGGTCTTCTATATATGGTCTTATACGAAGTACGTCGCTTTATAATACCATCTTTTGCAGTTTTTTGTTTCCTTGCTTCGTTCTTGAGATTTTTCAGTTTGTTTGATATGCAAATTAAACATTTTGACGACACACGTGCATAATGAGTTATCGAAAAAAGTTATATCTTTGCTATTTTCAAATATAATCACTTAAAAGTCTAAATGTTTATAGTTTTCTTGGCGAAACACACCCACATGCTTCCTTCGAATTAATTTGGTCTGATAATAGCAAAGATATCTAACTTTTTTCGATAACTCATTAAGCACATGTGACGTCAAAATGTTTAATTTGCATATCAAACAAACGGAAATACATCAAGGACGAAGCAAGGAAACGAAAAACTTCAAAAGATGTTACTCTATCATTTTAAGTGTTCTTTCAAATAAGATAGATTTTCAAATAATTTTCGTTTCATAATTCATAGGCAATTTAAATCAGAGTAGCATTGAACTACGTCAGATAATTTTAAGTGTATTATTTAAACACAAGTGTATAAATAATAGAAGTAGCCGGCTGGTAATTAATGAACAGACATTTTACTTACATTGCATAATCTAAAGGAGATTTCCCTTCACAATCCAACAGAGATGGATCAGCTCCATGAACACAGAGAAGTTCCACTTGCAGTAATTGTCCTGCATTTGCAGCAATATGTAGTGGACAATTGCCTTTCTCCTAAGAAAACATATATACATGCAGGTATAAAACCATGTAAAACAACAAAAATATTTAACAAGTAGAAAAACGGTGCCTGTTTTTTTCAGGCCACAAAAATTTCAGGACATAGTTATACAGTATATGCACCATACCCAGGACTCCTGGGCCAGGAGGGGGGTACTCTCGTATACAAGGGATACAGGCAACGTACATGCCACCCTACAGGGCAGCCTGGTTCCCAGGCCTCTTTTTTAACGTCGAGCGACAGACCGAAATTTGTGAGAGGCCTGGAATAAAATGTTTTGCTTGGCCCCAAATCTGGCCCCAAATTTATACAGGCACCAAACGGCCGTTTGGCGGAAAACCAAGGCAGATAACACTCACGTCGGTCTGCACAATTCTTTATAACATCATATAGCAAGGTTGGTCTACTGCCGAAACGTTAAAATAGCATATTTCGATTTGTATAAATGTGTTTCAACACAATCACTTCCTACGCCGAACACTACTTTATAAAGCCTCGTATATGTAACGACCTTTTAACGTAATGTAAAATAAAGAAACCTACTCGTTTGCTGTCTGCCCCCAAGAAGAAGTTTGTTTAAGTGCCCTCGTTCATAAAGATTAAAGAATCCGAGCTACAGCAGGATTCATGATAGATAAATATGAACATTTTCCGCTAGTCCTCTCGCTCGATCCCTATCCTGTGACGTCACCAAAATAAGTTCGAGAGAAAAGAGGACTAGGAACTAGTCTGCCTATAGGGCATGGTTTTCAAGCTCCGGGGTCTGGGATAGGGAATACAAAATTACAAATTGTTCATTTTGGCCCCAATAGGGTGCATATTTTGTTCTAAGATAGGGTATGGATGCCGATGCGACGCTAGTGCTAAGATAGGCTATTAATTTCATAACGAAAAATCGAATTTACCGATACGATAAATTCCGATATGATTTATCGGCCGATATATCGGTAGTTACCGAAATTGGTCGTCAAGAATGTTTAGCACTTGAATTTAGGGCGAAACGTTGGCAAAACATATTAAACAAGAAGTGATAGACCAGTAAAAGAAACGTGATTACAATATGTATTCTAGTAATCAACTAATTTGGGAAAGTATCAAGTATGGTAAATGACTATAACGACGTAAAGTCGTAAACATTCATTTTTAAGTAATATTTAAAACACGAGCGGGAGTGTTTAAAACCACGAGGGCGCAGCCCGAGTGTTTTAGATCTGATAAAACACGTGATGCGAGTGTTTTGAATGGCTTCAAAAACGATTCGTTATTGCATGTTATGTTCATTAGTATTCTTTATATAAAATTGTATGTTCATTAGTATTCTTTATATAAAATTGTATGTTCAGTAGTATTCTTTCTGACATCAAGAAGTATAATCAGGTATAAAACCACGGACATGGTACTGATTTCCTTTGTGTTTTCCTCATGAATTATTAATGAGTTTTTGAAGTATTTTTACAGCAAATATAGTGATAATTAAAAGGTCAGGATTTTGAGGTCATGGTGGCACACCCCTATATCCAAAAATTGCTAGAGTACCCCCCCTGGCACCGTATACAGTATGTAATAATTTTCATACCTGAAAGTAATAGTTAGGTTGTGCTCCAAGAGAAAGTAACCTTAGTGATGTCTCCAGATTGCCAGTTCTTACACTAGAATGCAGTTGCTGCAATAAAACAAAACTATAGTTTTTAAACACTGGTCAAAAACGGTTGTTCATAGAACATTGCACGTTTTATTCCAAGTAGTCTCAGCATAAAACACGAAGCAGTGGCATTTTTTTAAATATTTATTAAGATCTAACGTTTCGTTGTATTACGTACAACATCTTCAGAGACTAAATTACAATCACAGTAAAACTAGATATTTGAATTTACATACAAAAGGTCTTAACCAATAAGAAGCGAGAATAAAATAAGCTTATAGTAAAATAATAAAGGTGAGAAAAGAGGAAGGATTAAATGGTTGGTGACAGACAAAATCAAAACAAGTAGAGTGGCGCAGAACGTATGTTAGCATTTAAGGAAGGTTTAAGTTTAGCAATAAGCAAACTTTCACGTAAAAGAAGTTCAAATTTAACGTAACCAACTAGATTCATGAGTAGAAAGAAAGATATTGGCGAACAAGGGACCTAAAGGCGAGCCCATGCATGGCAACACCGTCAACTTGTCCGTACATAATACCATTAAACAGAAAATGACAGTTTCTAACCGCAAGATTAAGTAGCTTACGGAAATTATAAATGGAAAAGCTATTAAAAGAAAGGATTAGTATTCTCTCTTGTTAATCGTTGTTTCCGTATATGCTCTACTTACTCTATTTTTCAAGCTGAGGTTGAAAAGCTTAAAATAATTTGTCGGTCTAACGCCTTTCCGGCAAGACTTATTGACAGTTGTTTCAATTCATTCTTAGACAAAATATTTTCCCCTTCTGAAAAACTATCTACTGTTTCCAAACGCCTTATTTACTTTACGTTGCCCTTCCCTGGTTCACATTTTTACAAGTGCAAACTCAGTTACGAAAACTGTTCTCTTCTGCATTTCCTCACATCACTATTCGTTTTGCCTCTCGTCCTATGCTAAGGTTCTCTAATTATTTTTCCTTTAAGGATCGTATTCCCACACGTCTGAGATCGCATGTTGTTTACAAATTTACGTGTCAAGGCTGCGGAGCCTTGTATGTCGGTGGAACAATCCGGCACATTCACACGCGAGTCTCAGAGCATATGGGCATTTCGGCTATTACTGGAAGAAAACGCAAAAATCCTCCTCCAACTAGCATTCTCTCGCACTATCTTGACAATAGACACCCCATTTCTTTCGACGACTTTAAAATAATTAACTCTTGTTCTTTTGAATCTGAACTTCTTTTACGTGAAAGTTTGCTTATTGCTAAACTTAAACCTTCCTTAAATGCTAACATAGGTTCTGCGCCACTCTACTTGTTTTGATTTTGTCTGTCACCAACCATTTAATCCTTCCTCTTTTCTCACCTTTATTATTTTACTATAAGCTTATTTTATTCTCGCTTTTTATTGGCTAAGACCTCTTGTATGTCTTGTACGTAAATTCAAATATCTAGTTTTACTGTGATCGTAATTTAGTCTCTGAAGATGTTGTACGTAATACAACGAAACGTTAGATCTTAATAAATATTTTAAAAATGCCACTGCTTCGTGTTTTATGCTGGGCTCTTACTGTATATTCATCAATAGATTACGCTTTCCGCCTGATCAATCTGTAGCAATTATAGAACTTGCTAAAATTACAAAATACTTTGGCATCCTGACCAACTTTGACATGCATTGTTTACGAATATGATGGGATTAAACCGTTTTTTGAAATCTATTGCTTTAATACGCTGTTGTTTTAGAAAAAACAAATCGCGCTCCCCAGTTTTGAAAATTACTCTGGCGAGCGCGATGAATCCCGCTCGCGTATTTTCTTCATTGCTAGCACTGTCGAATGACAAATTAATTTTCTACCTGACTTAAATCTGCTGTAGTTATTTCATCATCATCTCGACAAGGTAAACGATGAACAAAGGATAACATTTGGTATTTGGCTCTGATAAAATTAGCCTTGGTCTGCCTACAATAAGAAAAAAGACAATTGAATACACTTGCCATAACTATAAACAAATTCAACCAGGGCATTTGGTACAGATACACCTACACACGTAAAAACGCGCAAGCTGCCTGTTACATACCTGCAAGCAAGTTGTTACAAGGCTGTTCAACAGGCTGTCACCGTCATGTGTTCGCACTGGCTGTCCCAGTCTGTTAACATGTCTGTAACAGGTTGTTGACAACTTGTAACAAGGCTGATGACTCCAACAGACTGATGACAAGTTGTTCCAACAACCTGTTACCGTTCTGTACTTAACAAGTTGTTAACTGGTTGATGCTAAGTTGCTAACAAGGTTGTAGCAGCTTCTTGAATGAACAGCATTGTTACAACCTGTTAACAGCCTTGCTACAAGCCTGTTGCGAACACATCCTGTTGACAAGCTGTGAGATTTTTACGCGTGTACTTGTACGGTACACAATGTGAGTGAGTTTTCTTGAATTACTGTAGCAAAGTACCATTATAACAAAGTAGAGCGCTGCATTAAGACAGTGTTTGGGATAAAGAAAAATGAAAAGGTGGTGGTACACTGCTGAGATTTAAGTTTTAATAAACAACATACAGTACCGATGTTTTCAGTGATGCCCTTCATCACATTTTACTTTGATAAAGAGCTCCACTCAAAACATCAGTATTTCATTATCAAAAATAATCTCAGCAGTTTACCACATTTTCACTTTGCTCTATCACAGGATCGGTCAATAACAAATGACCCAGTGCTGGAAAATGTCCGGCAGCGCCGGCAGCGCCGCTGCCAGGAATTTTTTTGTAAAAATTGTTCGCAGGAAATTTTTTGTATCTTGCAGGAAATATTTGTCAGTTTTTTTTAATCCAAGTCAAAGTTTAAAGATACATTTCCTATTCGGGTGTAGATAAAAGGCGGACGCGGACGCGGACGGCGGACGGCGGACGGACTCGTGGTATTTTTAACAGGGGTTTTATCGCCGGTAGTTATTTGTGGGGTATTATCCCCCGGCGGTTGGTTACAACCGGCGGACTGACGAAATGTCGGGATTTTGTCGCTTGTTTTGTTTTGTTTTGTTTTTTTAAATAGTATTCCCGTACTTTTCCCTGCTTGCATATACGAGGTTCGGAGTGGGTGTAGATGAAAGGCGGACGCGGACGGCGGACGACTACTTTCAAATAATATAGTAATTTACTAATATAGTAATATAAAATAATAATATTAATAATAACAATAATAATAATAATAACAATAATAATAATAATAATAATAATAATAATAATAATAATAATAATAATAATGATAATAGTGATAATAATAATAGTAATAATAATAATAATAATATGGTATCCTATTCACAGGAAACACACCACCCTTCAAAGGGGTCTTCGAAAGTCTCTGTTTTCGATTATCACGACCAAATCATTTGATTGTAATTTGAATGACACGCGGTAATAAAGCATCAGAAAATCAAAATGGTTTAAATCTACGTGCATGCTCCATTGATGCCTCCAGGCTCCGGCACTGATGACAGATGTTTGCAAGGCTCAGAGAAGTAAAATTCATGATATATTTATAGACTTTACCGTTTCAAACAACCATTCATTTGATAGTTCAATTCAACAGGTTTGGTTTCCTTGCTTGAACGTCGCCCACATGCACGCGAGGCAACAAACAAACTAACAAAGCTTATATATATTATGTCACACCATGTTATTTGCGTTTTGCAGGATTTTTTTCAATAGCATGAAAGCAGGAAGCAGGAAAAACTTAACATTACTCGTACACCTCCCGCGGCATGCCCTGCATAAAAATCACAAAATCTTAATTTAAAATTTTTCATGTTACGCCAATTCTCCCGCCGAACATAATTCTTTAGTTTGTAGTGCCCGCCAAAAGTTAGTTTTACTCCATCAACATGAAACACCTACGATTTGCCTTGGCGATCGTATATACTTCTTATACAGCTTGGGTTTTTTTCGTGCATATTTTCATTTCCGACCCACGATCCGATGATTTTTTTAATCTACAGCACTTATTAGAGGTGTGAGGTTTGTTGTATCACAAAAATTAATCAAGTTTGTTGTGCCAAACGACCAGTGGCGAGTCCACGGGCCTATGTAAATTTTGCCTTTCAGATCTTTGCACAACACAGTAGCTTCAAAACGCAGGAAATGGCGTTTTAGACACCCTAGAAATCCAAAATTTTCCGGGTCAGCATTCCCCGGGATCCCCCTACGACCCCTCGCGCCTTCGGAGCTTAGCTTCTAATACCGACCCGCCCCACTCGTCAGTTTACTCTGGTCTCGCCACTCCGAACCTCGTATATGCAACCAGGGAAAAGTACGGGAATACTATTTAAAAAACCCAACAAAACAAAACAAGACAAAACAAAACAAAACAAGACAAGACAAAACAAAACAAAACAAACGACAAAATCCCGACATTTCGTCAGTCCGCCGGTTGTAACCAACCGCCGGGGGAAATACCCCGGTTAAAAATCCCCACAAATAACTACCGGCGATAAAACCCCGGTTAAAAATACCACGAGTCCGTCCGCCGTCCGCCGTCCGCCGTCCGCGTCCGCCTTTTATCTACACCCTTCCTATTCTTCAAAAAATCGAAAAGCGTCACGATCACACAATCACACAATTTTGATGGGCATCACTTTTGATCGAATATAAAGTTTCATATTCGATGACTCATCTTTCTATATTCTTGCCAAACCCAGCGGCGATTTGTAAACAATTCGAAAGTGTTTTGAAGGTCTACGTTTCGTATATCCTTGCGCAAATGACGCAACGATTTGTTTTAGAAAACAATGAAATATTTATCATTTCAGTATAGTGTTGCTGTTGCAGGCTGCAGCTGTCATTGTGCATTTGCAAGAATGCAACCTGCTTTTATCTTATTCAACTGTTTCAGCATTTCGATTTTGGACGCTGGTAACTTGTATTACGTAGTATTCAATTATGATAAGTTATGGTTTTGAGATACAAACTTGCAAGTCTGGTGGTATCACAACTTATAAAATTGAAAAATTCTATCAGGCAGGAAATCGTTAATTTAGTTTAGCAGGAAATATTTATTTTTGGATTTTGCTGCCAGGAAGAAAAATGCTTTATCTAGGACTGAAATTAAAATACTCATTCTATATTACCCCATGGTCAGATCAATTACAGTAATCAATCTCTTGTACTGTAGTATAAAACAAAGGCTTAAGGTTCCATTGACTAATGTAAAAAAACCTACATTGTACAACTTAGAGGGAGGCATTGGGATTTTCGGTATTGCGGTATTGTGGTGTTTTTCATACGGTATTTCAGTAATTTCTCCACTGGTGTGGTGTTTTGTTTTATTCATTCAAGCAGTTTTAGAATTCGTTTAATTGGAGCACCCCCAACGTCCCACTCAACTTACATAACTGTATCCTTTGGAGTAGGTTTTCTGATTCCACTCTTAATCTGATTGGGATCGAGTAAAGAATGTTCCCAAATTGAATTAGCTCCATTTGCAACAAGAGTGTTGACCATCTAGTAAAGATACAAAATAATGACATCCTCTGAACAACACTTAATTAACAGCCACATGTACACTTTTATCACAAATATTTTGTCTGAAGTTATAGGATTTAAGTGAAAACTAAGATAACAGCTAATTGCAAGTGAAAAATCAGCAATTCATCAGCAATTCACTGCCAATAAAATAAACCCTCTAGCACAACAATTTCTTTCTTTTTATAGTCCGTTTCAGCTGCTTTTGAAATCCGATACGTATAATTGAAATGAACATTCCGAACTTACGTTGCAATGTTCCGAACTAACGTTGCGAGGTAGAAACAAATTGCCGACTTAAATTTGTATCTGCTTAACCAAGTATCTATTAGTATATTCTATACAACAAATAATCTTCTTCTCCGTGATTTTACCAAAGGAATTCAATTCAAAGCTTATTAAATTCGAACTTCACAACGAACTTCGCGAACTTCCGTACCAAGTTCCCAACCCTCCAACGAATGTTGACAAACGAATTTCAAAAGCAAGCTGAAACTGACTATAAAATAAAAAAAGCTTTTCTGCAGGCACAGCTTTTTCCATGTTTTGTTGAACAAAAGTTACAGGTAGTATGAATCACATGCATCTGTTACAAATTGACAACAATGCAAAAATACTAACTTGCATTTTGTACTTTTAATTATTAATTTTAAATAAGTTATTTTCCTAAATTGATGATTATTTTACTAATAATTTAGTTACTGTATTATCTAATTTAAAGCACTGTTCTCCAAACACCAGCATTTATACTGTTTCCAACTGTTTTAGACGACCGGCCAAGACTTCAAAATATTACTTTTGATGGCATTTTTTGTTACAAGAAGGTAATCATGATAAATCATATCGGATAGTGTATATTTTGAAGGTAAGGGGGGTTACCAGTCATAATTATTGATTTATATTCTAAAATTTGTAGCTTTTTAAAAGCACAATGTGATGAATGGGATATCTGTAAAGTGCTGCCTAATACGTTTGTGTTTTATTTGGATTGGCTGAATTCAGAATGCTATCCAATCAGCGTGCCTGAAGTTCTGATTATTCTAATTCGCATAACTCACAATCATAAACAAACAAGAAACATGGCGCAAATTTACCTAAATATAACACTTCGAAGAACAGTCATAACAAGCAGCCAACTTTTTGTTACAAACAGGTAACCACCATAGGAATGTAGCTTAGACCTTAATCAAGATGCTTAGGCCAGTTGCCATTCATGTATCACAAGATAGCACTGTTGATCTGGTGAGTTAAATGTCTGAAGATATCTGGGCAACACTGTACTGTAGTACAAAAGCTCAGCTTTAACATTACGTACGTTGGTGGTATTGGCAAATTACCAAAATAAAACGAAGTAATTTACGAATAAGAGACTTCTCTGTATCTACCAGATCAAATAAATTTCTGATTTTTGGCAAGCTTATGTTGTTGTGGCTTTTTTTCGAAGTGTTATATTTAGGTGTATTCATGCCATATTTCTTGTTTGTTGATGATTGTGAATTATGCGAGTTAGGTTAACCAGAACTGGAGGCACGCTGATTGGATGACGCTCTGAAGCGAGTCTTTCAAAATAAAACACTTACGTATAGTTTGCATCACTCCATAGAAATCCCATTCATCCCAGTGTGCCTTTAAAAAATCCCAAATTTTAGAATATAAATTTAAAATTACGGCTGGTAACCCACCTCACCTTCAAAATATACACTATCCAATACTATCTGGCATGGTTACCTGCTTGTAACAAAAAATGCTATCAACGATGTTTTTGAGACACTTTTATCAAGGTTGGCCAACCATCTATTTAAAGATTTTATTATTAGTCAAAGAATAAAATACTGTATAAGTAAGATTTTATAAAGATTTTATTAATAAGATTTCATAAAGACTTTATTATATTATTATTATAAGACAAACTTGTTGTACATGTATATACATTAATGTGGATGTTCATGATCAGCCATCTTGTTACTGGCCTTTCAAAATAATATTTGGTGAGTGATGAAGTTTTTCAAAGACTATCAAAATTGCACGAGTCTGAAGGACGAGTGCTATTTGAGGTCTTTGAAAAACTCACGGGTGCGTGTTTTTCCAAAATTGCACTCGAAACCATGCTATTACAGTACTTATTAATAATATACATGAAATGTTAGACAAATGTTCTTCCAGCTACAAAGTTTACATACCACTCATTGCTCAACTTCTCAAAGCATAAATGGTTAAAAACTGCTTCGCTTTGTTCACTAAATATGGGAAACGTTTTACTCATAGCATCTAACCTCTTCTAGTCTTCTTGCAGGAACTTTAATGACAATATGAAAGCAAAATTTACTCTGTATTTCATCGAAATGTTCTTCGACAACTCTATGTTTTGGTCGCCATATTGGATTTTCTCGTGAAGGAAAAACCATCCTTCAAAATCCGCATAAGCATTTCATTGGCTTTCTGGTAGTTTCCAGTTGTTTATTAGCCAATCAGAATGGTTAATACTCATTGAAATTTGCACTGTATTACACCTTTTCTGCACTGTATTACATTGAAATTGCACTCCTCTCGACCAATCAGGATGCAGTGATTTTGTCATGTATATTATTAGCAATATAATATTATTTTGTGCCCTGCTGATAGAGGATAACTACAGCATGACACAAAGTAGAATGCAATGTCCAAATTGGCACTTCACAGGTCACAAATTATGAAACAGTTTTGAAAATTTCTACAAACTGCAAAGCAGTTCTTTCAAAAATTGCAAAATTCATTTTTGAAAAATGTAGTGTAAATATACATGTCTTGAAATTTCTCAGAATTGTACTAGTATAACTTTCTAAATGTAGTGTAACTTCTTTAAATACAGTGTATTCTCCAAACATAGCATAACTTCTCTAATTTAAATTAGTGTATAATAACTTTACTCAATACCACATAACTTCTGTAAATGCAGTCAAAATGTAGTCAACCTAGCATAGGCGTAGAGTTTTGTTTTTGTCCAGGGGGGCTGAAGTGCTGAACAGGACCTTTTTAAGAATTTTACCATGGGGGACATTTACAAAAAGGGACACTTCTAGGGGGTGCCCCCCCAGAAATTTTTGAAATTAGAGTCTTGGAAATGCCATTTCCTGCATCAATCTGAGGGGTGAGTTTTAAGAACAACTGAAGGTCATGAAATGTCATAAAAACTAGTTAAAATACAACACATTTCAACAATTTTTCGATGTTGTGTTTACTGGGTTGACTTATCACTGTATATGGGTGCTTTTGGCTGACAGGAATGATGCTGTAACAGTTACTTTAGCCTAACGAGTAACCTATAATTTGTGAATGATGATTGATGAGTCAGTTGCTGCTAAATTTCTGGGGGGGCTGAGCCCCCCATTAAGATTTCTCAGGGGGCTAAAGCCCCTCAACCCCCCCATACTCTACACGTATGCAAACTAGCATAACTTTTCAGAATGGAATACAGTATAACCTCTCAAAACAGCAGACAGTGTAACTTTTCTAAATGTACCATAATTTCTGAGAATGTACACTACAGTACTGTAACTTCCTGGAACAGAACAAAATTTCTCAAAAAAGTAAACTACTAAATGTAAAACAGTAGAGAGGGCAGTGTGAAGTGTCAAAATTAAATACAATCTCTTGGAACATGTGTAACATTTTACAAGGTAAAATATTAGTATATTTTCTCACAATATACAGGAACATAGCATTAATCTGTACACAAAAATTAATTAACTACTGTAGTTTCGTTCTGTGAAATTAATGAAGTGACCTGTCATGTTTGGAGTTTAAATGTGTCTCAGGGGAGAATAAATATAGTTATTTGAAAAGCAATAAGTTTAATTGATGGTGTAACTTAGAGGTGAGCTGATGTTAAAAAAAAGGCGATTGCTGATACCGATTGTTAAGAGCCAACATTTCCCCACCATCGGCCGATTAATCGGCAAAACCGATGTTTGCTAACCTGATGCTCAGTGCTCCTGTTTTGTCATTTTATTCATCTCAAGTTTCGCAATGAGAGGAAGTCATCAAGCCAATTCTTGTATTTCGAGCGCAACAAAACAAACAGAAAACAGCCAAGTAGTCAGCAGTGTTTCCTTTATTTAAAATATTTTTGTATCAACAACTCAACAAGCGCAAAAATGCCAAACAAGGTAAAGAATTGAAGTATACGATACACTGTACCAGACGCTCGCTCCCCCGATTTTGACGAGAGGGTTGTGGCTGTATACAGGCTATGATAAACGAGGACAAGAGAGCAGAAATATGAGGACAAGAGTCACAAGACAGCCGATCCGATGGTGAAAGACAATCGGCTGATGGCCGATTGTGAGAAAAACTAGCTGTTGATTGGCTCACCGATGTTTTGCTGATGTTTGGCTCACCTCTTAGTGTAACTGCCAAAAATAGTAGTAATTTGCCATCTTAATGTAATAGAAGATGCTTTAATATTTAAACCAATCCTTTTTTGAACCAACACAAATAACAGAAGTTATAATAATAATTGTTTACAATTACATTGAGAATCACTTGGTAACATCTAACTTCTTATATATGGTATTACTTGAAGTAATATATGCAACACGAGTCAGTATTCTTTCTCCAATTTCTAAATATAGCCAAGCAGCTTAAAAATACAAGGGAAAGCTGAGTTTTTTAACCAACTTGGCTGTATTTAGATATTGGAGAAAGAACACGGATGAGTATTGGATATAGCTTTTCAAACGAATCGCTGTTTTTAAGAGAAAATCAACCTCAAAGTTTGCTAAATTTGACTGTAATTTTCCTCCAATTTCAAAATACTGATTAAATATTGGTTTCTTTTGAATTTTCCTCATGAACTATTAATTAGTTTGAGAATCCCCATGCAAGTATATAGGGAGCTTACGCAAGCTAGGATGACGGCAGCAATTTAAAGTTCAGTATCTAACAGAAACCACAAATCAATTACGTAGTATTGAATACTTAAAGTATGTTTTTCAATATCCAAAAGCTTATAAAGTTCTAAAAGGATTTCGTTGTGTATTTGAAGTCAAACTTGGCTAACAGGTTTCTCCGTTCCACGAGTTAACGTCGTCCTGAAGACGTGAAAATGATCTAAATAACGTTGTATGTAGAATGGGAATGGCGTTAAGATTACTCTTGGGACTAAAAATTATTCATCTTCTTTGTTGTGTGAGGAAAATTCTATTGAGGACGTTGTACTTGAGGTTCGCCTTGTATTTGCTTAAGCTCTCTTATGACTGTACTAGAGATGAGCCGATTACAAAAAGTGCCGATTACTGAAGCCAATTATTTGGTGGCCGATTAATACAAATAATTGGCCAATTAATCAGTATATGCCGATTAGTGCTACGTTGTTGGTTACCAGTCCCTGCGCAGTTTTGCAATGTTGTAGGGATTGCTAAATTGCAAGCAAGATTTTTGAAATTTAACAGAAATGTTTCGTGATGATTAGTTTTGCGTGTTTTGAGAATCAATTTCGGTATGCGCTATGCTATTATCAGAGAAGAATTGACAAATCTTTGTAATACAACAATTGTTATAATATTTAATATTAGTTTATAAAACAGTAAACAGTATACTCAAATTAAATTAATAATCATAGTTCAATTTTGGCAAATTCTGATGTAAAAACTCAAAATATTATCCGCTTTATGCGGTGCTAGCCTGTTTTGTTTGGAAATGTTCATTCGTCGCTAAACACATGCTCTGAATAAACACTTGAACTGGCACAACTTTCTGCCACCAAACATAAAGGCATGCTTGCAATGGCTGCAGCGGAAGGGCAAGAAAAGGCGTCAATCTCTTCTTCAACTTCGTGGCTGGTATTGGAAGTGGTGTCGCTTGAAGAATTATTGTGAAAATGCCTCAAGCGAAAGTGCTTTGCCATTTTCTCGTGTTTCAAAGCGTTTCACAAATCTTTTGACAGAAGAGTTTGAACTTTGTTTTGATGCTCGCGATTTGATCAGCTACTATATACATAACGAATTCGCGATTTTCATAAACTTTGTGGCAAACATCCGAAATAACAAACGAACTTCAGAACTCTTCCATCAAGAGTAATGTGAAATGCTCTGTAATCATTGTGAAATAAGGACTATTGTGTTTGGGCTTATGCAGTTACGGACTTATGGTATGTGTTTGCCTCATTCATGAAAAGCTTAATTTAAGACATGCACTGATTATTTTGCCGATTATTACACAGCCGATTACCGATTATTTTAAATTGGCCGATTAATCGGCTTTGCAGATTAGTTTCGGATTAATCTGCTCATCTCTAACTTACTGAGAGGGGGTGTACTTGAATGATCCCACTCAAAAAAGGCCCTAGATACCAGTTAATCCTGCACCACTAGTTTCCTTTCATAATTTTACAAATATACAACACTTTTGAAAATTGTATTTTGAAAACTACAAACATTTCATAAAGAACACAAAATTATCCAACTTTACCTAATTATTTAATACAAGCGTGACTAATAGAATCAGCAAATCAGCAAATCGAAAAGATCACTCATAGAGCCAATCAGAAGCCACGCTCAAATGTTGTTACATTCTTCATTTAATTGATACACCCAAAAATATTCTCATTATAAAATGTTGCGAACATTCGTATATAACTCAAAAACTATAAGTTGTATCAAAAACCACACACTTAAAAGTATCGCGACTTTTTCTATAAAACTGAAACAAAAAACCAACAATAACAACACGACACCGCTGTATACTGTCAAGCGAGATTTCCGACCACCGAAATGCAAGATCAATAATCACTGACATTGTTTATAAATACGAATGAGTTTATAGCGAAACAGGAAAATTTAATAAATAAAGACGTTTGTATTCTGGCATCGGTCAAGAGAGCAGCCGCATGGGTAGAAAAGCATTATTTGCCTATTTGGCATCAATTATAGAGGCAGTTTGTGAACAAACAGTAGAACAAACCAAGCGGTAAATACGACATTCTGACACTAAAGTTTTGTCTAAACATCAAATTATCCAGAGGGGAATGACAATGGATCGTACAATAGAACCGAGTGCTGGATTACATAAACCGTTGAGACGAGAAAAGGGAAAACCGTCGCTTACCTGAAGCAGAGAAGGGCTCCAAGATCCATGTCTCAGATGCCGAACTTGACTGATATGTCGGCCCAAACTTCGGTGGACACTACAGCAGTCGTTGCAAATCAGAACACCACGGTTAATTGAAGCCCAAGCCGGAGCTGTTAAGATGTAATATAAAGGGCACACGAGAATAATAAACACAGCGCTCAGTAATAAACACAGCGAATCGAAGTAAAAGAAAATGTAGCATATTAATTGAAAGGCTTTCTTACCGAGAGCACTGCAGTCGGCGCATATGTCGCCAGAACTCCGCGATTTACCACGGGATGACATCAGACTCTTGTGTCTAACGAAACATAAATAATATCTTTATTTCCTTTCGAATAAATCCCAGAGGTTTAGAGTACGAGGTCTGAACAAAGCATCGACTTAGCCTTTTCCTTTTTGGCGACTATTTTCGCTCTCACGTACAGACTTCGCAAGGTTTGACTTCCACCTTTCCCATCCTTGTGGTACTTCTGCACAGTGGGTGACGCTTCGGGGCATGCGCACTTGTGTTTGTGGTTTCGCGCGAATCTATTTTGGAAAATTCAAATGACGAATTAATTACGCATTCAACTTACATTTTCTTCAAGCAAGTGCTTGTAGCAAAATTCCTGCTAGCGTATTTATGCTTGACGCGTTGAAATAACATGTCCATTACTGCTCTCGATCGCCGTGACTATAGTTATGTGGTCACTCATTTTATGTGGGCTGTTTTATAATATAGGAAGTTGGGAAGACAATGGGAAAGAATATGATACTATATGACTATATGATTAATTAAATCTATCAACACTTTGCCAACGCCAAATGCGCAACAGCATAATGAGAATAGTAATTGTGTTCACAATAGGATGATGACGCTCGAAAATTAGTTCCTTTTCCGGCTTTTTAGTTTTTACTTCCCCCAGACTAAAGGAAAAGAAAGAATATATCGTATTCATAAAAATAGCTTCAAATTTATACCGTTTTAACTTACATGCATTTAAATTGGCCTTTCCAGCCTCGTTAACTAAGTCATTTATTCATTGAGTTTTCACCTTATTTAAATGATCAAATTGGATTTGCTATGATTTAAGAAGTAATTAGCAAGCAGTTAAACCAAACATAAATGCTATGAAAAGAACCCTTGGGTATCGAGGTGCCATCATGAGGTGGAATTCCTTACCTCAAAATTACAATTCAGATGTTCATCCTATTATGTAAGTTGTAAGTTTTAACTATTTAAATTTTGTATTTTTTCCTGTATGTTACTATTCTTAGTTGTAAATATAGTTATATTACCTGCATGTAAATAGTCAGATTAGGATTTTACATACGATTTATTTTAACTTTTTAACTAAATTATTTGTATTTTGTATTTACCACACGGCCCCATGGAAAACAGCCCTCATATAGGTTGATGTGGTTACCGTGTTTTAATATTATTAACGATAATATTATATACTGTGTATAATATAATCATAATATACTGTATAATTATATATATACTGTGTATAATTAAAGATAATATATACTGTATATATTAAAGTGTTGACTAAATCAAGATTGGGCAGGTTCCAAGTTTAGACTTCAACTTAATAACAAGCAATAGTTTATTTTCAATATTTCTTGAAATTACCACTCCAAACACGAACCCAACTCCGTGAACGTATCGGATTTCCGATAATTTACAAGAATCTGGCACTACTAATGGCAATATGATAACGTCATCAAATCCACAACGACAACGAGAGTAAACAACGTTCAGCCGTCATGCACATATACTTTTAAGCCCTAATCAAACGAGAACGCAAGTCATCGCAAGTTGGCAGTCAGAATTTCTGTGGCGGTCGTTCGAACACCCAAATTAAAAAAATAAAGGTTTCATGAGTGTTTTAAACAAGTTTTAACTTTGTCACGGTACATGATATTTTTGGGAAACTATTCAGAGGGGCTGGCTGAGATAGTGTGACTGCCAACTTGCGATGACTTGCGTTCTCGTTTGATTAGGGCTTTAAAATCGAGAACGCAAGTCATTGCAAGTTGGCAGTCACGCTATCTCAGCCAGCCGCTCTGAATAATTTCCCGGAAATATTATGTACCTTGACAATGTTAAAACTTGTTTAAAACACTCATGAAACCTTTATTTTGTTAATTTGGGGTGTTCGAACGACCGTCACAGAAACTTGTGACTACCAACTTGCGATGACTTGCGTTCTCGTTTGATTACGGCTTAAGATGGCTTGAGAAGAAGCGGAAATGTTTATGAGATTAATCAGTTAACAGTCAGTGGAAAACAAACTTTAACAAAGTAAATTTAAGCAATAGTTTTGTGAAGACATTTGCGCTTGTAACTAAAGTTTGTTAATATTTGTTGTCAAATAGGTTGTGTCGCACTATTTTTAGCCAAAATTATATTCAAATTCTGAGCTTCAAACTTCAAAATTATTTCAATTATGAAATATGAGTTA
Source organism: Paragorgia papillata (assembly GCA_035771165.1). Taxonomy (NCBI): domain Eukaryota; kingdom Metazoa; phylum Cnidaria; class Anthozoa; order Scleralcyonacea; family Coralliidae; genus Paragorgia; species Paragorgia papillata. The sequence continues at coordinate 2,109,735 of JAWNZC010000001.1, read as the reverse complement.
CCTAACTCAATTATGGAGGAGTTCTAAACATATAAGACCAAGTTCTAACACAGGTTCGCCTAAACTTGATGTATGTTACGTTTTGCCAAACAGAAATCAAGTTTTGAAACGAATCCCTCTCAATCTCGCTCAATTTTGACCATCGATCCGCACGCCTGCATGTGCATGTTTCTAGAGCATTTCTTGTGTTTTTATATCTTTTAAAATCGTTATTGCGACGTTTTGTCTAATTTTAGGACAATAATCTCAATCTGAATGTTTGTGCAAGAAAAGTGTACGTGTCCACAAGTGTTTACTTATCCGGCCGCTCAGCCGAGTTGGTCGGTTTGTCGAGATAAACTTCACGTTCCGTTTATATGAAAGCCAGTTACCTGGCAAGTTGTAATATTCAAGATGATTATCAACAACGAAAGTGACACAAAGTGTCAAAGCAACGAATATAGAAAATTCGTCGCGATATGCCAGTTCGGGGACGTTCCCCCGATCGATAAAATCTTACAATTCAAAGTCCTTGAAATGCCATTTCCTGCATGCATTTCGGCAGAATTCTGGGATTTCTTGGAAAGAAACACTGACGTTTCGAGCGGTATTTCTCAGTTTGTCGTTCCAAAATAATCGGCACTTCACAACCCTTTTCGCTTTGCTATAACGCTTCGAAAACACTATATACTTGATCTGCTACAGGAGTACAGCACTGCCAGCATCCTGTTGCAACGTAGCCTCCCCCGCAAGGCTGATTTCCACTAGGCGGAATTTTGCACGCTGAGCGGAAATTTTCTTTGTCTTGTGATTTCTTTTCTTTGTCTTTGTCGAACTAATTAGAAAAGACAAAGAAAAATTCCGCTCAGCGCGCAAAATTCCGCCTAGTGGAAAACCGGCTTAAGAACGACTGCGGGGGAGGCTAGTTGCAACGCAGGTCATATTTTATTTCTAAAACAACTGATCATGCAACTAAGTCTAAAACACTAAAGCCAACGATTAAAACTAGCATAGACATAGACATAAACGGATCCAGAAATTATTCAGGAGTGTGTGTGTGTGTGTGTGCGTGCGTGCGTGCGTTCGTGCGTGCGTGCTTGCGTGCGTGGCAACGGGCCTGAAATATTAAAACAGAGCATAGAGCATGTATGTTGCGATGGATGGGGTAGGCATAGAAGTGGAGATAGGGGTGAGGGACTGAGTGTGGGTGTGGGTAACCAGGCAGGCAGTAATCACCACTGGCACTGTCCGGAAACTCTACAACCACGCAAATAAAATCCATCATATAGCAATGTTTCATTCGACATTCAATATAATTGAGATGTAATATATCAGGCACTCGGAGGAGTGTTTCATCAGGATATCCAAACACCGAGACGTTTGTTGAGCACTCCTCCGAGTGTATGGTATAGCATCTCAAACAAATCAGTATTTTAAGAGAAAATCCAGATGAAAGTTTGCTTAATTTATGTAATTTCTTCCTCCGATATCCAAACCACCGACACGGTACTGATTTCCTTTGTGTTTTCTTCATGAATTATTAATGAGTTTGAGATATATATTTTAAGTACATGACTTGAAAACCTTCCGAGAAAGAGAATATGGTCTGGTGAATATTTATATAAATTAAAAGTTACTTGTTCTGCACTTTACTGCAGTTAAAGAATAAACCTCTCTCGATGACAATTATATAGTTAAGGCTTTTCTAGACGGTACGATTGTCATCGTGATGTAAGTGATTCACCGCCAATTGTGTAGATGTGCGGTTTCAGCCGACATTCACCATCGAATCAATTTGTGTCACGTACCAAAACGTTCATGCACCAGAATGACAATCGTATATACAACAATCGTATAGTTTAAGGTAAACTCATTTGCATATTGAGAAATATTGAAAAAAATAAAATATTTATTGGGTTGTTTAGGTCTTAGGTTCATTGCACGGGCAGAGGTGAATTGAAGTGAAGTGAAGTGAAGTGGGGTGGGGTGAGGTGAGGTGAGGTGAGGTGAGGTGAGGTGAGGTGAAGTGAAGTGAAGTGAGGTGAGGTGAGGTGAGGTGAGGTGAGGGGAGGGGAGGTGAGGTGAGGTGAGGTGAGGTGAGGTGAGGTGAGGTGAGGTGAGGTGAGGTGAGGTGAGGTGAGGTGAGGTGAGGTGAGGTGAGGTGAGGTGAGGTGAAGTGAGGTGAAGTGAAGTGAAGTGAAGTGAAGTGAAGTGAAGTGAAGTGAAGTGAAGTGAAGTGAAGTGAAGTGCAGTGAAGTGTACAAGAGATGTTCCAAGAATGTCAGATTCAAATGATACAAGAGTAAAGAGAAAGAGCTGTTAACGCAAATTATGTAAAATAGCTTTTACCCGCATAATTTGAGTCACAAACTTTTAGAGCATCTTTTGTATACGTATCTGCTCGTGCAATAAACTTAAAATCTGCACAAACAAGCTTAGGCCTTGTTTATACAGCGTGCTATGTAGCGAAGTAATTATTCGCCTAATTGGTTCGGTCATAGGCTCATAGCACGCTCTATAAATCTGGGTCCCCCTTTGACCTATTAGGTCCGCTCTTAACCGTGCGGCTCGCTCGTCGAAGGCGTGTGGAACACACTTAGCACGGTAAAGCACGCTGGTGATTTGTACGATTGAGCCAACACCGTACCTAAATAAGTGATAATTGATATAATTTATTGTAACGCATAACTAAATTTTGGCGCTATAATAAATTTGGTTCGTTCAAAATTTTTCATGTACGAGTCTGTGCGTGTTCTATCAGCGTGCCAAGGACCGCAAGTTCGGTGCGTTCATAGCACGCTGTATAATATTTTTTCCGCCAATATTTTTTTATAATAAGCAAATTAGCATTGCGTGTCCTATTACCTTAAAAAGGATAAATTGACATCGAAATATGCAACTTGATAAGGTTTAAGCGGAATTGAGGGGAAGCTTTTTTTCGCCTCGCGTCAGCTTTCTACGAAGTCACGCCATGCCCACGCAGTTGACCCACCATCGTTGCCCTAATAGGCTGGACAAACCATTTTCTGTGTATTTTATTCTGACCTATATATTAGATCTTTATTAATTACTTGTTAACCTATTGCTGGCCTAGGATGTCTGAGGGCGAAGTTCTTCCTTGGAGACGAGTAAAATCGTCTGGACAGAGTAAGACAGTAACGGGGCCGTTTTTTGCCAGCTCAGACAGGAAGAGGTTAAACAAGGGCGTTCATGTTATTGGTAATTGATACTATAGTATTTTATTGCCAGATGTGCCTGGACGTGTTCTTGTTTCGTAGGTTTAACCCTTTACCGGCAGATTACCAGGAGATCTCCACATGACGAGTAAAATCGTTTGGCGTTAGCCAGAGTAAATGTAATAAGTTGCCAAATGGCAACCATGAGTGGGTTAACCCTTTCAACCCGAATAGCCTCCCAATGACGAGTAAAAGCGTCTGGCGTTATCCAGAGTAAAATACTAAAAGGGAATTCGGGGTTGAAAAGGTTAATTGTTAATCTCAGCGACGAGAAAAATGATCTGGATTTTATAGCCGGAATAAAATACTGAAAGGGAGCTCAGCTGTTCAGGGTTGAAAGGGTTAAACCTACGAAACAAGAACACGTCCAGGCACATCTGGCAATAAAATACTAGTATCAATTACCAATAACACGAACGCCCTTGTTTAACCTCTTGCTGTCTGAGCTGGCAAAAAACGGCCCCGTTACTGTTTTACTCTGTCTAACACCAGACGATTTTACTCGTCCCCAAGGAAGAACAACCCTCAGACATCCTAGGCCAGGAATAGGTTAACAAGCAATTATTTTAACCCACTCATGGTTGCCATTTGGCAACTTATTACTTTTACTCCGGCGGCTAACGCCAAACGATTTTACTCGGCATGTGGAGATCTCCTGGTAATCTGCCCGGTAAAGGGTTAAGCAAAATACAATATTCGCGGCCGAACGGTATATACCACGCTTATTCCTTGAACAGGCAAGTTTCTGCAAGAGGTCCCCAGTTGACAAGTAAAATCGTCTGGAGTTAGCCAGAGTAAAATCGTCTGGCGTTAGCCAGATTTTCCGCCCACCCCGGACCTGCGACAAAAGTAGGACAAAATGTCCGATTGCCTGTTAAAGGGTATTGGCAATGAAAATTAAGTTAGTTTAATCTGAAAGAACTCGTAAAATTGTAATAGAAGACCTTTTACAACTTTTTCGTATCTTTCTTCGTTTTCAATATACTTTAATTTGTTTAATATGTAAATGAGATGGGCTCTGACGTCATGAGCAGGGTACAGTATTTTTACACAAAGCAACATCAGTTATGAAATGTTCAGTGTCACAAGGCGTTTGTATGTGCACAGTTTCAAGTGATTTCGTTGAACAAATTTAGAGATATAACTGATTTTTCTACGTGTGAAAATACTGTACCGTGCTCATGAAGTCAGAGACCATTCATTTACATATTAAACAAATTGAAATATCTTGAAAACGAAGAAAAATACGAAAAAATTGTAAAGGCTCTTCTATTACAATTTTATGAGTTCTTTTAAATTAGACAAACTTAAATTTTGTTGCCAATATCCTTTAAAGGGGGTTAATCATAAAGGCCAGTCACCATTTTAAATACTCTATATTTATGTGTATTTAAATTAGTCTTTCTAGCCTCGTTATGAAGCAAAGATTGTTTTGAATTGTAGACACGATAAACAAGGCGAGAAAGGTTTATTAAGATGCACAAAAATGTTCAAATTAGTCTCCATTATGAAACAGGTCTATATACGGAATTATATAAAAACGGCTTGTCTTCAAACTCGCCTTGTAAGTGATCCCACACAGTTGGGCCGCTCATAGTGTATCTATTACATATAACGTGGTTATTTATGGGAACAGCACCGGAAGATATTAGAGGGCAGTGGTCATGGGATAGTAACGAGCGATTAACCCACACCCGGCCCGGAAGCGCAGCTGGTAATCTTACAGATACACCTGTCTTACAGATTATGCTTATATATAGCGAGCCTTGTTTCCTTTACCTGACTTTGACGATATGACGTCAAAATTGAAAAGCTAACTTTTTTGTACATCAAAATTGAGCCGTTATTCAAATTCAAAATGGCGTCATAAAATACGAGAATGATAACGTCATTTCTCGAGTACAAGAGCAGATATTTGATCCGCGTTCCTGGAAAACAATATGCTTATCATGTAACAGGGTACGAAGTCTCTCAAGAACTATCACTTATGCTGCTTTTAGTTACGATTTTGATTGTTATAGATGGGATTTCTTTCTTCTTCATTTTTTTACTATCGTAATTGTTAGATTTTCTTTTGGGGCCCGTAGTAATTGCCTTACGCTGTTGCGGCCACACCCACGAAGTGTGTGTGTATATATATATATATACGGTATATATATATAGTATATATATATATATATATTAATTCCATGATCGCCTCGGATTCTTTTGTTCTCCGAGGGAATGTAAACCTCGTATTTCCCTCATTGCTCATGCAAGAGGGAAATTTATCCGTTGTCTTCTAATTTTCCCGTGCATGTTGATGAGGGAAAATTAGAAGACAAAGAAATCCTTTGTCTTCTTCTAATTTTTCCCGTGCATGTTGATGAGGGAAAATTAGAAGACAAAGAAATCTTTTGTCTTCTTCTAAATTTCCCGCCTAGGATTAAATTGTCGTTCGAGGTTAAAAAGGATCACTCAAAAGGACACGTCTAGCTTTTCGCGCGGTTTTTTCAAAATATGTCGTCAAATATGTTTTTTTAAAAAGCTAAGTGTAAACCAGATTTCTGACTAGGGTTAGGATTTTTGTTGTGGTTAGGGTGTCGAGAAGATTGCTAAATTCTTGAGACTCGTGCACTGAAGCTGGGTTGACGACAAATTTGGAAAAAAACAAATTTGACGACAAATTTGGAAATAAAAACAAATTTGACTAGCCTAGTTTCTAGGCCTTCCTCGGTTGACACGTTTCGGAAGTGATCCGAACGGACCCGCTGTGGAAGGCCTAGCAAAATTCGTAAACACTTTCACTTTACAGCTCAGTTGTTTATTGAGGAAGAATTGTGATGTTATGACGTCCGAAGTGTTTCCCGACTCTTTCTATTTCCATCTGCATAAAATAATACAAGCCTACTCACCTCGGATCGACGAAGGTTCACTGGCCTAGCTTTCTTATCACTAGCTTTCATTCTGCAACCGCCAAAAGTTGAAAGTTAAACAGTTAAATTTTCATTTTGAGCTCCAATTGGAATATATTCCATAATTTCCTTCTTTCGATCGCCAAGATATCTTTGGTAAAATCTTCGCAGACATCCTTATGCTTTTTATATAATATACTGTCGCTACGCTAGATCCCAGGAACACTCGAAGTACCAGAACAATTCTGGGCAGGACCTTTTTGCGAATGTTGCTGGGCCTTCTCGTTTCCAGCTTCTCCCCAGTCTTCCCAAGAACCCAAACCGACTACGCAGCTTAGCTCATGCGGAAACGAAAGGCTTAGAAACTAGGCTAAAATTTGACGACATATTTGGGAAAACCGCTGGAGGACTGACCGGGTCTCTTTAAGTCATTCCTAGTTTAATTAACATTGACCTAAATGGTTTGGAAACGGGTGAATATCAAAGCGGCTAACAATGATCTTCAATGTATGTTGAGGATGGCCTGAAAGTGCACAAATCTTTTGTTTTACGTTCATTAATATTTATACAGCAACGCTGCTATTGGCTGATTGCTTCATTATACCAAAAATACAATGTGTAAAACCAATCTCGTTCCCAGAGCCCACATTCCCCACCCGGGAAACGAGAGACTCTGGGATAATCCGTTTCAAATCACAGGATTCTTGTTATTCCAGTTGAGGTACGCATGCGTAAATATCCGAGCGGAATCTGGATAGTATGTTCTCCTTGTTTGACTTTTCCCGGGTTGCTGGCGAAGCTCGAATTACAGCATCTACACACATACGGCGAAGATATCGATCGCGGCAACGCCTTCACTGGAGTCTTGTCGTCCGACATCTTTGTTATTTTGGTTTTATTAATTCTACTTCCGGTCACTTCAGACCAACTCACGCTCACTATTCAGCCAATAACGTAACGATTTGAAACGGATTATCCCAGAGTCTCTCGTTTCCCGGGTGGGGAACGTGGGCTCTGGGAACGAGATTGTGCACAAACGTGAACAAACATAGAGCAAAGCCTTTTGCCGCGTTTCCAGACAATTTATTCCTAGGGACTCTTACTATGGTTGCAGTGACTCCATCGAGTCAGAAAATAAAGCTCGCGAAATGTCGATTTGGCCTTCGTAATGGAGCTGGTTAGGCAATTGTTTATGTAGATCAATACGAAGATTGGAAATTCTGGAACAATGCTGGGTTGTTTATTTTGGTTGTAAAAACCGGGGGGGGGAGAGAAGAAAAGGAACGAGGGCAAACTCCGTAACGACATTTTACACGCGCAGTTGGTACCTTCAGTCAAAAAATGAATTATTTTTAAATAGAAGTCCCTTCAATGTCATGTTTGGAAATGTTAATAGTTTTACGATATTTTAATAGCTTTGCCATATATTACAACAAAAATAAAACGAAGAGAAACAAAACCAAACAAAAAAACCCAACAAACAAACAAATTAAAATAAAACGTAAACAAACAAACAAACAACAAACACACACACGCACACATATATATATATATATATATATATATATATATATATATATATATATATATATATATATATATATATATATATATATATATAGTATAATTTCAGAGGTGAATATAAAGATTCCGGACATTTGATTGGTTAAAAATTTCTTCATAAATCATTATATTCACCGCGCCAGGCGGTGAATATAACATCACTAGAAAGAGGTTTTCGAGGGGAGTCTGGGACTTTTTTCCAACTAAATTGAGTTAACTCGTTCCAGTCTCCCCTCGGAATTATGATTTTGATGAATGTTAATTTTCAAAATGGCGGAGTTTTTTTTTAAAATGGCGACCGTACTTTTAAAGCGAACATATCGTCAAAACTTCTCAAATAACTCAGGAGAAATAGACTGTATACATCGAATAGCTTGGAGATACAACTGTCTAAAGGTAAGGAAATGTTTTGTCGTAATTATTTTTTATTTTGGAAGAGTTTTGATCGTATTAAGCCGTGCTTTTGAAAGTGACTGAGTGAAGAAAAGATTCAACATTCAATTTCCAAGATCAAGATAAGATAAACTAATACATTTATAAACGTGTGTTTTAACTTCCTTGGATATTCACTTCCGAAATATTATACTATAACAATTATTCACCTCAGTCTCGGTGAATATTGGTGAATATATTTACCTCGGCTTCGCCTCGGCAAATATTCACCGATATTCACCTCGACTTCGGTGAATAATTGTCATATATATACATTTTTCATGTTGATGAGGGAAAATATATGCAAGGACTATGTTCCAACGAACAATGAGTTACTCGATCCAGTCTTCTTTTAGGGATCAGCGACTGCCTCCTCCGCAGGCCCTCGTTGCATCATGGACAGGTCACACACGCCGAATTTAGGGCCTACAAGATCCTGTAAAAAATTTGGCAAAACTTGGCACGGAATAAATTTGCATAATTAACTACCATTGTTAATAGCCATGGCTATTTCCGAAGATTTTGAAGGACATTGAAGACTTACGACTTACGAATCCTAGCTTTAAAATGAAGGAATTGTTGAAAAAAGCAATTACGGTTGAACTTTGTCAACTTTCGGCCGGAATAATCAACGAAAATGCACTTTAGTCTACCCAGAGACTCTTGGGTTTATACTTTTTCGGTTTCCACAACAACTGAAACTTGAATTACGCTACACTATAGCGTACAATTTAACAAAATTAAATCTCATTAACTCTTGGTCAGTTGACAGCTTTGATAGCTAAATAAAGCAAAAAACAATAAGAAAAACCTGTACTTTCCTGACCGTCGAATTTGCTTTTGTTCGGCAGATATTTTCCCCTTCAATTCCTTTTTGTCGCTAAAAATATTATTGGCAGGAGATCGGTAATTCTAAAACATATTGGTTTCTTCATTGTCATGATCTGTAAGAAAGTTTAGACCGAATTTCTTGGTGGGTCACAGTGTTAAAAGAACTTGGACGTACGTTTGTCGAACAGCGGCCGGGAAAAAATTGCAGGCCCTCTCAAAACTATCGCCTCTAGGGCCTAGTCTCCCTGTGCATAATGGGATCAGTCCCCATTTTGTTTACAGGATCTGGCACTCTCAAAAGTATGACCTGTCCATGATGCAATGAGGGCCTGCGGAGGAGGCAGGGATCAGTGAAGGCTACGCTGCCCGGCGAGAGAACCTCTTGTCAAAGACGCCACCAAACATGTTGCAGCAATCTAATTTAAGCCCGACCAATAAAAACACTTGCCTAACAGGTTTATTTCCAGTGCAGATATTTCTAAGCCAATCAGTAAATGGGGTCAAGATCTGACTCAAGCGACTTCATTGGCTCGAAGCGATCAAAGAAATAGCGTCTTCAACCAGAGGTCTCGCCGCATTTAGGAGGGAGCGGACGGCGTAGAACCTATGAGACCAGGATAAGTGAAGGCAGGTAATTCTATAATATATTGACTAGTCGTGTGGTACAAATTTAGCTCTCCGATTGATCAATTTACTGTTGAGGTATAATATTAGTAAGTACGTAACTACAAAATGAACATAAAAAATATCAAGCTTCACCTGAGAGATAAATCTGAAGAGCGGCACCTTTGGTTCATATTCACATCAGGTTTCGCTACGAGTCTGGTATAGCAGGAATTATCTTAAAGATAAACTTTCTTAAAATCGTTATTCCCAAACGTTGCGTTACATTTCGGACATTTCCTTTGCCTCGTATCGTAACGTGTTTTCAAACATTCGAAGCAGAATATGTGATAACACTTGGTAAGAATGGCGTCTTTTTGCCTCGTGTTACAGCAAGGACATGTAAGTCGAGCTTTGTATTCTTTGATCTCTTCCAAAAGAATTTCATCTGCAGTGCCGTAGATATCCATTTTCTTTTGTTTCTCTAACTTTCTCTTAAAACTTGAAATGTCCTCCTAATAGAAACGAGATAAACTCAATTCAACATCTTCCATCCGTATAGCGAAAAATTTTATGTATTTTATTCCAGTTGACTCATACTTTATTCTGGTTGACGTATACTTTACTCTAGCTAACTTACTGTACACTTTACACACAACTGAACACAACACAACCAAACCAAATCGCCACACCACATCGCACCGCATCTCATCACACACACAACACACCACACCACGCCACACCACAACACTGCGCTGCGCAACGCAACGCAACACAGCACACCCCATCGCATCGCAAGCACAGTACATCATAACAAAACCAGGCACAGGACAGTACAACACCACGCCACACCAACGTAAGGATGTCTTATTCTATGTATAGGATAAATGCCGAGAATGGAGGCTTTATGCCAGATATATCCCGAGGGCCGAAGGGATTTATCTGGCTTAATTTATTATTGAGTCGGTTTTCTTTGTTCTTTCGAGGGCTTTATATCGCATAAAGCCCTTGAATAATAATTAGAAACGAAATGAAGAAAAAAAACAAGGAAAATCTTTGTCCAAGGTGATATAAAGCCCTCGGACGCTGCGCGTCCTCGGGTCTTTATATAACATACATCCCTCGTTCTCGGGATTTATCTATTACTTAAAGCCGACGTTCGAGGTATTTATCCGACTTAAAACACGATTGAAGAAGGTTTTCTAAAAAAATAGCCTTTACCGAGTGTCAAAGGACATTGTTATGTCGAATGTTAACGGGATTTGAAGAAATAATAAGACTCCAAAGCAGTTGATTAAACAAACTTGAGTAGTAGGTAAAGGTTCATTGAACACATACACAGACTTCTACAAGCTTGTTAGTATAATAATTAGTACCAGATCTATCATTACAGCATTGGGCATGCGTATGGGTGCAGTATCAATCCCACATTTTATGCCCAACGTTCAGTGTAATAAAGTGCTGACTCAACCAACAGATTTTGATGATTTTCATTGGTTTGCCTTCCTCTCGTAAACTACGTGGAGCGAAAAGCAAACCCTTGCTCTCCTTCCCGTATGTGGGCGCTACCGGCGTTACCATACGAGATAGTTGCAGCAGGCACCCTATGAATTGGGCACTTATAAATTCATAGGGATTATATATATAATCCCCGGGCTTTATATATATAATCCCTATGAATTTATAATGAGGGATTTATGGGATATAAATCCCTCAAAACAAAAAGAAAACCGACTTGATCGTGTTTTAAGTAATAGATAAAGCGTCCGAGGGCTTTATATCGCATACATCCCGACTTTATGCAATATAAAGACCTCGGAAGAACAAAGAAAAACGACTCGATAATAAATTATGACATCTTAAACACAGCGTAGCACAACACGCCATATACCTCAGAATGTAAAAAAGTAGAGCGCTGCGTAGGCAGTGTTATAGATAGAGCAAAGTGAAAAGGTGGTAAACCGCCGAGATTAGTTTTGATAACAAAATACTGACGTTTCGAACGGAGATTTCATCAAAGTAAAATGAGGCAAGATGAAGAGCTCGGCGCTCGAAAGTCAAGTAATCTCAGCAGTTTACCAACTTTGTCACATGACTCGCATCACACCTCACCTGATTATAACTGATAGCTGGAACGGGTGTTACATACAACTAACCTGCATTCGTCTACTTCTAAATATCTCTTCTTCCAAGGATCTTGTTTTGCTTCTTAGCGATTTCTCCGCCTGAAAAAAAAAATGAAACGAGAAAAAATGTAATATTTTATATTGTACTGTTTTATTATTACCAAAGTCACGATCATCTTCTGCTTGGTCAAAATCAGTGCAAGTATATCACTAATAGTATCCCTTCTGTAATCAATCAGTTATTATTGTTGTTGCTGCTGCTGTTGTCGTCATCATCGTTGTAGTAGTAATAGTAGTGGTATTTGTTGTTGTTGTTGTTGTTGTTGTTGTTGTTGTTGTTGTTGCTGCTGTTGCTGTTGCTGCTGTTGCTGCTGTTGTTGCTGTTGTTGTTGCTGTTGTTGCTGTTGTTGTTGCTGTTGTTGCTGTTGTTGCTGTTGTTGTTGTTGTTGTTGTTGTTGTTGTTGTTGTTGTTATTGTTATTGTTGTTGTTGTTGTTGTTGTTGTTGTTGTTGTTGTTGTTGTTGTTGTTATTGTTGCTGCAGCTGTTATCGTTGTCGTTGGCCACAGAAGAAAAAGTTTTGCAAAACAATTTCCTACCTCCTGAATTTGTTGTTGAAATGATTCGATACGTATTTTAAAATCTTGAGCCGTTTGGGCACTTTCTGTGGCCTACAGGGGGGGAAAATGAGTATTGATTTAGTGGAGTATTGATTAATTCCGAATAATTCTAAAATCACACGCCATATTGGTAATAAAATACGTCATTAAAATCAACTATTGCTTCTAAAAAATAGAGCATTATTGCAAGACTAAGGGTTAGAACCAGACAAAGCGCGGTATGCTGTTTGGCGCCAAAAATGTCGCTTGCATTCTCGTCCCCAGAGCCCACGTTTCTGGCTTAAAACGTTTGGCAGCGGCGTTTCAAAAACATCGCTTTTATTCTCGTTCCCAGAGCCCAAGTTTCTGTGTCCGTGGCTTACGGAGTCGCTCAGAGGCAATCTCGTCCCCAGAGCCAAACCCCTCGCACGCGAGCGGAATAACTTGCCCGCGCGGCCGGGAATATTTGGCTCTGGGAACGAGATTGGCTCAGAGGCTACTCATCAGGGCACCGCAATTACGTTTACATTTAGCATTAGGATTAGTATAGCAACAAGTCACTTACTTTTCTTTTGTGCAACTCCATTGCTTGTTGTCTTAATCCTAACTCTTTATCAATAGATACCTACAAGAAAAGCGAGTATCTTAATGTACAAAACCTAATACACTGCTTTTACGATCCCCGGACAAGTGAAAAGGTGGTAAACTGCCGAAATTACCAACCACTGACCCTCGTCAAACCTCATTCTGCCTTATATCAATGATTTCAGCCTGTTTAGGTCTTTCCATGAAGTCTCTTAGGAAAATGGTGACGGTCCTTTTTGATGGCAGCGAAATCACCAGGGGTATAATTTTAAACGTACTAAACTGAACTCACTGCAATATAAGAAATATTGCAGCCAGCACACTGCAATAATTTAGATTAGTATCAACCAACTAGTGATCTATTACAAATCCGGCTTTCTGAATGGCCGAGCTACTAGTGGTCTATTGGTGATAGACCACTAGTAGCGTTATCCAATGATAAACCTTCTTATAGCTGGAATACTTCTATTTTGACCAATCAGAAGCCAAAACTTGGTCTCGTTGTCTAATTGTTAAATATTGCAGGCAGCGTGCTTAACAGCATTTCGGCCACTGATTTCTATACAACTGGATTGCTCATTCTTTATGGCCAGCAGTAAACATTGAGCTCTATATATAACTGGAGTGATATCTGCTGGTCATTGACTGGGCAAAGATTGAAGCCAAACATGGCGGACATGTAGGCCTGAAGTACGTATCGTTCCAGTCTTTTACGCGGTCTTTTGACCAGATCAGACTTGACCAGACCGCGTAGAAGACTGGAACTATACGTATTTTAGGCTTACATACTGGCACGTTGTCCGCCACAAAGATATCACTCCAGTTATATATAGAGCTCACTGGATTGACAGGGCCAGACGCCATGTTGGTTGATCACTTTAGTCACTGTACTGCACAGCACTGCACCGTACCATACCGCACCGCATCTGGTACTTACCTCCCCCGAAAGAGACGGCTGGACGCGTGAGCCACAGAATGTGTCTGTGACGTTTTGCAAAAATTAATTTAACAATATCAAAAACCATAGAAGCTAACTGAAATATAAGTGACTTCCACGATCCTGTAAGCTGAAGGACGAAAATATATCGGCCATTAACCAGTCTCTCTAGAGATTGCTCTTGTAAATCTTTTAGACAATCAATCTTAAACGTTTCTAAAATGTGACCGCATGCCTCACTCATCAGCACTCTATTGATCGCCACTTTGAACTTATGGGGTAATTCATACAATCCTAATCATCCAAATAATATATGCCTGCTGAAAATGTGCAGGCACATTTGTAATGTGGACAAGTTCACGAGTCCAGCCGTGATTTCGGGGGAGGTAAGTACCGGGGCCCAAGATACGACTGGAAATCGAGGCTATACCGCACCGTACTGTACTGTACTGTACTGTACTGTACTGTACTGTACTGTACGACTCAAACAACTGAAAAGAGGTTGGGAACCACTGTTTTAGATTTTTGATGAGGACACATGAAAACGATCTATACTGCAGAACAGGGAATAAAAAAGAAATTAAAACATTTCTAGTCAAAACACTTTCTCCTTTCACAACCTCTCAAATCTTACCAATGTTGCTTGAAGGCTTCTATCTCGTTCTTCTAACTTCTTGTTGACTTGTTCCTGGGCGTCAATATGCGAATTCAGCGCAGTTATTTGATCTGCCATGACGTCTTTTTCTTCCTTGAGCTGTTTCTGGATTTGATCTCCTTTGATTCGCTACAGGGCGAAAAAACAAAGAAACAATTTGCTTGCAAATAGGATTTGTATGTCTTCTGCCTGAATTTTGCTAACAGTCCTAGACAAAGCATTTTTCTTCCTGGCAGCAAAATCCAAAAATAAATATTTCCTGGTAAACTAAATTAACGATTTCCTGCCTGATAGAATTTTTCAACTTTATAAGTTGTGACACCACCGGACTTGCAAGTTTGTATCTCAAAACCATAATTTATCTGAATGGACGTGGTATCTATACATACTTTGAAATAGCGAACTTTTTCAATTGAATACTACGTAATACAAGTACTGTACTAGCGTCAAAAATCGAAATGCTGAAACAGTTGAATAAGATAAAAGCAGCTTGCATTCTTGCAAATGCACAATGACAGCTGCAGCCTGCAACAGCAACAGCAACACTATACTGAAATGATAAATATTTGATTGTTTTCTAGAACAAATCGTTGCGTCATTTGCGCAAGGATATAGGAAACAAAACACTTTCGAACTGTTTACAAATCGCCGCTGGGTTTGGCAAGAATATAGAAAGATGAGTCATCGCATATGAAACTTCATATTCGATCAAAAGTGATTGCCCATCAAAATTGTGTGATTGTGTGAGGAAATTTATCTTTAAACTTTGAATTGGATTAAAAAAACTGACAAATATTTCCTGCAAGATACAAAAAATTTCCTGCGAACAACTTTTACAAAAAATTTCCTGGCAGCGGCGCTGCCAGACATTTTCCAGCACTGTTTGCTAATAAGATTTATTTGTAGTAGCCTTATCTTTTGGCTAATAAGGTGCGAGAAGAAGGAAATTCCATCAATACCACGGCTTACGAGGTAACGAAATAGGAATCAAATCAGCTTGAGCTGATCGACTCACTCATTCGAATTAGATCGTCAAGAAGAGAACACGTGTCATTGCTTCAAATCACCCAAATGCTCTCCCCAGTCATCTATGCAGCTTCAAAAATCAAAACTGTTTACTTTTTTGTAGAAACGAAATTTTACTTCAGTTTTTCAAGATTGCATTTGGAAGAACAGCTAAGATAATTAGAAATGGCTTTAACCTGCCTTTCAAATCTTATCCCATTCTTTAGTTATTGGCTAAGGAATTTGACCAACGACGTCACACGTTGTATGTGTGAGAAAATGGAAAATCAGTCATATCTTTGGATTAGTTTAACTACACGAAACTACACATTGCAGATATAATCAGACCATATACGCAAGGAAAATTTCCGTTTGATTCAGTTTAGTCGAATCAATCCAAAGGTATGACTGATTTTCCGTTTCCTCCCACATATAACGTGTGACGTCATTGCTCAAATTGCACAGTAGTAAGGCTTCACCGAGAGTCGGAAAAGCTGTAAAACAATTGTCAGAGGTCAATTTACCGTTACCACTGGAAAACAAAAGGGGAAAACAAGCAAATACAGTCCGAAATTGTTAACTACATACTTCAAGGCTTTGTAAAGTCGTGTTTTAATAGTATACTTTTCAAAGGAAAATAAATAAGCCAATTTATAAGTGCTAATATATAAATTAAAGTTAATGAGACAACGTTCACTACAAGCTGTGCCAAAACCTTGAACAGGAAGGTCGGCCAAGGTGTTACTCCCACCTATCAACAACCGATATATATGCCAGATACACGAGTAAAAATGCACAACTTGTTCACGGTTGTCAACAGGCGTGAACAATGTTGTGCTGCTCGCCGTGAACAATGTTGTGATGCTCGCCGTGAACAATGTTGTGCTGCTCGCCGTGAACAATGTTGTGCTGCTCGCCGTGAACAATGTTGTGCTGCTCGCCGTGAACAATGTTGTGATGCTCGCCGTGAACAAGTTGTCAACAAGTTGTTCACTTATGGTTCGAACAACTTGTTCACGGATAAATCAACAGTCATGAACAAGTTGTTCCAACAGCACATTTTTATAGCCAACAACGTTGTTCGCACATGATACAACATGTTGTAACAGCATGACGAAATAACAACGATGAACAACAATGTTACAACAATGGTGAAGATGGTTGATGTATCAACACGTTCTTCGGTTGTTACAACATGCGTGAACAACGGTTGTTGTTTCATCAAGCTGTAACAACTTGTTGAAACAATGATGAACAATGTTGTTCATTTATCAATGTTGTTCACATATGTCAACAAGTTGTTACGGCATTGTTCAGGCAATAATGCTGTAACAACTTGCGAAATTTTTACGCGTGTATAGTTCTAAAGGTCGTTTTCTTCCAGCTCGACAGTGCACGTGAAAAACAAGTGATACGGCACTTGCTAACCAATTAGAACATTACTTCTCTTCGGCGGGAAAAATAACCAATTACAAATTCGCGCAAGAGTCACATATATAAGCTCAAAACGCGCCAAAACGAATCACTTTATCCAAGAGCTCTAACATCGAAAGCTACTTGTAAGCTTTACACAGGAATTTTTTCCCACCCACCCACCGCTTCAAAGTTGCACTTATACAAGCTCCATGCATGCACGCGGGTTGCGACGCAAATATTTTCGAAACGAAAAATATTGGTATATACGTGGAAAAAAATCTGCCAATATCATTTGATAGCAGATATTTAGCTTAGTTTCCTTTATGCTGTGTAAAACAATGGACACGCAGGTTATTTAATGTAAATATAATGATCAGTCGAATCGTAAGAACTGTCCAAGGGGATTATGACCCCTTGGTTCAGGTCGATGTCTTAGGGGGTCGCTACCCCTTTGGCAGGATATGTCCTACTTGGGGATTATTACCCCTAGGGCATTAGCAGAGTCCTAATGGGGATTATATACCCCAGGACAACAATCTGAGGCTATGTGACAATGAGTCGTTGGGATGATGTTTGACCACAATTTTAGACAATCGGAGTACTTCACCCCAAACCCCTTCTACCACAAAACGTTGTGTGTGTGCCATCAGTATTCGCTTGGTTGTTCGGCCTTTCCTTTTAAAGAACGGCTTGAATCATTAAGTTTTATAATGAAGTTACGGTGAAGTAATACAAGCAACAAATTGCTGCAACATTACTGTGTTGCAAGTTGAATAGCGTTGTTGCACGTATTACCACCCACCTTAAACATTGTCACGCAACAATGATTTTGTTGCAAGTTGAATCAGCATGTTTGCAGCAAGTAGAACTGCAGTCTAAGGTTTAAGGTGGGTGGTAATCAACAACAACGTAATGCAACAAAATTGCGTTGCAACTTGAAGAAAAATGTTGCCAGTATACCTCACCATAATTATTGACTGGTTTCGTTGGGTTTTTTTACGAGTTTTGTGATATAGGCAAGTTTATCGATTACCGGGCAGAGAAAAATACTACGAAATAACACGTTTTATTGCTTACTAACACTGACAAATGCGAAAACTAAAGGCCTGGCCACACGCTTTCAACATTTCATTCAACATTGTTCAACATGTTGAAAGAGTTTGGCCACCCTGTTGAATGATGTTGAACGTTGTTGAATGGTGTTGAATGATGTTGAACGAAATTTGAACATGTTCAACATGCGTTCAACAATGTTGAACGATGTTGCATGAAATGTTGAAAGCATTTGTCCAGGCTTTAAGCTTTTATAACTTGTGCACTGTTCCTTGTTTAATACCAATAGCAGAAATGTTCTTAATGTGGCTTTTTTGATCGCTTTTCATGCTCCGAAAACATTTTTCCGTGGTGGTCATCTTGGTATTCCAAATTCGTCATCTCCTGTAGCTTCATTTTAGGAGCCGGATGAGATCTGAACACGGTAATTATAAAAAAATGCAAACACAAAAGTCGACTGCAAACTTTAAGCGAACATACCTCCGACATCAATTTCAAATTAGCTTCCTCCTTTTCTCTTAGTTCTTGAAGGACCCGAATGTTCTGTTCTTGCATTTCTTCAAATGCTTGACCAGTAAATTCCATCTCCGACAGTAAAGCATCTTCTTCCTGCATTTAGGAAAACAAAAGACCTCCATTTCATACCTATATCATCATCATTTTATTTTTTTTTAAATCATCATTTTATTTAAATCAAAAATTATACAGTAACAATCACTGTCCGCAATTAGCAAAGGCTAGTCGAGGCGAACATGCAGTGATAGTTTAGAAAAAAAATATTGAAAAATATCTCAAGGCTAGATCCAGTAAATAATAAATATCAATAAGTAACAATATTATATGGCAGCAGCGCTGAGAGGTCCGAATATGGAAATCCTGTAATTTGATTGGTTCATAAGCGATCGGGTCTTTCCCGTATCCGCCCGCTCAGAGCGGAATCTGCCGTTCGGGACCGTAAGTTTTATAAACAAAATGGCAGTCATGTCAGTATATATGCAACAAGATGGATTATAATTTCAGAACTACTCATTGTTGAAATATATCGTGCAGGTATGTTGTTAGAAATTTTATAAGCTCTCATTTGATGTACGGTTCGAGTTTCCACGTTTTGTGAAAGTTTTTAAAATGTCCAAAACGTTCGTAACATCGTTCGTAATAATATAACATTTACTTCTCACAAGTATTAGAATTTCAGATGATTTTTTATTCAACTACTTGACAATATGTCAAACAAAAGCAATTGAAAAATACTATTTAAGGTTGAAAGTTCAGGATTCTAGCTCAACGGAAAGTACTTTAAAATGGGAAAATGTCTGCCATTTTCGTTTAGTTCGCAAGAAAGATGGGTCGAGTTTTCACAGAACGTTCACAACATTTATGGCCATATAATAAACTACTTATTGACCTCGCTTGTTCGGTCTGTACTAGTGAAATATCGGACCTCTGTTTTTTGCACAACCGTACTAAAAAAACATCGGTCCGATATTTCACATATATATATATTGAAATTTCGAGTTTATAAAAATATTGAAATTTCGAGTTTTTGTAAATATATATATTTACAAAAACTCGAAATTTCAATATTTTTATAAACTCGAAATTTCAATATATATATATATATATATACATCATTACCTGATCAATATTTTTATACATAATACACGAACATATACCATATAGAATAATATACATTCCCATACCCATACCATATTTGCATGTTATAAAGTACATTAAAACTACAATACTAGAAAAAAAATATATAAAAACTAAATAAATAAATAAATAAACACCGGAAAATGCAAACATATAATGCTGAGGTTTCCCAGACTTTGCTCATTTATTTCATATTTAATGTTTTGCAATTTTATCATTATTGTTGGCACATCAATATAATCCCCTTCCTCAATAAGTATATATCCATTGTCCCTGAAGCAAATTTAGACTGAAGAACCCCAAAATGGCTGAAGAGGGTTAGTAGGTTGGACACACGAACAAGAACGACATAATAATTAATTAAAAAAATAATAAGTAATTATTAACTAGAAATACATCGATGCAACAACCCCTCACCCGCTTTTACATGCTTTTTTTGAAATTTCGAGTTTTTGTTTACCATACGGCGTTTGGTTTCTTCAGGTTTTCTGGTTTCTCTTCAAGATATATTAAACCCGCTGTTCGTTTTCTTCTTTTCTTCGTTGTTCTCTTTTAAGCTAAGTAGAGCCGGCTTAATTTCGTTCCGTTAAACGAAACCATTGTGTTTCGCAAAATATGGAGATTTAGTTTTCTTCATAGCTTTTCTTCATCGCTACCGGTAGTGCCCAACTATTCTTACCGTGTAAAATGGACTCCACGCGTATATAAACAAAAATGTATCACGACCTAAACGCTTAAAAAGTGCATATGAACCGAAAATTAAGTTTGTCTTATTTGAAAGTATTCTTAAAATAATGGGGAATATCAATTTACAGCTTTTCCATATTTCATCTAGTTCTTGAGATATTTAGACTTATGTGATATTCAAATGAATAACTTATGGCTCGTTTTTTTTCTCTAATTAACATATTCGAAAATCGTGAATATTTTTAAGATTAAAGGGTATTGGCAATAAAAATTACGTTTGTCTCATTTGAAAGAACTCGTCAAATGGTATAAGAAGACCTTTTACAATTTTTCCGTATCTGTTTTGGTTTTGGAAATATTTGGCAAAGACAGCGTGCTGTCCGCCATCTTGTTGTAATATTGCGTCTAATTAACTAGGAAATTGGTGACGTCACAACCAGGGTAAACCTGATGAAACTACTCCGTGGGTGACCAAATTTCCACGGAAGGCTTTTTAAATGTTGTGTGGGTCAATTTAAAATGGAAATAGCGCAACAAAATCGAGTTTCTAGCTCATAATGTCATAAGGTTGGCATACCCTGGTTATGATGTCACATGCATATCGAAAATAATTCCAAGATGGCGGACAGCAGGCTGTCTTTGGTCCAAATATTTCCAAAACCAAAACAGATACGGAAAAATTGTAAAAGGTCTTCTTATACCATTTGACGAGTTCTTTCAAATGAGACAAACTTAATTTTTAGTGCCAATACCCTTTAAAGAACAAAATCACTTGTAACTTGTCTGTAATGTTTAGTTTCATGAACTGTAGCTGTATGCAATGTTTCAAGTGATTTCGTTCAATAATCGTAAAAATATTCACGATTTTCGAATAATTAGAAAAAAACAAGCCATTTGAATATCACATAAGTCCAAATATCTCAAGAACTGGATGAAATATGGAAAAGCTGTAAATTGATATTCCCCATTATTTTAAGAGTTCTTTCAAATAAGATAAACTTAATTTTCGCTTCATATGCACTTTAACAGTTCTTTTCCTTTTGTTTCAACATACTTTGGGCTTTATGGTCGTTTCGCGCCCTAACCGTTTCGTCACAAAGCTGTTTCGTTTCACAAAACCAGTTGTATTAACCGCTGCCTCGCGCCCAGGTATTAACGTATGTTAAGACAAAAGGTCGTGACTTCTATTAAATCCTTAAAGGGTATTGGCAATAAAAATTAAGTTTGTCTCATTTGAAAGAACTCGCCAAATGGTATAGGAAGACCTTTTGTAATTTTTCTGCATCTTTCTTGTGCTTTGAAATATTTCGACGAAAGACAGCGTGCTGTCCGCCATCTTGTTGTAATATTGGGTCTAATTAACTAGGAAATTGGTGACGTCAAAAGCAGGGTAAACCTGATGAAACTACTCCGTGGGTGCCCAAATTTCTACGGAAGGCTTTTTAAATGTTGTGGGTCAATTTAAAATGGAAATAGCGCAACAAAAAATCGGGTTTCTGTCTCATAATGTCATAAGGTTGGCAAGATAAAAATTTCACTTTACCCTGCTTATGTCGTCACATGCATAATTTTGCATATCGAAAATAATTCCAAGATGGCGGACAGCACGCTGAGTTTGGTCGAAATATTTCCAAAACCAAAACAGATACGGAAAAATTGTAAAAGGTCTTCTTATACCATTTGACGAGTTCTTTCAAATGAGATAAACTTAATTTTTATTGCCAATACCCTTTAACAGGCAAATTTGTTGGGTTTTTTCTAAGGTAAGATCCTGCTTAGTCTATTTTCGGCAGTTGTGATCGCGAGATCAACAGGTATTTTGGTGAAGAGAGAAACAACGTCAAAGGACAGCAACTCATCCTCGGTAAAAAAGAGTAAATGGTATAGACAGAGTCTAGGTTTCGGCTGCGTTTCTTTTACCCCCTGCGAAACTGCAGAAATTGCGTAATCCCCCCTCAGGCTTAATTTGCAAACTGCGAAGTCTTGAATTTTTGCACAATTTACTTCCGGTAATATTCATACTTCCGGTGAGTTGTTAGCCGTGTGACTGAGTGAGGCCGTGAGGCATGTTGTAAGTTCTTCGCTCCTTTCGCTTTTGGAGTTGGACAAAAAGTTGAACAGCTTTGTCTTTTGATCAAGGTGTTCTTGCACGGGGTTGGTAGATTTTCAAAGAGACTGACTGACTTTGTAGTTGATCAGCGACGTGGCTGACAACACAGCCCTCCACTGATCCTTTCTTGATCGTAAATATGTTCACCAGTGTGAAGTATGCAAAACATTCAGCCTTCGTTCAGGTTTCGATTTTCTGATTGCTGCGTAATAACACTTCAATCAGTTCCTTTTACCCAGGCACCTCCGCGTTTTCCCAGTAGGCCGAATGAACGCCTAACCCTAGCCTGTGTTACAGATCTAACTCGGTAAGAGTAAGGTCTATGAACGCGCGAGCGCTATACCCACTTTCTTTTACATGTTTAAAGCAACAAATACAAGGTAAATCGAGAGACAGAGTCAGTAGTTGGATGGTAACATGTGTATACCTAATAATTAACATATTTAGCTCTAATATCGTCCCTAGTCGTCTCCCGGTAGGAACAGGCAATCGCTCGAGTGTTCAGATCTTACCGAGTTAATAGGGCTGTGACACAGGCTATATAGCCTAACCCACGCGTCTTGTTTTAACGCCCACGCGTCTTTTTTTAAGCACGGATGGCATGTGCTGTTAGGGCGCTGCCGCTCACCAAAAAGTTAAGCCCGGTTTGACGGGGTTAGTACTTGGATGGGTGACCGTCTGGGAATAACCCCGTTCTCGAGCTTGGAACACTCATGTGAGTAGAGTTTAGTTGGTCTCTCCTGTGCTTCGAGGGTTTTTCGCCGGGTTCTCCGGTTTTCCTCCCTCCATAAAATCAACACCTAGGTCTGTGATTCGTGGTCTGACATGTGTGTCATAAATGTGTCGTAGGGCGGCTGCTTCGAGCGCCTTTAATATGCCTTCGACTCTGCCACTTGAAATTTTAGTAATGTAAATTGCTCTTGAAAAGCCCCTTGTGGGAAGAAGTAATTAAAATCTGTATTCTGTATTAACATATAACATACCTGTTTAGTGGCGGCGATTTTCTTCTGAAGTTGTTCGATCGTTTCATTGGCCGCTTTCAGTCTTTTGATGGCCTGTTCATCCGCTAGAGATCCTTTGTACTTCTCTATTTCCCTCTTTTCTTCTACAATCTTTTCCTTCAAGTCTTCAATCTCTTCTTTCAACCTTTTCTCAGTTGCAAGAAGCTACACGTGTGTCCCAGAAAAAGAAAAGAAAAGAGACAGAAAATAAATTCCCAACGCAGCCAGGAGGCGAAGAATCAGAGTCTAAGGGGATGTTTATATGAAGGAGAGCCAGAACTCTTGGTATGCCCTCTGCCTCCTCCGCAGGCCCTCGTTGCATCATGGACAGGTCACACTTTTGAGAGGGCCTGCCAGATCCTGTAAACAAAATGGGGACTGATCCCATTATGGACAGGGAGACTAGGCCCTAGAGGCGATAGTTTTGAGAGGGCCTGCAATTTTTTCCCGGCCGCTGTTCGACAAACGTACGTCCAAGTTCTTTTAACACTGTGACCCACCAGGAAATTCGGTCTAAACTTTCTTACAGATCATGACAATGAAGAAAACAAATATGTTTTAGAATTACCGACCTTCTGCCAATAATATTTTTAGCGACAGAAAGGAATTGAAGGGGAAAATATCTGCCGAACAAAAGCAAATTCGACGGTTGGGAAAGTACAGGTTTTTCTTATTGTTTTTTTTGGTTTATTTAGCTATCGAAGACTGTCAACTGACCAAGAGTTAATGAGATTTAATTTTATTAAATTGTAGGCTATAGTGTAGCGTTATAATTCAAGTTTCAGTTGTTGTGGAAACAGAAAAAGTATAAACCCAAGAGTCTCTGGGGTAGACTAAAGTGCATTTTCGTTGATTATTCCGGCCGAAAGTTGACAAAGTTCAACTGTAATTGCTTTTTTCAACAATTCCTTCATTTTAAAGCTAGGATTCGTATGTCGTAAGTCTTCAATGGCCTTCAAAATCTTCCGATATAGCCATGGCTACTAACAATGGTAGTTAATTACGCAAATTTATTCCGCGCCAAGTTTTGCCGAATTTTTTACAGGATCTTGCAGGCCCTAAATTCGGCGTGTGTGACTTGTAGTGCTGTGCGCCGGAGCGCCGGAGGCCGGAGCTCTGCCGGAGCTCCGGCGTTTTTTGGTCAGCCGGAGCCGGAGCCGGAGTTCTCCCAGCTCCGGCTGGAAATTCAGAATGACAAGAAATGTGACAATTTCGAAGAAGCTTTGGTTACAAATAATGGCAACATAGAATTTGTTGAATGCGCATATCATCTGAAGTGTCAAACCATTTCGGCTACCACAAACGGCCAAATTGCAATAAGTTATTATGTCTGTGATCTATCTTGTCACAGGAAAAGTTGTTATGTCCGTAATACAATCGCAAGCGTCATGCTTTGATACGCTGCATTTGTCATGCGCTGCGTCACTACACATGTCTGTTCATAGCCTGTTGTATTCATGTGCTGTCGAAGTAATGAAATATCCATTTATATTAGCTTTATGTTTACTTTTTGGATAATAAACAAATCAATAATAGCAGTAGCTGCAGTACATAAATGTGCCTTCATTCTTTCATATAAGAATTAAGAAATAAAAAAAGTGTTGCATGCCTATATCAATTATCAACTTTTTGAGGGATTATTTGCGTGCCAACGATTGCTCTGTGGAGGCCAGAGAGTGTTTGCGTCGTGCCATTTGGCATTGCACACTGTCAAAATGGTTCAATATTAAAGCCATTTAAAGGCTGAGTTGGCTGAGTTCTTTCAATTTTCAAGACTAAGTGCTCTGTAACTCGATAGATATTTTCTACTAATAAACCAAGTGTTTTGTTTCCTGTTACATGTCATCTGATCATTATCCTAGCTAAATACACAAGCTGTTCCTGCTGTGGCAATTTAAGTCCTGAATTGTTGCTAGTTGTCGCATTGCGTTTGCTTGAGTCGCTCGACAAAAAGACCCTGGGGACAAAGTTGAGCCGAATAATATCCGGTTGGACTTTATCCCCAGTTGTGAACCAACTTACCAAAGAAGCCGGAGGCCGGAGCCGGAGCCGGAGCCGGATATTTGAGCTGTAAAGCAGCCGGAGCCGGAGCCGGAGCCGGAGCTGAAAAACCGGAGTTTGCACAGCACTAGTGACTTGTCCATGATGCAACGAGGGCCTGCGGAGGAGGCAGGTATTCTATAAGGTCTATGGGTATGTTTCTCCCACAACACCAAAAAATATGTAGATTTTCAAGTGATTATATTCGATAATAGTAAGATACATAACTTTCTTTGATAAGTCTATTGCTATCTGAACAACGAAGCAAGGAAAGAAACAACAGCAAAAGAAGTTATCTGTCATTTTAAAGTGCCTATGAAACGAAAATGAAGTTTGTCTTATTTGAAAGAACACTTAACATGAGAGAGTAACATCTTTGGCAGTTTTTTGTTTCCTTGCTTCGTTATCGAGATATTTCAGTTGGTTTGATATGCAAATTAAACATTTTGACGTCACACGTGCATAATGAGTTATCGAAAAAAAGTTATATCTTTGCTCTTGTCAAATATAATCACTTGAAAATCTACTGTTTAGTATTCTAGGCGAAACATACTCACATGCTGCCTTCGAATTAATTTGGTTTGATATTAGCAAAGATATATAGCTTTTTTCGATAACTCATTATGCACATGTGACGTCAAAATGTTTAATTTGCATATCAAACAAACTAAAAGATATCAAGAACGAAGCAAGGAAACGAAAAACTTCAAAAGATGTTACTCTATCATTTTATTAAGTGTTCTTTCAAATAAGATGTAGACTTAATTTTCGTTTCCTAGGCACTATTCATGACCCAGCGTTTTGATAATCAATCTAGTGTTTTCATCAACACAACCTCGTTCAATAATAGTTAAATGTATATAGTACCTCAACTTTTTCTCGCAAGTCCTTGGCGGCGCCTTTGTAAACGTCCAACATTAACTTCATTTCTTTTTGACTTTCTTGTGATTGCCTGAAAAAACCCAAAAAAAACAAGTTAACAAATAGTTTTATTATATGGCTGGGTTTGTTTTCCGGTCCGTACGCAAAACGAGGCATGCTGATTGATTCCTGAGCAGTCTGGATTCTACGACATCGACTGACAGGTCAATAGGCGAGTTTCAGGGTGTTGCGCGCGCATCATTTTTCAAAAAAACTAGCAAGCTCAACTCAAAGTAAACATTCTGTTTAAAATAAAGAAAGTATAGGTACAGTTTCTGGATGTTTAACACTGTTATTCTGCTGTTGTTGGCTCGCTAGCAAGTCTGTTTGCCATTGCCTACTTAGTGGGGAGCCCGCCAAGAGCCCGCCAATTCCTTTGCAAAATGATGCGTGCGCAATACCTTGAAATTCGCCTATACGCCTTTTTCTCGGATTGGTAAGTTTTGGCGGGAAAATTTCTGAGTTGATTTAAATAAAAATAAAAGAGAACTGGGTATCTTTATTCAAATATTCTGAACAATAAAATGTGCTGGAACATTACTGCTGGTTTTCTTTAAAGCTGTTTATCTAAAAACACGACAAATAGAAGCCGAACTGGTGTAAAGAAGAAGGCCAAGAAGCGACACGAAAAAGTTAACAAGTAAAGTAAACAGCATACTCCGAAGACGAAAACAACGCTCGAAACTTAAAATAAAATGAACCAATAGCCATATAATAAATTCCTTATTAACCTCGTTTGCTCGGTCTGTACGGGAAAGTATTTGCATCAGTTTTATCGCGAAAACGAAAACCTCAGGCAAATATTTTCCCGTACACACGTCGCACACGGTTAATAAGTCTTTAATATGACAGACATTTTTTAGGTCATTACGCCATTAACATGGCCTTAAAGTGACGTACTTTATTTCGGCTTTTAGTGCCTTTAAATCATCCGCCTCTGAAGTTTGAAGCTCTCCATCTTCTTTATCTTCTCCATCTTGTCCAGAGGTTTCACGTTTGGTTGGCTTCTTTCCAGATATGATATCTTCTAGATCGTGTTGAAGCTAAAACACAAAAGAAATAATTATATTAGGTGCTACTCCGAGCGACGAACCCTACCGGGTAAGTAGAAGAAAACTCTACTCGACAGCGGCTGAGATTGGAACCCAACCCTCGCTTTACTAGTCCTACCTCTACTGAGCTGCATGGTTAAGTTGAGAGCAAGTCGTAAAATGACGGTACTTATATTTCATATTTCGAAACCGAAACCTTAGTTTCTTCAATATCGAGAAACTCAACTCTTCATTAATTAAAATAATTAAAATTATTTTATATACATATAAATTAGCCCTTATGAACTCGTTTTCATGTGTGAAATTCAAAATAATTTTTACTTTATTTAAAGGTGGCTCCATACAGTTTCTTGAAAAATGGAAAATACAAGTTTGAGAGTCCAAAACACGCGCATAAACAATTTGGAAAAAGAATAAAACTAATTATTATATAGCATGCTATCGGATATGAGCTTTTGCGTAATCTGATTGGTTCCCTACTACCAGGCTATCAGCTCATATCCTACTAGTAGAGGAAAAACAAGATGGCGGCACGTTTTTTTAAACTGCCGAAAAGAGTTGAAATTGACGGATTTTTATACAGAAAAACATCAACACCCTCAAACCAATGTATAAAAAAACAACATTGTGTAAAAATACATTAACAAATACACAATTTAGCATGGTAAATGGTAAAATTCACCTAAAAATTACGTATTTTTACTTCAAAAACCTGACTAAATTAACGGGTTGATATTAATTTGTGGCCAAACAAAAAAACTCACAGTTAAAATCAAGCTTACAACACACATTTCGTAGGAGATCACCAGTAAAGAGACATTTTTTATTTAGATAAGCATTTGGAGTAGTAAAAAGCATGTTCTTCTTCAAAAACAACCAACTGAGTAATTTAGTTTCACTGCCGAAGGTGTTTCAGTTTCATTTTTGCATGAAATCAAAACCTTTTTCACGACAGCAACGCTAATATAAACAACTGACCCATCTTTTGACTTCATAAAGGTACCTTTTAATCTTTTTTGTTGATCTGCTTAACAAATTTTTTGCCTCTCGAGCAACATTTATGCAACATTTCAAAGCTGTTTACCGAACAGCTCAGCGAGAAACTCTATGTGAATGCATCATTACGCATGGCGGAAGTATTAGTTGCCTATGCCGGAAGTTTGTCGTTTGAAACATTTCGCTGCATGTAATTTTGTCTCTTGTACAGTGCTTGGCTATATAATAAAACAGTTATACCATTCGCTCTCGTCGTATACGAACTAAGCGCCTCGTTGGCTATGAGCTCATATACGACTCGAGCTCATGGTATAACTGTTAAATGTTATGCATAGTTAAACACTCTGAAAATCAAAAACCTTTATCAAACAAATAGCAGCAGTTGTTGCTATGGCAACAATAACGTTTCAAAATGGCTGCCAATTACCCTTTAAACTAATTTAATTCGAAAGAAACTTTGGTGACCCCCAATTCTTTTTTCAATAGGCCGATTTAAAAAAAATTCTGTAGAACGAATAATTTTTCCCCCGGAAATATGATGTTTGTTAATTTTTTAAAAAATTTCGTTCTACAGAATTTTTTTTAAATCGGGCTATTGATTACTCATACTTCAAGGAAAGTTTTAATGGGGGTCACCAAAGTTTTTTTCGAATTAAATTAGTTTGAAGGGTGATTGGGAGCCATTTTGAAACGTCATATAGCAACAACTGTTGCTATTTATTTGGTAACAGTTTTTGATTGTCAGACTGTTTAACTATGCATAACATTTAGTTTTATTCTTTTTCCGAATTGTTTAATCACGTCTTTTGGACTCTCAAACTTGTATTTTCCATTTTTCAAGAAACTGTATGGAGCCACCTTAAAACGAGGTCATAAGGGCCAATTTATATGCACAAAAAAGAGACGAGCCACGAAATTCATACTCCAAGATTATGAATCATCTTACACTGACCGTCTCAAAAAGCTTAACTTATTACCTATATCATATTGGCTTGAAATTAAGGATCTTCTCTTCTTTTTTAAATGTAAACAAGGTCTCTACGACCTAGATATCTCCCGTTTTGTTACTTTTTCTTCTATCCGCTCGTCTCGCACTCGTTCAAGTCAAAACAACTTGCTTCAAGCCAATCCTTGTAGGACTTCTCTTTTTAGAAATACTTTTTTCAACAGAATTGTCTTTCTCTGGAACAATCTTTCTCCGATACTTCGTAATAGTACTTCTGTTTCCATTTTTAAACATGATCTTTATATTCACTACTCTTCTAAGTTAGACTCCAATTTCGATGTTAATAGACTGCGCACCTGGAAAAGTTTCTGTTCTAAATGTCGTTCTTTCAATCCAAGTTGTTGCTCTTAAATCTTTATTCTTATGTAATTTGTGTATTAGTATGTTGGGGTTTTTTTTTATCGTGTGTTTACTTAACGTTTATTATGTAATTTTTTTGTTGGGTTGGTCTTCACATGGGACTCGTGTCCTGTTGATCATTCCTTCAATCATGTTCAAGTATTGCACTTTTTATTTCCTGTATATTGCATTCTTTCATGGTTGTAAAGTTAATAAATAAATAAACATAAAATAATTCTAATTCGGCGGCCATTTTTTAATAAGGTCTATTAATTGTTAGAATAATTAATGTAGGACAGCGAAAATAATGATATTATTATTAAGTGATATTAAGAGTGACGAACCATACTGGAATTCGAACCCGCAACCTTTGGTTGACCGAGTCCGCCGCTAAAGTTTTATAGGGATGTCGTATTAATTGTAGAAGGCAAAGACCAATTTATAATTACCCTTTTTGTCTCTTCTTCTTCTTTGGCAAGCTTGGTCTTAAACCGAACCACTTCACTTTTATACTGCCTATTACTGTTCTATACAATAAAGCAATGTTTATAATTAAAATTAATATTTCGAACATACCCACCGAACTGAATTTTTCAAATTTACCTGCTTAACCTCAAGTTGCCCTAACCACAGACATTAATTAAAGACCACACAAAATAGCTTACCATCGAGCTGCTATTTAATTATACCACAAAATGCGGACAAACAAACCAAAATTGAATGCGTAAAAGCGGACAAACTTAAATAGTAGTGACGTCGTCACGACGGAGGTCCATTAAAAAGAACAACATGTACGAAACCCTCTTATTTGGGACAACTTTTAAAGTTATGAAGATTGGTCTTTATCGGACCTGCATTACAGGAAAGTAAAGAACCGGCACGTGACGCGTGCCGACCAATCAGAGCACGCAATTTAACTGAAATTAACTTGTGCCATGTAATAAAGAAGGCGTATTGACACCTCATATATATGGCCCGGGAGACTCAGCCATGTAATAATTATACAGTAAGTCTATCACATACCTGTAGGCTTTTTATCAAATTATCCATTTCTTTTATCATCGGACCTATACAACATTGGAGGTAACAAGAACACATTTACAAATGGCAAACTAATATGACATTCTACGTTAGTATATATTGTTTTACTCAGAAAACTCGGAGCTCCAGACGAGAGTCGGTCAGTGAACAACCTCGGTCTACAATTTGAGTTCTAGTGGCTTAATGGTTAGAGCGTCCGGTCACTACTCGGAAGGTTGTGGGTTCGAGTCCCGTCAGGAGATCAAAGTATTGTGAGTTTAACAATTCACGACAACTTGTACACCAAAAACAAATGAAACTTCATATTGACATTGTTTCCTTATAGACCACTTTCATAATGACAACTAATTTGAATATTCCTTTATCTTAGTAAGTGTTTTTCGCCTCGTTTGCTCGTCTGCAATTCGAAAGCATGTTTGCTTTATAAAGAGGCTAGAAAAGCTCATTTAGATACACATTAACGAATGTTTAAAGTGTCGGCCATTATAAAAGTGGCCATAGGCGTAGCAACCAAATTGTGTGTGTGTGTGTGGGGGGGGGGGGGATTTAGGGGGTTATATATTGATTTTTAAGTCGTATTTTTCAGTCTTAGTTTAGTCGCTCTTCTCATGCGCCGAAATTAATACAAATAGATTCAACGTTGGGGCGGCTCTGGAGCGGCGTCGATTCAAACGTCGAACTTAATTCGTCGAACCTAATTCCTCAAACTATTAAAAACCGGCAAAAACCTTGTGCATGATCAGTGGCAGCGATAATACATTAAAATAATTTATGCATTAGGTTCGGCACACGAGAAGTTCGACGTTTGAATCAGAGTCGCTTCAACGTCGCATAATGCAAGAGGCCTTGCCGCTCCAAATACAATCTGCCGCACTTAATTGATTTAAACGTCGCTCTTCTGCCGCCGACTTAATTGTATTAGGTTCGGCGCACGAGAAGACCGTTGAAACGGGCCTCAGACAAATTTAATTGCCGAAACGAATTTAATTCGTGTGTCGAATTTAATCGAGTTCTACGTCGCAGTTGCGTCGAATAAAATTCAAACAATTAAATCCGTTCGAATTAAATTCGTCTCACTATTGTGCGACGCTTTGCGCAGGCATAAAACAAAGGATGTGCACGCAAGGTGTAAGGTACGGTTCAACATAAACCGTAGCTCATTTGTTAAAGTGGCACTACGACGGAAAAATCGTGAATGTTGTATTGATACCAGTAAACTACAATTCCCAAATGAGGAATACCTGTCTGCTCGTTGGTCTTGACGTAATGTTCGTACTTCATTCGGAGCATCTCGTAATCCCGACGGACTTGCATCAATGCGTCTTCAACGCGAGCAATTTCTGCTTGAAATTTCTTCTGCACGCCCAGACTTTCATTCTGTCCAGAAAAAACAAAATTAATATAATAAACAATTTTCCTGGGCAACTAGGTGAAGGATAAGACATGGTGTATAGCGCTACTCCAGTAAAAACCAGTCAAGTTTCCTATTAAAAACTAAGGTTTAATACAACAAAAATACTCCAAAAGATGTGGAGTAGATTCATGTTCATGGGCGTAGGGTGCTAAGGGTACAGTTAGGGAAAGCAAGGGATGGCAAAGACAGTTCGGGATGACAAAGACCATTTACAAAACGAAACTGAAATGCTTCGGCCACACCAGATGGTCGTAAACCAGTAACGAGTATGGTTGTGCAATGACCAAGATGACGTTGCGAGACAAGGTGCTGCGATGGTAACGCTGCAAATGGTTCGTGTAACTTGTTGCTCCCAACGATACGT
Organism: Paragorgia papillata; assembly: GCA_035771165.1. Taxonomy (NCBI): domain Eukaryota; kingdom Metazoa; phylum Cnidaria; class Anthozoa; order Scleralcyonacea; family Coralliidae; genus Paragorgia; species Paragorgia papillata. The sequence continues at coordinate 2,077,199 of JAWNZC010000001.1, read as the reverse complement.
CAATGCCGTTACTAGACAAGTTGCATGCACACTTGTGATGTGTATAAAATAGTACCTTAATTTAGGTATGAGATAAATACCGAGAACGGGGGTATATCGTTATTTGTGAAATTCATGAATAATTAATGAGGTTAAGAAGCAATCAAAACATAGCATTCAAGTCACATGTATACGTCTGTAAATCCCAATAAAGATCATCTTTTGGACAAAGTGATCTGTATCAAAAGTTAAGAATACTAATTAGCCTTCTTGGTGATCTTTATCAAAAGTTATGAATACTAATTAGCTTCATTCTATTGTTTCATTTCACAAGTACGATAAAGCATTCGCGTCCGATCTGTATGGGGATTTACTTCGGCTCGCCTGCGGCTCGCCTTGTAAATCCCCATACAGATCGGCCGCTCATGCTTTATCTATTACATAAATCCCGCGAAGACTGTATCTGACGTAGTTCATACTACCAGTCACGAACCAATTTAATTTTAATAGTTCATGGTTTGGCGTGCTCTATCGAGTTATGGATGCACACACTGTTATTTTCAAGGCGGAGTAGTTTTAACTCGGGTGAGAGGATTAGATTAACTCGTTCAGGGTGGGTTATTTTACAGGAGTTATTTTAACTCCATTTATGTATAGGTTAGTTATCTCAACCGAGGTAACTACGTCAGTTATTAACCAAGGGCCGAAGGCCCGAGGTTAATAACTTACGTAGTTATCGAGGTTATAAATAAACAACCGCGGTACACCAAAGAAAACCGAGGCGATCGTGAACTAAGATGTCATATTGTGCTTCGTCAACGTGCTTGGGGAATTTCTAGTAGATCCGTTAAATAGTTTTTGAGATAACGTTGTTTGAGTTAGGTTAGGAAGACAGGAGAAATCGATCGATTTCATCATTTTACAAATATACTTGTCAGCTTAAATGTTGATTTTCACCTATAGTTTCCACTCCTCAATTGTCTGGAAATTACATTATCTTCAAGTCTGTTCAATTCTCTACATTTTGATGTATAACATGATGCATATAACTAATCGGGAAGTTTAAAAAAAAAGCCAAACAATTTAAGTGTTTATTCGAGATACGCCAATTTTTAAAATTCAAAAAATAAAAAATGTCTCCTCAACATTTCCGAATGTAACTTTGGAACTAGTTATTTTAGAATGGCATATATTAACCAATAGCTCTTTCCCTAGCGAACATATTGATATAAAGTACAACTGTACAAGTTTGCAAGTGTACTAGAATTATATACAAATTAAGCGTATACTTGCTTCCTTTATACTCCTTCGTCACTGGGCAAATATCCGACAATCATAGCAAGAAACTGGCGAGTCATGCGTAGGATAAAGGATTGCATTCATGCTCCTATAAATGCCTTATCTTTTTGGCCTTGAACAGGGTAACACTGCTTATGACCTTTATCAAAATGAGTTATTTTGTTTTATTAATGAAAAGTATTAAAGTATTCCATTCAAAAACAATAAAAATACTATTTTTCTTTTTCGATACGCTCATTTTTAACTCAAATTAACTCGCAGGATTTGGAGTTAAATTAACTCCTTGTTATTAAACTCCAAAAGTGGAGTTTAGTGTTTAAACACCCAAAACGGATTATTCTAGACCAATTTTTTAACCCCTCATTTGGAGTTTAATAATATAGAAGGCAAAATTACTCGAATACGATTGCCTAATGAAGAGGGTATTTTTTTGTAATTCAGGGCAAAATTACTTGCGCTTGATTGGTTCCTTGATCAGCAGTACTGGCATGTGATTGGTCGCTTTGTTACTTAGCAACAGTGAACCTCGGAGGACTGACTTTTTTTCAACAAATCTGCAAGGTTTTTCGGTCTGAAAATTCTTTTTTGTTTACTTTGAACTAATTTAAACTATTGAAGGAGTGTAAACTATTAGTGAAAATGAATACACTACTGTAGAAAATTTACGAACTTTTGTCTGTGTTTACAAAAAGAAAGCTACAGGCACAGCGATAGAGCGAGGAAAATTGGAATGTTGCCGAGCACCGACCGTGATAAGGTACATGTACTTGGACATTTTCTGCATGGACATAACATAGCTCTTGAATAATTTTGTCCGTTATATTATTAACACATAATCGAATGAGTTCTCGTAAAATTAAGGTTTAATTTCACTCGTGTTTTCAAAATCTTACAAATAACCCTCGTCGCGATCGGAAAATTTGTAAAATTTTGAAAACACTCGTGAAATTAAACCTTCATTTTGGCCCCATGCGATTACCTATACAAATTAACTCCTTGAAAATGACAGTGCACGGGAAGTTGGGAGTTAAATTAAAATTCCAAAAGAATGCAAAAACAAACTTATAACCTAAGATCATATACTACTTCTCACTTCATAAAACGCATGGCGTATAAAAACATGTTACCAAGCAACAGCAGTCCTAACATTCATTGCTAGGACGTGCTTCCATGCAAGCATAGCGGTCAAAATTTAATTGAGTCAAAATTCAATTGAGCCAGCTGAAAAACTGCTTGATTTAAGGTTACGTTACACCATAGAAATTTAAAAATACCAAAAATTTATTTTTTTCGTAATTAGCTGCCTTAAGCCAAATGCTGAAAGGTTTTGAAAAGTTTATTTCGTTTAAAGCAAAATTCATTAAGATATTTAGCGATGAAAATTGCAAGCAGCTCTGTTTTCCCGCGAAATTTAAATGTTCCAAGGCTTGTTTCTTCAGCTTTAAATTTCAGCTAAACTGCCGTATTCAATGACTTTTGTTGAACACGGGTTTTGGCCGATTTTTTTCAAATTTTCACAATGTATCGGAGACAATAAGAGCTTCAAAAGTGTGTGCGGTAGCTATACGATTTTTTTTTCATTTCTGAGTAATCGACTACGATTCACGGTATGCACGCAACTTAACTGAGGTTGCAAAAGAATGCCTTATATCTCAAAAATAACAAAAAAAAACCCATAGCTACCGCACACACTTTTGTAGAGCAGCTAGTTGAACTACAGTTTCAATCAAATCATGTAAAAATAGTTTTAATTGAAATTAAAACTATTTTTACATGATTTGATTGAAACTGTAGTTCAACAAAAGTCGCGGCGCAAAGCGAATGCGTTTTCAGAATTTTGTCAAAACAAAACAAGTTTAAATACTTTTCAAAATTGTAAATCAACTGTCGAATTCTACAATCATTTTGCTATAAACTGTAAAAATTTGAACTTGATTGCTTTTAAACTCAACGCGCAGTTGCATTTTTCGCAAAGCACTACTCCAAGGTGTTACGTAACCTTAAAGCAGTTTTCTTGCTCATCAATCCTTACCAAAGAGCACTTGTGAACGTTGTGAGAAAGACAAGATTGCATATAGATATGTAGAAATAAGCTTTATTTTAAAGTTTTAAAAGAATACAAAAATTATCTTACAAATCGAGATTAAATCCTAGTTTTCATAATTGTAACTTTATATATAAAAACAGTTACCAAGCTACAGCAGTATGCCATGCTCGGGCTTCATTCATTGGGGAAAGTTCTTCCCATGAATAGCGATCAAAACTGAATGATTCAACTGACTTAAGGTAGTTTCCTTGCTCATCTCGCCCACCCATTACAACAATGCCATTCCCAGTAACAACTGCAGCACATGCTTTCCTCTTATATTTCATTGCAGGTAACATATGACTCGTTTCTGACTGAACATTATAAATAACAACAGTATTTAACGCTTTACCGTCTTTGTCACCACCTCCTAGCGCAATTACATTGTCACCCCAACTTACTGTTGCCATTTGAGACACAGCAAAAGGAAGTGGCGCCATTTGTTTACATTGGTTCTTGTTAATATCGTACATCATAACGCTATCAACAATATCTTTCAAGTTGCCAGATTTCCTTCCTCCAACAATAAACACTCTATCATTCAATAATTCTACACTAGAATACACTTTCGGTTTTGGTATTCTAGTTAAGAGCTTTGGGGTATAAGGATGATCAAGTGGAACTTCATGAATACTGTCAGAGTATTTCCTGTCATCATACCCTCCTATTACTATCAACCGTCCATTATAAACTACATTGCTGTGTCCCATCAACTCTCCAGGAAGTTTGGCGGGAGAATCCACCCATTGTGCGGAATCCAAGGCTGGGTTAATAGTCATACTTTCCATGCTATCAGTATAACCATGATTTGTGCTACCTCCCGCGACAGTAATGTACCTTTCAAATACAAACGAAGATGCTCCTTCACGACATTCTTTCATTGGCTGCAGTGGCGCCCACGACCTCTTGGACTCGTTGTATATTTCAACAGAATTTAGCCTTCCACCTAATTGACTCCAACCGCCTGCAACAACTATACTGTGCTTCACATTTGATGCATCATTTTTGGTTTCTTCACTTTCCTGCACTGTTTGAATACCACGCATTTGATCTGGTAGTGTTGCCAGCTGTTCCTTGATTTCTGCGAAATTTTTCTTAATGTCCTCTACTTCGTCAAGCTTAATAAGCTTGTCATTTATTGCCTTCAAATTCTTCTTAATGTCCTCCATTTCGTCAAGCTTAATAAGCTTGTCATTTATTGCCTTCAAATTCTTCTTAATGTCCTCCATTTCGTCAAGCTTAATAACTTTGTCATTTACAGCTTTTAAATTCTTCTTAAAGTCCTCCATTTCGTCACGGTTAATAAGTTTGTCATTAATAACTTTCAAGTTCGTCTTTACTTCATCCATTTCCTTGCTTATCTCAGCACAATTATGACATTTCACTTTTCTGAATTCACAAATTTCTGCCTCGTGATGCGTTCGATCTCGTCGGTTGATCTCCACAAGACATCCTTCGTTGGAACACACAACTGGAGTGAACCCACAATCCTTGACGTGATTTTCAAGATCTCCAAGCTGCACAAGCTCACGACAGCCTCTGTTGAAATAATCACAACGAATATTCAGCTCAGACAGACATCCCGTGACGATTCTTGGTGCTTGAGTTAATGTTTCCAACGTTAGTTCGTCCATACATGAAGGACATGTCTGCGAGTTCGTCAGATGTCGAGTGATACAGGGCAGGCAGAAAAGATGTTGGTTTCTCTGGCACATTACTGGTTGTTTGAAGACGTTGAGACATATTGGACAATGGTAGTTTTGACTAACGCCATGCTCAAACCGATCTGCCTCGTAACCTTGCTCGTAGAATTCCATCTCTTGGCGCTTTAAGTTTTTCGTCAGCCCAAAGACAAAGCTAGTTTCCGTTTTTATCGTTGGAAGTCATTGTTACATAGTAGTAGAATATCGGTTGAATAAGTTCCTGTACCTGACTTGAGCAACAGACAAAGAACCCCGAAACGCTATCAGTGTTTTACTTTCACTTTGCCACGTCAGTTTATAGTAAGGCAAGACTAATTTGATCGAAATTGCATGAATTAGAGTCTTAATTGTGATTAAAAGGTCGTGACGGACGTGACCTCGAGTTCTTACTGGACGTGATGCTGGGAAAATAAAGATGTGTTTATCTCAGGAGAAATGTAAAAGCCCAGCTCAGAATTTCAAGGTGGAAACCCATGTGGAAGTAAACGAGTCGCAAAAACCTTCGATATGTTTCCACCATAAAATTTTGAGCTGCGTTCTTATGTTTCTCCGAGACCGCGCTTTTCGCCCATGGCAAAACATGCTGTATCATTTGGTCAGCAAGTATCAGGTGTCATGTCTGGGACGCCCGCAAACCGGCATTAGAGCGCCTAAACACCATTTTTCCATGCGCAATGTTGAATTATAACATAGCTTTGATATAGCTACGTTTTTGATTGGCTGTCGTGCGTGCTCCATAACTAGATGGAGCACGGCAAAAAAGCGCGGGGAAAAAATTCAAAACAAAACTTGAGTTTTAAATTGACTTTTTACGGCCTTTTATATTATCAAAATACCGAGTCATTTAATTTTATTGAGTAATAAAGAACAACGACCTAGAAGACATAAACTGGGTCTGGGTAACCGAGTTTAAACTGTCCTTTTGGTTGGATTTTAGTGAACAAAAAAGACTTGGCTACGAAAGTAGAAAAACACAACAACCAAAACGATTCGCCGGCTTGTGAAAGGATTTAATGCTATGTTATAAAAGAAATGGCTTATGGTTTAGTGTGCTCCATCGAGTTATGGATGCACTTGGGAAATTGGGAGAGCACGAAAAAATCGTAAGAGTTGGTCGAGGCGTAGCACGCACAGATGGTGCGAGAAGTACGCACAGATGGTGAAAGCCTGGGTTCTTGTGATCATTATGGTGGGAAAATGGTGAATTTTGGCGCAATTCTTGCCAGGGAGCCAAGCGTTTGAAAAATATAACTTGATGCGCAATGACTACGACTTCGGCATTTGTATGGCATTGGATGCTTGCGGGGTTTGTCATGGTGTGTGTACTCTCTGTCGTTGATGCGGCCAGTGAGGATGGGTATAAAGAGGACAAGAAACAAGAATATAACCATCAACAATCGTCTGAGAGTGGGAACCTTTTTTTGATGTTTCAATAAACAAGTAAGGTTCACCATTATCAAGAAGTTTGCATGTATAATGGCGTTCATTTGACTTGTTAATAAGCAAATATTAGCTGGAGCTTTGTATTTGCATGCCTAAATTGCTTCGTTCTTTTAAAGATATATCTCAACAACAAACACTGAAACAGGCAATATGGCCCGTACTATTAAACCTGAATAGGATGAAATTTTGTCTTCTCCGCCTTTCCTACACGCTTGTGCGCTACATTCTCAGGTTTTAAACGCGCTTCATTAGTTCATTTTCTACAGTTTTATAAAATCCTCTCATATTAGATTACGCAATGTAAAACGACACCGACCAAAATTAGAAAGTGCGCGAGCGCAAAGCCGCATGGCAAATGTCCGTCGGTCTATAAACAGGGCCATGTTTTGGGATGGGTAAATCGATTGCTAAAGACGAGTTTGTCTCCAACAAGGGGGTGGTTGCAGCAGGGGAAATTGCCCTCCCCTCCTCGTTAGCTAGAAGACTCTTCAGGAAACGTTTGGCCCGGGATGGGTTAATTGTCATACTCTCCATGCTATCAGTATAGCCATGATTTGTGCATGCTACCTCCCGCGACAGTATAATGTACCTTTCAAATACAAACAAAGATGCTCCTTCACGACATTCTTTCATTGGCTGCATATTTCAACAGAATTTAGCCTTCCGCCTAATTGACTCCAACCGCCTGCAACAACTACACTCACGTGCTTCACATTTAATGCATCATTTTTAATTTCTTCACTTTCTTGCATCGTTGGAATACCACGTATTTGTTCTGCATGGTAGTGTTGCCAGCTGTTCCTTGATTTCTGCGTAATTTTTCTTAATTAATGTCCTCCATTTCGTCAAGCTTAATAAGTTTGTCATTCACTGCCTTCAAAATCTTCTTAATGTCCTCCATTTCGTCAACCATAATAAGTTTGTCATTTACAGCTTTTAAATTCTTCTTAATGTCCTCCATTTCGTCAAGTTTAATAAGTTTGTCATTTATTGCCTTCAAGTTCATCTTTACTTCATCCATTTCCCTGTTTATCTCGTCGCAACTATGACATTTCACCTTTCTGAATTCACAAATTTCAGTCTCGTGATGCGTTCGATCTCGTCGGTTGATCTCCACAAGACATCCTTCGTTGGAACACACAACTGGAGTGAACCCACAATCCTTGACGTGATTTTCAAGATCTCCAAGCTGCACAAGCTCACGACAGCCTCTGTTGAAATAATCACAACGAATATTCAGCTCAGACAGACATCCCGTGACGATTCTTGGTGCTTGAGTTAATGTTTCCAACGTTAGTTCGTCCATACATGAAGGACATGTCTGCGAGTTCGTCAGATGTCGAGTGATACAGGGCAGGCAGAAAAGATGTTGGTTTCTCTGGCACATTACTGGTTGTTTGAAGACGTTTAGACAAATTGGACAATGGTAGTTTTGACTAACGCCATGCTCAAACCGATCTGCCTCGTAACCTTGCTCGTAGAATTCCATCTCTTGGCGCTTTAAGTTTTTCGTCAGCCCAAAGACAAAGCTAGTTTCCGTTTTTATCGTTGGAAGTCATTGTTACATAGTAGTAGAATATCGGTTGAATAAGTTCCTGTACCTGACTTGAGCAACAGACAAAGAACCCCGAAACGCTATCAGTGTTTTACTTTCACTTTGCCACGTCAGTTTATAGTAAGACAAGACTAATTTGATCGAAACTGCATGTATTAGAGTCTTAATTGTGATTAAAAGGTCGTGACAGACGTGACCTCGAGTTCTTACTGGACGTGATGCTGGGAAAATAAAGATGTGTTTATCTCAGGAGAAATGTAAAAGCCAAGCTCAGAATTTCAAGGTGGAAACCCATGTGGAAGTAAACGAGTCGCAAAAACCTTCGATATGTTTCCACCATAAATTTTGAGCTGCGTTCTTATGTTTCTCCGAGACCGCGCTTTTCGCCCATGGCAAAACATGCTGTATCATTTGGTCAGCAAGTATCAGGTGTCATGTCTGGGACGCCCGCAAACCGGCATTAGAGCGCCTAAACACCATTTTTCCATGCGCAATGTTGAATTATAACATAGCTTTGATATAGCTACGTTTTTGATTGGCTGTCGTGCGTGCTCCATTTAACAAATAGATTTCATTTTGCCGTTGTCTGTTCAGTTATAGATGCACAGATGACGTCACAACGTGGTAAGAACAAAAAAGTGGCCCACGAGACGCAGTCGAGTGGGTCACTGATGTTCTTACCACGTTGTGACGTCCTCTGTGCATCTATAACTGAACAGACAACAAAAAAATGGAATCTATTTGTTTTATACAATAAAAATTTAAAAGGTCTTTGTCGAAACTCGTGCCGGATTTTGGGGCATGAAGAAGGAAAAAGGCAAGTCAGCTGACGTGATCTGACGTGACCATGTGTGTCTGTCCTCTAATAGATCATGGCCAACAACCAATGAAAACACGCATAGCAACTAGGGTATTGTATAAAACTAGATGGAGCACGGCAAAAAAGCGCGGGAAAAAAATTCAAAACAAAACTTGAGTTTTAAATTGACTTTTTACGGCCTTTTATATTATCAAAATACCGAGTCATTTAATTTTATTGAGTAATAAAGAACAACGACCTAGAAGACATAAACTGGGTCTGGGTAACCGAGTTTAAACTGTCCTTTTGGTTGGATTTTAGTGAACAAAAAAGACTTGGCTACGAAAGTAGAAAAACACAACAACCAAAACGATTCGCCGGCTTGTGAAAGGATTTAATGCTATGTTATAAAAGAAATGGCTTATGGTTTAGTGTGCTCCATCGAGTTATGGATGCACTTGGGAAATTGGGAGAGCACGAAAAAATCGTAAGAGTTGGTCGAGGCGTAGCACGCACAGATGGTGCGAGAAGTACGCACAGATGGTGAAAGCCTGGGTTCTTGTGATCATTATGATGGGAAAATGGTGAATTTTGGCGCAATTCTTACCAGGGAGCCAAGCGTTTGAAAAATATAACTTGATGCGCAATGACTACGACTTCGGCATTTGTATGGCATTGGATGCTTGCGGGGTTTGTCATGGTGTGTGTACTCTCTGTCGTTGATGCGGCCAGTGAGGATGGGTATAAAGAGGACAAGAAACAAGAATATAACCATCAACAATCGTCTGAGAGTGGGAACCTTTTTTTGATGTTTCAATAAACAAGTAAGGTTCACCATTATCAAGAAGTTTGCATGTATAATGGCGTTCATTTGACTTGTTAATAAGCAAATATTAGCTGGAAGCTTTGTATTTGCATGCCTAAATTGCTTCGTTCTTTTAAAGATATATCTCAACAACAAACACTGAAACAGGCAATATGGCCCGCACTATTAAACCTCAATAGGATGAAATGTTGTCTTCTCCGCCTTTCCTACACGCTTGTGCGCTACATTCTCAGGTTTTAAACGCGCTTCATTAGTTCATTTTCTACAGTTTTATAAAATCCTCTCATATTAGATTACGCAATGTAAAACGACACCGACCAAAATTAGAAAGTGCGCGAGCGCAAAGCCGCATGGCAAATGTCCGTCGGTCTATAAACAGGGCCATGTTTTGGGATGGGTAAATCGATTGCTAAAGACGAGTTTGTCTCCAACAAGGGGGTGGTGCAGCAGGGGAAATTGCCCTCCCCTCCTCGTTAGCTAGAAGACTCTTCAGGAAACGTTTGGCCCGGGATGGGTTAATTGTCATACTCTCCATGCTATCAGTATAGCCATGATTTGTGCATGCTACCTCCCGCGACAGTATAATGTACCTTTCAAATACAAACAAAGATGCTCCTTCACGACATTCTTTCATTGGCTGCATATTTCAACAGAATTTAGCCTTCCGCCTAATTGACTCCAACCGCCTGCAACAACTACACTCACGTGCTTCACATTTAATGCATCATTTTTAATTTCTTCACTTTCTTGCATCGTTGGAATACCACGTATTTGTTCTGCATGGTAGTGTTGCCAGCTGTTCCTTGATTTCTGCGTAATTTTTCTTAATTAATGTCCTCCATTTCGTCAAGCTTAATAAGTTTGTCATTCACTGCCTTCAAAATCTTCTTAATGTCCTCCATTTCGTCAACCATAATAAGTTTGTCATTTACAGCTTTTAAATTCTTCTTAATGTCCTCCATTTCGTCAAGTTTAATAAGTTTGTCATTTATTGCCTTCAAGTTCATCTTTACTTCATCCATTTCCCTGTTTATCTCGTCGCAACTATGACATTTCACCTTTCTGAATTCACAAATTTCAGTCTCGTGATGCGTTCGATCTCGTCGGTTGATCTCCACAAGACATCCTTCGTTGGAACACACAACTGGAGTGAACCCACAATCCTTGACGTGATTTTCAAGATCTCCAAGCTGCACAAGCTCACGACAGCCTCTGTTGAAATAATCACAACGAATATTCAGCTCAGACAGACATCCCGTGACGATTCTTGGTGCTTGAGTTAATGTTTCCAACGTTAGTTCGTCCATACATGAAGGACATGTCTGCGAGTTCGTCAGATGTCGAGTGATACAGGGCAGGCAGAAAAGATGTTGGTTTCTCTGGCACATTACTGGTTGTTTGAAGACGTTTAGACAAATTGGACAATGGTAGTTTTGACTAACGCCATGCTCAAACCGATCTGCCTCGTAACCTTGCTCGTAGAATTCCATCTCTTGGCGCTTTAAGTTTTTCGTCAGCCCAAAGACAAAGCTAGTTTCCGTTTTTATCGTTGGAAGTCATTGTTACATAGTAGTAGAATATCGGTTGAATAAGTTCCTGTACCTGACTTGAGCAACAGACAAAGAACCCCGAAACGCTATCAGTGTTTTACTTTCACTTTGCCACGTCAGTTTATAGTAAGACAAGACTAATTTGATCGAAACTGCATGTATTAGAGTCTTAATTGTGATTAAAAGGTCGTGACAGACGTGACCTCGAGTTCTTACTGGACGTGATGCTGGGAAAATAAAGATGTGTTTATCTCAGGAGAAATGTAAAAGCCCAGCTCAGAATTTCAAGGTGGAAACCCATGTGGAAGTAAACGAGTCGCAAAAAACCTTCGATATGTTTCCACCATAAATTTTGAGCTGCGTTCTTATGTTTCTCCGAGACCGCGCTTTTCGCCCATGGCAAAACATGCTGTATCATTTGGTCAGCAAGTATCAGGTGTCATGTCTGGGACGCCCGCAAACCGGCATTAGAGCGCCTAAACACCATTTTTCCATGCGCAATGTTGAATTATAACATAGCTTTGATATAGCTACGTTTTTGATTGGCTGTCGTGCGTGCTCCATTTAACAAATAGATTTCATTTTGCCGTTGTCTGTTCAGTTATAGATGCACAGATGACGTCACAACGTGGTAAGAACAAAAAAGTGGCCCACGAGACGCAGTCGAGTGGGTCACTGATGTTCTTACCACGTTGTGACGTCCTCTGTGCATCTATAACTGAACAGACAACAAAAAAATGGAATCTATTTGTTTTATACAATAAAAATTTAAAAGGTCTTTGTCGAAACTCGTGCCGGATTTTGGGGCATGAAGAAGGAAAAAGGCAAGTCAGCTGACGTGATCTGACGTGACCATGTGTCTGTCCTCTAATAGATCATGGCCAACAACCAATGAAAACACGCATAGCAACTAGGGTATTGTATAAAACTAGATGGAGCACGGCAAAAAAGCGCGGGAAAAAAATTCAAAACAAAACTTGAGTTTTAAATTGACTTTTTACGGCCTTTTATATTATCAAAATACCGAGTCATTTAATTTTATTGAGTAATAAAGAACAACGACCTAGAAGACATAAACTGGGTCTGGGTAACCGAGTTTAAACTGTCCTTTTGGTTGGATTTTAGTGAACAAAAAAGACTTGGCTACGAAAGTAGAAAAACACAACAACCAAAACGATTCGCCGGCTTGTGAAAGGATTTAATGCTATGTTATAAAAGAAATGGCTTATGGTTTAGTGTGCTCCATCGAGTTATGGATGCACTTGGGAAATTGGGAGAGCACGAAAAAATCGTAAGAGTTGGTCGAGGCGTAGCACGCACAGATGGTGCGAGAAGTACGCACAGATGGTGAAAGCCTGGGTTCTTGTGATCATTATGATGGGAAAATGGTGAATTTTGGCGCAATTCTTACCAGGGAGCCAAGCGTTTGAAAAATATAACTTGATGCGCAATGACTACGACTTCGGCATTTGTATGGCATTGGATGCTTGCGGGGTTTGTCATGGTGTGTGTACTCTCTGTCGTTGATGCGGCCAGTGAGGATGGGTATAAAGAGGACAAGAAACAAGAATATAACCATCAACAATCGTCTGAGAGTGGGAACCTTTTTTTGATGTTTCAATAAACAAGTAAGGTTCACCATTATCAAGAAGTTTGCATGTATAACGGCGTTCATTTGACTTGTTAATAAGCAAATATTAGCTGGAAGCTTTGTATTTGCATGCCTAAATTGCTTCGTTCTTTTAAAGATATATCTCAACAACAAACACTGAAACAGGCAATATGGCCCGCACTATTAAACCTCAATAGGATGAAATGTTGTCTTCTCCGCCTTTCCTACACGCTTGTGCGCTACTTTCTCAGGTTTTAGACGCGCTTCATTAGTTCATTTTCTACAGTTTTATAAAATCCTCTCATATTAGATTACGCAATGTAAAACGACACCGACCAAAATTAGAAAGTGCGCGAGCGCAAAGCCGCATGGCAAATGTCCGTCGGTCTATAAACAGGGCCATGTTTTGGGATGGGTAAATCGATTGCTAAAGACGAGTTTGTCTCCAACAAGGGGGTGGTGCAGCAGGGGAAATTGCCCTCCCCTCCTCGTTAGCTAGAAGACTCTTCAGGAAACGTTTGGCCCGGGATGGGTTAATTGTCATACTCTCCATGCTATCAGTATAGCCATGATTTGTGCATGCTACCTCCCGCGACAGTATAATGTACCTTTCAAATACAAACAAAGATGCTCCTTCACGACATTCTTTCATTGGCTGCATATTTCAACAGAATTTAGCCTTCCGCCTAATTGACTCCAACCGCCTGCAACAACTACACTCACGCATGTGCTTCACATTTAATGCATCATTTTTAATTTCTTCACTTTCTTGCATCGTTGGAATACCACGTATTTGTTCTGCATGGTAGTGTTGCCAGCTGTTCCTTGATTTCTGCAAAATTTTTCTTAATGTCCTCCATTTCGTCAAGCTTAATAAGTTTGTCATTCACTGCCTTCAAAATCTTCTTAATGTCCTCCATTTCGTCAACCATAATAAGTTTGTCATTTACAGCTTTTAAATTCTTCTTTATGTCCGCCATTTCGTCAAGCTTAATAACTTTGTCATTTACTGCCTTTAAATTCTTCTTTATGTCCGCCATTTCGTCAAGCTTAATAACTTTGTCATTTACAGCTTTTAAATTCTTCTTTATGTCCGCCATTTCGTCAAGCTTAATAAGTTTGTCATTTACAGCTTTTTAATTCTTCTTAATGTCTTCCATTTCGTCAAGTTTAATAACTTTGTCATTTACAGCTTTTAAATTCTTCTTAATGTCCTCCATTTCGTCAAGCTTAATAAGTTTGTCATTTACAGCTTTTAAATTCTTCTTAATGTCCTCCATTTCGTCAAGCTTAATAAGTTTGTCATTTACAGCTTTTAAATTCTTCTTTATGTCCTCCATTTCGTCAAGCTTAATAAGTTTGTCATTTACAGCTTTTAAATTCTTCCGTTAATGTCTTCACATTTCGTCAAGCTTAATAACTTTGTCATTTACAGCTTTTAAATTCATCTTAATGTCCTCCATTTCGTCCAGCCTAATAAGTTTATCACTGATTACCTTCATGTTCATCTTTACTTCTAATATAATATATTGCTATTGGCAAACAAAATTAATAATATAGCAAGGATATACAACCTTCTCCGATAACTCATTATGCACATGTGACGTCAACATGGTTAATTGGCATATTTCATGACACACCCACATTTCACTATTCTAACAAAAGCGTTAAAACCTTTATTCAACTGATTAGTATCCATGCAGTGTGATAAATGGTTATCACGCTGTTGAATAGAAAAGAGTGTTATAAGTAATTTACACGAGAAGCCGTTTATTGGCTTTCGTATAGCTTCTCAAACGAATCAGTATTTAAAGAGCAATTTGAGGTAAAAGTTGTCTTAATTTATGGGAGTTTGTTTCCACATTTACCAACGTCTCCGTAACTGATTTTCATTGTATTTTTCTTTCATTTATAGTAATGAGTTGCTACGAATTATTTGTATAGGTAATCATATGATAGCGAGTGCAATTAATGATTTTACACGAGTGATATCTGAAAATTGAACCAAAATTGCACGAGCCGTACCTTTTAGTTATGAATGTTACGGCTACTTCTGTTGCTAGGTAACTGTTTTTACATGTCATGCGTTGTACGAACTCGTTGTAAAGTTTACAAAGTTGCAAGCTAGGCTATTATATTTCTCCTAAGATAAACACATCTTAGTTTTCTCAGCATCACGACCAGTAAGAATTCGAGGACACCAACTTTTAATCACAAAACTCTAATTCATTCAGTTTCGATCAAACTAGTTTTGTCTTTCTGACGTGGCAAAGTGAAAGTAAAACACTTGAGCGCGCTTCGGGTTCCTTCGTCTGTAGCTCAAGTCAAGTACAGTCTCTTATTCAACTGATATTCTACTACTATGAAACAATGACTTCCAACGATAAAAACGGAACCTAGCTTTGTCTTAATTGAGCTGAGAAAAAAGCACCAAGAGTTGGAATCCTACGCGAGCAAGGTTACGAATGTAGATCGGTTTGAGTATGGCGTTAGCCAAAACTATACTATTGTCCAAATTGTCTAAACGTCTTCAAACAACCAGTAATGTGCCAGAGAAACCAGTATCTTTTCTGCCTGCCCTGCATCACTCGACATCTGACGAACTCGCCGACATGTCCTTCTTGTATGGAGGAACTAACATTGGAAACCTTAACTCAAGCACCAAGAATCGTGACGGGGTGAAAAAAGATGAAAAAAGATGAGTGTTTATATGAGACGAGTTACTCGGCAAAGCCGCCCACGCATCATAATGGTTTCACATTCCATAAGTAGTTTCCTATTGTCTTCATAAGTGGCGCGTGCGCTGTTGTGACGAATTCAACTCGGCTGGCCGGGTTACCCGGCAAGAGTGTGTTTATATGGGAATATTTTCATCCCGGCATGCCGAGATCTCGGCTGTTTTACCGGGATCTCGGCTAGCCGAGTTACCCACCTGTCTCATATAAACACTCTGCCTGGATAGCATTGAATTTCTATACATGGCGGGTAACTCGGTTTGCCGAGTAGTTCGGCTAGCCGGGTAACTCGGCTCCATATAAACAGGCCCTAAAACTCGATAGGGCACGCCAAACCATAAACCATGCATTTCTTAAATTGAAATTAGTTTATGAGTAATATCATAAACTACATTAGAAACGGCTCTTGGGACTTATATATAACGATATACCTCCGTTCTCGGTATTTATATCTTACTTAAATTATAGACCTATGTTATACACAGGATAGTTTTGCATGCAACCTGTCGCGCAACGGAATTGACCTATCGTAGGGACCAACAAGTTTAACGGACCATTTGCGTGACCATCGCAGCACTTTATCTCCCAACGTCATTGCACAATAATACTTAGGCAATTTTTGTTTTGTAAATTCCCGAACAGGCTTGGCCATCCCAATTCCCTTGCTTTCCCTGAGTGCTTTCCCTACGCTTGCGCAAATCGCAATGTCAGGAGAAATTGTTTTTGCAGTGACTTGTTCATTTCACCTAAAAAATTTGAGCTGAACTCTCATATTTCTCCTGAGATAAACACATCTTTGTTTTCCCAGCATCACGTCCAGTAAGAACTCGAGGTCACGACCTTTTAATCACAAGACTCAAATTTATTCAGTTTCGATCAAATTAGTCTTGTCTTCCTGACGTGGCAAAGTGAAAGTAAAACACTGAGAGCGTTTCCGGGTCCTTTGTCTGTTGCTCACTTGCTCAAAATCAAGTATAGTCTCTTATTCAACTGATATTCTACTACCATGAAACAATGACTTCCAACGATAAAAACGAAACCTAGCTTTGTCTTAATTGAGCTGAAGAAAAAGCGCCAAGAGATGGAATCCTACGAGCAAGGTTACGAGGCAGATCGGTTCGAGTATGGCGTTAGCCAAAACTACCATTGTCCAATTTGTCTAAACGTCTTCAAACAACCAGTAATGTGCCAGAGAAACCAACATCTTTTCTGCCTGCCCTGTATTACTCGACATCTGCAGAATTCGCAGACATGTCCTTCGTGTATCGAAGAACTAACGTTGGAAACATTAACTCAAGCACCAAGAATCGTGACGGGGTGTCTGTCTGAGCTGAATATTCGTTGTGATTATTTCAACAGAGGCTGTCATGAGCTTGTGCAGCTGGGAGATCTTGAAAGTCACGTCAAAGATTGTGGGTTCACTCCAGTGGTGTGTTCCAACGAAGGATGTCTTGTGGAGATCAACCGACGAGATCGAACGCATCACGAGACTGAAATTTGTGAATTCAGAAAGGTGAAATGTCATAGTTGCGCCAAGATAAGCAAGGAAATGGATGAAGTAAAGATGAACTTGAGGGCAATAAATGACAAACTTATTAAGCTTGACGAAATGGAGGACATTAAGAATAATTTGAAGGCAGTAAATGACAAACTTGTAAAGCTTGACGAAAAGGAGGATATTAATAAGAAAAATTTCGCAGAAATCAAGGAACAGCTGGCAACAATACCAGATCAAATGCGTGGTATTCAAACTGTTCAGGAGAAAATGATGAAAGAAATTCAAGAAACCAAAAATGATGCAACAATTGTGAAACATTGTGTAGTTGTTGCAGGCGGTCTTAATAAAGTCAAAGCCCTAAATTCTGTGGAAACGTTCGACTGGTCCAGGAGGTCGTGGGCGCCACTGCAGCCAATGAAAGAAGGTCGCGCAGCAGCAGCTTCATTTATTTATAACAGGTACATTACTGTCACGGGTGGCTGCACAAATCATGGCTGTTACGATAGCATGGAAAGCATGGCCATTAACCCGGACTTGGATTCCGCACAATGGTTTGATTCTCCCGTGAAACTGCCTGGAAAGTCTATAGAACACAGGAATGTAGTTTATAATGGACGGTTGATAGTAATAGGAGGGTGTGATGATTTTAAAGGTAAATACTCTGACAGTATTCATGAGGTTTCACTTGATCCTCCTTATACCCCAAAGTTCTTAACTAGAATGGAAGAACCGAAAGCGAATGCTGGCGTAGAATTATTCAATGATAGAGTTTTGACTGTAGGAGGAAGGAAATCTAGTCCTAATAGTCATGACGATATTCTTGATACCGTCATGATGTACGATATTAACAAGAACGAATGCAAAAAACTAGCACCACTTCCTTTTGCTGTGTCTTTAATGGCAACAGTAAGTTGGGGTGACAATGTAATTGTAATAGGCGGTGTTGACAAAGATGGTAAAGTGTTAAATACTGTTGTTATTTATAATGTTCAGACAGAAAAGAGTCATATGTTACCTGCAATGAAATGTAAGAGGGTAGGATGTGCGGCGGTTGTTACTGGGAATGCCATTGTTGTAATGGGTGGGCTAGATGAGCAAGAGAACTGTCTTAAGTCAGTTGAATCATTCAGTTTTGATCGCTATTCATGGGAAGAACTTCCCTCAATGAATGAAGAGCGATGGCTTGCTACTGCTGTAGCTTGGTAACTGTTTTTATATATAAACTTACAATTACAAAGACTATAGAGTGTGATCTCGATTTCTAAGATAATTTTTGTATTTTATATATGTTTATATATATATATACCTGGTGGCGCAAAAAAAGGTTCCCCCTCTTTGACTCATTGTAATTAAAAAACTGAAAAAGCTATCTTATACAAATAAAATTTATTGAACGTAGTTATGTATAACTTAAATTTTGATGTATGCCTTGCACATTTCTATAAATTATTAGTTAGCCGAGATATAGGCGTTTAAACTCAAGGTTGCATGTTTGGAAGAAGCGACAAATGGCAAAAATGGCGACTCAACGAGGTTGTTTGCAAATTGCACGATAGGTGTTGACAAACAATCTAAAGTAAAGTGGGTTTTTTCAGACATGCGGTGTTTACATGTTTAAAGATTAGAAGAATAATGCATTAGAAGTATCTTTTAAAGATACCAATAATACTGCTCATCGTTCGAATAAATTGGGTCCCTATGGGAATTACGGTACAATGCATTACGAAAGCAAATGAACTCACCCGTTCGACTGCATGCTTTCCCGCGCAAGACGTTGTATTGAGGTTGATGGGCATGCATTTCCTAATGAATGAGAATTTATCGGACGACGCTGACAAATATTTGTTCTTACTTTTGCGTGTTTCTACCATTTTATTACCATAATGCAAATTAATAGACCATTTTTGCCATTTGTCGCTTCTTCCAAAAACGCTACATTGAGTGTAAACGCCTATATCTCGGCTAATATTTTATAGAAATGTGCAAGGCATACATCAAAATTTAAGTTAGACATAACTACGTTCAATAAATTTTATTTGTATAAGATAGCTTTTTCAGTTTTTTAATTACAATGTGTCAAAGAGGGGGAACATTTTTTTGCGCCACCCGGTATATTTCAAAAACTCATTAATAATTCATGAGGAAAACACAAAGGAAAATCATGACCGTGTGATAGAGACACGCTCGATATTTTCGATGAACTTTTTCTTCGATTTTGCGGCTACGACAACTTCAATTCAATATGAGCTTATTATATGGATAGTTTTTGAAGCCATTTAAAACATTCGCAGTCGCCTCGTGTTTAAATCTGATAAAACACTGCTGCTCATGTTTTAAATAGTACATAAAGCTACAATTGTACAAACTAGAGGTTATAATCTCGATTTACAAGGTAATTTTTGTATTCTTAGGAAACTTTAAAATAAAGCTTACTTCTACATATCCGTACAATCTTGTCTTCTTTACAACGTTCACAACTGTTCTTTGGTAGATATTCTCGGTTTTCACTCACGTGATCGCTGGCCCCGTTGGGGTGGTGAAACAATACAAAATATTTGAATAAGAATAGAGTTAAATTCCCATAGGATAAAGATTGTGCACCAACATGGCCAGATGAAAACCAAGAGTTGATGAGCAAAAAACTGTCTAGTCAGTTGTAAGGCTGAATTCAACGTTGCATGACCGCTTTGCTTGGAAGCACCTTCTAGCAATGAATGTTAGGGCTACTGCTGTTCTTTGGTAACTGTTTTTATACACGTCATACGTTGTAAGAACTATAGTTTACAATCTTAAGTTGTAAGATTATTTTTGGATTCCGCAGAATATTGTTATTCTACTGTTCACTCAAAAATCTAGAGTTGTTCAGTTAAGCTCGAGGCGCTGGAAAGTATGGCCATAAACCCGGACTTGGATTCCGGACAAGAACGAATGTAAAAAGCTAGCACCACTTCCTTTTGCTGTGTCTGATATGGCAACAGTAAGTTGGGGTGACAATGTAATTGTAATAGGCGGTGTTGACAAAGATGGTAAAGCGTTAAATACTGTTGTTATTTATAATGTTCAGTCAGAAAAGAGTCATATGTTACCTGCAATGAAATATAAGAGGGGAGGATGTGCTGCGGTTGTTACTGGGAATGCCATTGTTGTAATGGGTGGGCGAGATGAGCAAGAGAACTGGCTTAAGTCAGTTGAATCATTCAGTTTTGATCGCTATTCATGGGAAGAACTTCCCCCAATGAATGGAGCCAGATTTTGGTTTACTGCTGTAGCTTGGTAACTGTTTTTATATATAAAGCTATAATTACGAAAACTAGAGTTTAATCTCGATTTGTTAGATAATTTTTTTGTATTCTTTTTAAACTTTAAAATAAAGCTTATTTCTACATATCTTTACAATCTTGTCTCCTTCACAACGTTCACAACTGTTCTTTGGCAAGGGTTGATGAGCAAGAGAACTACTCTAACTCAAGTCAGTTGAAAGACGCGATTCAATTTTGACCGCTACGCTTGGAAGCACCTTCTAGCAAAGAATCAGTTAGGGCTACCGCTGTTGCTTGGCAACTGTTTTTAAGAACTAGTTCACGGCCTTATGTTGTAAGATTGTTTTTGCACTTCTTTCGAACTTTAACTTACAACTTCCCGTTTGCATCCATAACTCGACAGAGAACACCAAACCATGAACCATTTCTTAAATTGAAATTAGTACATGAGTAATATCATCAACTACGTCAAATACGGCTCTCGGGATTTATATATAGCGATATATCTCAGCTCTCGGGATTTATCTCTTCCTTAAACTAAGATACTATGTTATACACAAGATAAATTTTTGAATGCAACTTGTCTCGCAACGGCATTGACGTATTGCAGCATTACCATAGCAGCGCCTTGTCTCTCAACGACATCGGCTAGGCGAGTTACCCGGCTATAGGCGAGTTACCCGGCTATAGGCGAGTTACCCGGTAAGCCGAGTTGAAAAAAGATGAGTGCTTTCATGAGACGAGTTACTCGGCAAAGCCGCCCACGGATTTATAATGGTTTCACATTCCATGAGTAGTTTCCGATTGTCTTCATAAGTGGCGCGTGCGCTGTTGGGACGAAGCCGAGTTACCCGGCAAGAGAGTGTTTATATGGGAATATTTTCATCCCGGTGTCCCAGTAAATTTGTCCCCCCCAAAATATGTCCCCCCAGGGACACATTTCCTAGGAAATATGGCCCTCTCTTTGGAAATTTGGCCCCCCCTCAGAATGATTCCTTACAGGATAATTGATATACGTGTGTGGACAAAACTTTTTAAAAGTAAAGAAATATATATATTTCTGAATGATAAATTATAACAGCTAGATATATATTTAGATAAGAAACTATTTTTTGCTTTCTAAAGAGCGTGTTGGCTCGAGGTTAATGAAGGGCTCCGCGTGAAACGTCAGTATTTCGTTGTCGAAATTCTCGGCAGCTCACCATTTTCTTGCTTTGTTATTAATATAATTATCGCGAACGCTCGCCTCCAAAGCAGTCTCCGACATAATAGTGTAGTTTGCCCTTTTTCAAAAAACGGTATATACGGAAGTATTTATTATGCATGGTATAGTCATGATTTGCAAACGCAGTAGACGCCTCATTCAATGAGCGATTTTTTCAATGAGCGATGACTCAAAAGCGATCATTTATGCTCTAGCCTACGTGCAGACTTCCCCCGTTTCCGTTCCCCGGAGGGTAAAGTCTGCGCAACGGAGCCCGAAAGCTTGTTATGCTGACTTAGCATTTCGTAACGCTATCCAAGCAAAACGTCCGGTTCGTTGGCGGCCATTTTTTATCGCCTAAAGCTCGGTGTAACAGGACCAGATGCCCCCCCCCTTCAGAATGCCACCCCCCCCGGGGCATCTGGTACTAGGACCAAATGCCTCCACGGGCATCTGGCACTAGGACCAGATGCCCCCCCTCAGGACCAGATGCCCCCCTTGTGAAATCCTTTAAAATACTTCTCAAACCAAGTTCGAAATGTATTATTTCGAAACTAACCATAAAACTTTTAGATGGTTAATTGAGCTCGCAAGCGTTCGATAGACGTTTAAATGCCTCCCAAAGCGCCATTGAAATGTTAATCGCGGTCGGCAATGATTAATGTATTTGTTTTTCTATTTTTGAAACAGTGCTTCGGAGAACTCAGTGCCGAAATAGTGCCTTTTTCAGAGTATGCCAGACCTGAAAACCGAGGTCTAATTCAACGTTTCGAAACATCAGCTCAACAATGTTACAATCAATAAAAAACAAAACTTGAATATCTATTTAATAAATTGGAAATTCGGCAAATTCTAATGCGCTTCTCATTATTTTGCCGACAGTTTGCCGACAGTTTGCGAAGTCCAATTTCGCATGCAGACGTCTGATATTTTCTCTTACTGAGTGTATATGGCTATCAGACTATTCCACGTTATTTGATAGTTATGGTGTCAAAATAATGAAAGAGAAAGTCCGAAAGCCAGCACGCGGAAGCGCATTAGAATTTGCCGAATTTCCAATTTATTAAATAGATATTCAAGTTTCGTTTTTTATTGATTGTAACATTGTTGAGCTGATGTTTCGAAACGCTGAAATAGACCTCGGTTTTCGGGTCTGGCATACTCTGAAAAAGGCACTATTTTATTTTCGGCACGGATTTTTCTCCGAAGCACTGTTTCAAAAATAGAAAAACAAGCATTAATCATTGCCGACCGCGATTAACATTTCAATGGCGCTTTGGGAGACATTTCAACGTCTATCGAACGCTTGCGAGCTCATTAAACCATCTAAAAGTTTTATCGTTAGTTTCGAAACAAGTTTCAATACATTTCGAACTTGGTTTGAGAAGTATTTTAAAGGATTTCACAAGGGGGGCATCTGGTCCTAGTGCCAGATGCCCGGGGAGGCATCTGGTCCTAGTGCCCCGGGGGGCATTCTGAAGGGGGGGGGGGGGCATCTGGTCGTGTTACACCGGCATGGCCGAATCTTGTGCCGTGTGTTCAGAGACGATTGTTAAATCCTGTGATAAAAATTTTGCCCGACGTTTTCTTTACCATCTCACTCACCACTAGACAGATTATACAATAACCCTTTTATTTCTGACGTAACAACCACAAACCACGCGATACGCACGATATATTAAACTATAACGAACCTGTTTACGCCAACTATCGACATGGGACAGAGGAGCGAGAAATTCACCAATTTATAAAGCCGACCACGGATGCCAGTACGTTACAGACTACACCAAAACTACACAGACATTCAGTAGGACTTTATTTTTATTTTTAACTTGTCTATTATACTTCAGTGTTTATACACGCGCCTTGTAATATCTGTAATTTCGTCTTAACATATTTACTGATTTCAACATCGACTCAAAATCCCTCCTGAAGAAGACTGGAAGGTTGAAACGCGTCGAGAGTAATCCAAAGAACACAGACCTACATAAATCCTTCACGCTTCATTCTTCTCTCAAACATACATCAAACCACAGGCATATTTTATGACCTATCGACTGAAACTAGACACTTCAGTTCACATGAAACTTAACTGCTGTGGTCAAAAATGAGCGGAAAAAACTGGCAAATTTATGAAACATACCACTAATAATGGTGCGTTGTAGTTGCTGGGGTGGAACACAAAGTATTATGCTCCAAATTAGTCCTCACACAACGCCAGTGAAGGTCTCATTACCCACCATTTATATAAAAAGTGCTTACGCAATGCGCTTCATCAACAGCCACTCCAATTTACACAATATATTTAACGCCCTGTTCCTTGTAAATTGCGGCTGCGTTGATCCCACGTTCGCTCAAGTAGTTAACTTGATCAAACATTAGCGATTGTAACGGGCTAATCACTAGCAAAATGCTTGTCCCTGAAGCTTTTTCTAGTAGAACATCGGCGATGATCGGGATTGATTGAAAGTGATTTGAAACACAAGCGATTTCCCATATTAACCTGTCGCCTGGACTTGCTCTGGGTACATCTTATCAACATTGAAGTAGTAGCATGTCAGTTTTAATGCTTTCTGGAAGTTTTCTTCGCTGAAGAATTCATTCAAACCACTGAGACCTCCGAACTGGTGTAGTAGCTGGGGGATAGGTGCTGCTGCTGTCCGCCTAGGGTGAATTTCCGTCGACAAATAGTAACGTTTAGCTAACTAAACACTAATTTGCGGGGTAACACTGGCACAGGTAATTAAGATACGTCAGTTTTAAGATACGTCGTTTTTGTAAATAGATATTTAGCTGTTATAATTTATCATTCAGAAATATGTATTTCTTAGCCTCCTCCGCAGGCATCTCTATTAATGTTATAAGAGAAGTCAGAAGATAATTTGGGTCTGTGGAATAAGCTCAGGCCGCGCGTTTTGGATCTCCAAAACGCGCGGCCTGAGCTTATTCCACAGGTAACCCAAATTCTCTCCTGACTTCTCTTATAACATTAATAGAGATGCCTGCGGAGGAGGCTATGTATTTCTTTACTTTTAAAATGTTTTGTCCACATTACACGTATATCAATTATCCTGTAAGGAATCATTCTGAGGGGGGGCCAAATTTCCGAAGGGGGGGGGACACATTTCCTAGGAAATGTGTCCCTGGGGGGGGGGACACATTTTTGGGGGGGGGACATATTTCCTGTGACACCGGCATGCCGAGATCTCGGCTGTTTTACCGGGATCTCGGCTAGCAGAGTTATCCGCCTGTCTCATATAAACACTCTGCCAGGATAGCATTGAATTTCTATACATGGCGGGTAACTTGGTTTCCCGAGTAACTCGGCTAGCTGGGTAACTCGGCTCTATAGAAACAGGCCCTTAGTCATTGCTTGTTACCAGATTACGACCATATCGCGTCGTCTAGGCAATTTTTGTTTCATAAATAGTCCTTGTCCTCCTGAACAGGCTTGGCCATCCAAATTGCCTTGCTTTCCCTAATAAATGCTTTCGCTTGCGGAAAGCGTAATGCCAGGAGAAACAGATGAAACATAGAAGAAAATTTTATGCCAGTGGAAACTGGAAATCCGTGTCGAAAGTTTCTGTGACTCGTTCATTCCAACAAGGGTAGATAAACACATCTTTGTTTTCTCAGAATCACGTCCAGTAAGAACTCGAGGTCACGACCTTTTAATCACAAGACTCTAATTTATTCAGTTTCGATCAAATTAGTCTTGTCTTCCTGACGTGGCAAAGTGAAAGTAAAACACGGAGAGTGCTTCGGGTTCCTTTGTCTGTTGCTCTAAACAAGTTTGGCACGCCAAACCATAAACCATTTCTTAAATTGAAATTAGTTTATGAGTAATATCATAAACTACATTAGAAACGGCTCTTGGGATTTATATATTTAGCGGATATACCTCCGTTCTCGGTATTTATCTCTTACTTAAGTTGGCTCCCTATATAGTTTCAATAAATACGCACATTTCATACGCTCATTATCTAATGTTATTCACAAGTTTAAAAATTTGTTAGATAAATACTAAGTAGACCTTACTATAGCAGAACTATCGCAGATATAAAATATCCATAAAAAAGTTCAATTATTTGCTGTTACCAATTTAACGTTGGAACTTTGGTATATTTTCAAATATTGCATAATTGAAGCGGCATGTCTTCAGTTTGCTTCGGTGAAATTTTTTAAAAATTGCTGAGATGACAGATACTGTTGTGGAGAATATCCATGCACAAAATCAGAGAGGGTTGTATGGACAGATTTTTCGCTATAAAAATTATCGATTTAAAAAAGTTCGGTCTTATGAAAATTTTTAAAAATTATATATACTTTAGTACTTTTTATAAACTACTTATTTACAAAATTTTAGTAAAATTCACCGAAGAAAACATCTACAAGTCTACATCTATGTCGACGCGGTCATAGAATTTCGAATCGACAAGATCGCTATTTACGCATGCGTAGCGATACTATTTCTGGTTATACGTCCATGTCCTATTTACACGAATTGCCATCCTTAGGTTAGGTTGTGTGTTGGGGTAAGGCTTTCATGAAGTACTTTGGTTATGTAGGACATGGAATTATTACCCTATTTCTAGTCACCAGTCCCCTATTGAAATTACCGTAGGGAGCCACCTTAAATTATAGATGTTATACACAGGATAGTTTTGCAGGCCGTTTTGCATTATTGACGTATCGTAGGGACTAACAAGTTTAACGGACCATTTGCTGCGTGACCATCGCAGCACCTTATCTTCCAACGTCATTGCACAATAATACTTAGGCAATTTTTGTTTTGTAAATTCCCGAACAGGCTTGGCCATCCCAATTCCCTTGCTTTTCCTACGCTTGCGCAAATCGCAATGTCAGGAGAAATTGTTTTTGTGACTTGTTCATTTCACCTAAAAAATTTGAGCTGAACTCTCATATTTCTCCGAGATAAACACATCTTTGTTTTCCCAGCATCACGTCCAGTAAGAACTCGATGTCACGACCTTTTAATCACAAGACTCAAATTTATTCAGTTTCGATCAAATTAGTCTTGTCTTCCTTGACGTGCGTGGCAAAGTGAAAGTAAAACACTGAGAGCGTTTCCGGGTCCTTTGTCTGTTGCTCACTTGCTCAAGTCAAGTACAGTCTCTTATTCAACTGATATTCTACTACCATGAAACAATGACTTCCAACGATAAAAACGAAACCTAGCTTTGTCTTAATTGAGCTGAAGAAAAAGCGCCAAGAGATGGAATCCTACGAGCAAGGTTACGAGGCAGATCGGTTCGAGTATGGCGTTAGTCAAAACTATACCATTGTCCAATTTGTCTAAACGTCTTCAAACAACCAGTAATGTGCCAGAGAAACCAACATCTTTTCTGCCTGCCCTGTATTACTCGACATCTGCAGAATTCGCAGACATGTCCTTCCTGTATGGAAGAACTAACATTGGAAACATTAACTCCAGCACCAAGAATCATGACGGGGTGCATGTCTGAGCTGAATATTCGTTGTGATTATTTCAACAGAGGTTGTCATGAGCTTGTGCAGCTGGGAGATCTTGAACGTCACGTCAAAAATTGTGGGTTCACTCCAGTGGTGTGTTCCAACGAAGGATGTCTCGTGGAGATCAACAAACGTGATCGAACACATCACGAGACTGAAATTTGTGAATTCAGAAAGGTGAAATGTCATAGTTGCGACGAGATAAACAGGGAAATGGATGAAGTAAAGATGAACTTTAAGGCAATAAATGACAAACTTATTAAGCTTGACGAAATGGAGGACATTAAGAATAATTTGGAAGGCAGTAAATGACAAACTTGTTAAGCTTGACGAAATGGAGGACATTAATAAGAAAAATTTCGCAGAAATCAAGGAACAGCTGGCAACACTACCAGATCAAATGCGTGGTATTCAAACTGTTCAGGAGAAAATGATGAAAGAAATTCAAGAAACCAAAAATGATGCAACAATTGTGAAACATGGTGTAGTTGTTGCAGGTGGTTTTAATAAACCCAAAGCCCTAAATTCTGTGGAAACGTTCGACTGGTCCAGGTGGTCGTGGGCGCCACTGCAGCCAATGAAAGAATGTCGTGTAGCAGCATCTTCATTTGTTTATAATAGTCACATTACTGTCACGGGTGGCTACACAAATCATGGCTGTACTGATAGCATGGAAAGCATGGCCATTAACCCGGACTTGGATTCCGCACAATGGTTTGATTCTCCCGTGAAACTGCCTGGAAAGTCTATGGACACAGGAATGTAGTTTATAATGGACGGTTGATAGTGATAGGAGGGTGTGATGACATTGAAGGTAAATACTTTGACAGCATTCATGAAGTTTCACTTGATCCTCCATATACCCCAAAGTTCTTAACTAGAATGGAAGAACCAAAAGCGAATGCTGGCGTAGAATTATTCAATGACAGAGTTTTGACTGTAGGAGGAGGGAAATCTAAGAGTCCTAAAGATATTGTTGATAGCGTCATGATGTACGATATTAACAAGAATGAATGTAAAAAACTAGCACCACTTCCTTTTGCTGTGTCTGATATGGCAACAGTAAGTTGGGGTGACAATGTAATTGTAATAGGTGGTCTTGACAAAGAAGCTAAAGTGTTAAATATTGTTGTTATTTATAATGTTCAGACAGAAGAGAGTCATATGTTACCTGCAATGAAATATAGGAGGGGAGGATGTGCGGCGGTTGTTACTGGGAATGCCATTGTTGTAATGGGTGGGCGAGATGAGCAAGGAAACTACCTTAAGTCAGTTGAATTATTCAATTTTGATCGCTATTCATGGGAAGAACTTCCCCCAATGAATGAAGCCAGATTTTGGTTTACTGCTGTAGCTTGGTAACTGTTTTTATATATAAAGCTATAATTACGAAAACTATAGAGTTTAATCTCGATTTGTTAGATAATTTTTTGTATTATTTTTAAACTTTAAAATAAAGCTTTAATATTTCTACATATCTTTATACAATCTTGTCTTCTTCACAACGTTCACAACTGTTCTTTGGTAGGCATTGATGAGCGAGAAAACTGCTTTAAGTCAAGTCAGTTGAAAGCCTCCATTCCATTTTGACTGCTATGCTTTGGAGCAGCTTTCTAGCAATGAATGTTAGGGCTTATGCGTTGAAATAAATAGTTTACAATCTTAAGTTGTAAGATTATTTTTGCATTATATATTAACTACTTAGGGGAGCACGGGTGGCGTGTGCTGTTAGCGCGCTGCCTCTCACCAAAAAGTTAAGCCCGGTTAGACGGGTTAGTACTTGGATGGGTGGACTCATGTGTGTAGAGTTGTAGTTGATCTCTCCTGTGCTCCGAGGGTTTTTCGCCGGGTTCGCCGGTTTTCCTCCCTCCGTAAAATCAACACCAAACATCTTAATTAGCTGTGATCCGTGGTCTGAACTGTGTCGTTGGCGGCTGCTTGGAGCGCCTTTGATATGCCTCGACACGGCCACGTTGATCTGCGTCCTTCGCAATTCAGCCACTGGCTGCAAGTAAGGATGATTAGCCCCCCAGTCCTTTATCCTTTAAATTAAAGACCTATGTTATATACAGGACAATGTTGCATGCAGTTTCACCCCTTGGGAATGACCCCGTTGTTGTCGCAACGTCATCTTGGTCAATGCACAACCATGCTTGTTATACTAGGTTACGACCATCTGGCATCGCGGCGGAGGCAATTTTACTTTTGTAACTGGTCTTTGTCATTCCAAACGGTCTTTGCCATCTCAATTCCCTTGCTTTCCCTAAGTGTACCCTTAACACCCTACGCCATAAACCAGCAACTTCTCTGCATCTTTTGTCTCTATTTTTGCCCTCCTTTCTTTCCCTTTCTTCTCAATTTTCACTCTTCGAACGAGGGGAGAAGGGCAATTTCCCTCGTCCCGACCACCTCCCCCTGGTTGAGAATACACTCGTCTTTAGCAATCGATTTGTCGCGCGGAAAGCGGAATGTCAGGAGAAATAGATGATCGAGACATACAGGGGGTGGACAAAAAAAAGTGGCCATCACTGAAAGTATGATTAACTGGTGCATTGTATAACTTTTATTAGAGTACAGAAAAATATGTACAGTTATATATTTTTAGAATGCATGCGTCAAGATCTGCTCAAATATGATATCAAATTCTAATTTTATCCATTGATTTAAAAAATATATTAATTTTTCAAGATTTTCAATCTTGTAACAAATGACGTAAATCTTAGTTCGACTTATTCCAATTGGTGTTCAAAATTATTAATGGAGTTTGTATACTATGAAAGTGTTATAACAGCAAAATAGTTAGGTATTTTGTTGCCATTTCACTTGATTTCACTACAGCTTCACAGCGTGGCATGCTTTCAAAGTTAATGTATTTTTAAACCAATAACAAAATTAGAATTGGATATCATATTTAAGCAGATATTGACGCATGCATTCTAAAATATATCACTTTACATATTTTTCTTTTCCCAAATAATAGTTATTCCACATTAACCATATTTTTAATGATGGCCACTTTTTTTGTCCACCCCCTGTAGATGGAAATTTTATGGTAGAAACCCATGTCGAAAGTTTTTGTGACTCGTTCATTCCGACATGCGTTTCACCAAAAAGATTTCAGCTGGGCTCTCCTGAGATAAACACATCTTTGTTCTCTCATAATCACGACCAGTAAGAACTCGAGGTCACGACCTTTTAATGACAAGAGTCACAAGACTCTAATTTATTCAGTTTCGATCAAATTAGTCTTGTCTTCCTGACGTGGCAAAGTGAAAGTAAAACACTGAGAGCGCTTCGGGTTCCTTTGCATGTCTGTTGCTCTAAACAAGTACAATAACTTATTCAACTGATATTCTACTACTATGTAACAATGACTTCCAACGATAAAAACGGAAGCTAGCTTTGTCTTTGAGCTGAGGAAAAAGCGCCAAGAGATGGAATCCTACGAGCAAGGTTACGATGTAGATCGGTTCGAGTATGGCGTTAGCCAAAACTATCATTGTCCAATTTGTCTCAACGTCTTCAAACAACCAGTAATGTGCCAGAGAAACCAACATCTTTTCTGTCTGCCCTGTATAACGCGGCATCTGGAGAACTCGCCGACATGTCCTTCGTGCATGGAACAACTAACGTTGGAAACATTAACTCAAGCACCAAGAATCGTGACGGGGTGTCTATCTGAGCTGAATATTCGTTGTGATTATTTCAACAGAGGCTGTCGTGAGCTTGTGCAGCTGGGAGATCTTGAAAGTCACGTCAAGAATTGTGGGTTCACTCCAGTGGTATGTTCCAACGAAGGATGTCTTGTTGAGATCAACAAACGTGATCGAACACATCACGAGACAGAAATTTGTGAATTCAGAAAGGTGAAATGTCATAATTGCGCCGAGATAAGCAAGGAAATGGATGAAATAAAGATGAACTTGAAAGCAATGAATGACAAAATTATTAAACGTGATGAAATGGAAGACATTAAGAAGAATTTGAAGGAAGTAAATGACAAACTTATTAAGCGTGACGAAATTGAAGAAATTAAGAAGAATTTGACGGAAATCAAGGAACAGCTGGCAACACTACCAGATCAAATACGCGGAATCCAAACAGTAGAAGAAAAAATTATGGAAGAACGTAAAGAAACCAAAAATGATGAAACAAATGCGAAACATGGCGTAGTCGTTGCAGGCGGTGAAAGTCTATTAAGCAGAAGACTAAACTCTGTGGAAACGTTCGACTGGTGCAAGAGGTCGTGGGCGCCACTGCAGCCAATGAAAGAATGTCGCTGCAGAGCATCTTCGTTTGTTTATAAAAGTCATATTACTGTCTTGGGAGGACGCACTGATCATGGCTTGACTGATAGCATGGAAAGTATGGTCATTAACCCAACCTTGGATTCCGCACAATGGTTTGATTTCCCCCAAAAACTTCCTAGCAAGTTATCGGTACCAGGCAGTGTAGTTTATAATGGACGGTTGATAGTAATAGGAGGGTTTGATGGCAGGAATTGCTCTGACAGTATTCATGAAGTATCACTTGAGCCTCCCTATACGCGAAAGTTCTTAACTAGAATGGAAGAACCAAAAGGGAATGCTGGCGTAGAATTATTCAATGATAGAGTTTTGACTGTAGGAGGAAGAAAATCTAACAGTCCTAAAGATATTCTTGATAGTGTCATGATGTACGATATTAACAAGAACGAATGTAAAGAAATGGCGCCACTTCCCTTTGCTGTGTCTATAATGGCAACAGTAAGTTGGGGTGATAATGTAATTGTAATAGGCGGTGTTGACAAAGATGGTAAAGTGTTAAATACTGTTATTATTTATAATGTTCAGTCAGAAAAGAGTCATATGTTACCTGCAATGAAATATAAGAGGAAAGGATGTGCGGCGGTTGTTACTGGGAATGCCGTTGTTGTAATGGGTGGCGTAGATGAGCGAGGAAACTGCCTTAAGTCAGTTGAATCATTCAGTTTTGATCGCTATTCATGGGAAGAACTTCCCCCAATGAATGAAGCCAGATTTTGGTTTACTGCTGTAGCTTGGTAACTGTTTTTATATATAAAGCTATAATTACGAAAACTAGAGTTTAATCTCGATTTGTTAGACGATTTTTTGTATTATTTTTAAACTTTAAAATAAAGCTTATTTCTACATATCTTTATACAATCTTGTCTTCTTCACAACGTTCACAACTGTTCTTTGGTAGGCATTGATGAGCAAGAAAACTGCTTTAAGTCAAGTCAGTTGAAATCCTCCATTCAATTTTGACCGCTATGGTTTGGAGCAGCTTTCTAGCAATGAATGTTAGGGCTTATGCGTTGAAATAAATAGTTTACAATCTTAAGTTGTAAGATAATTTTTGCATTATATATTAACTACTTAGGGGAGCACGGGTGGCGTGTGCTGTTAGCGCGCTGCCTCTCACCAAAAAGTTAAGCCTGGTTAGACGGGGTTAGTACTTGCATGGATGGGTGGACTCATGTGTGTAGAGTTGTAGTTGAACTCTCCTGTGCTCCGAGGGTTTTTAGCCGGGTTCTCCGGTTTTCCTCCCTCCGTAAAATCAACACCTAACATCTTAGCTGTGATCCGTGGTCTGAACTGTGTCGTTGGCGGCTGCTTGGAGCGCCTTTGATATGCCTCGACACCAGGGGCGGATTTAGGGTACGTCAAACACGTCAAGCGACGTACACAAAAATTCTAGACTAATTTATTCCTGAATTAATTAATTAGTTTGAAACAACTTTTAAAAATGTTTTTAAAATTTGAAAAATAAATATTCAAGCTTTTAAAAATTTTATATAGGTTTTGAAATTTTTGAAATTTTCAAAAATTTCATTTTTGCACGTATTTAGAAAAATATATCGAGAAAAATGGCACTCCCAACCAAGAAACGCCCTGGGGACGAGGTTGAATAATTATTTGACCCAGGTGTTCTCTAGCCGAGGACTGAGATCTTGGTCTACTTCATGTAGCCTGAACGAAACTGTTCATACCGTAGGGTTAGAGAGGGACCTTCATTCACTCCGCATTCACTCCATTTACAAATATGGATAATTTGAGTACGTCAAAATGGCGGTGTACGTCGAAATAACGAGCACTGATTGGACAAAAACAGTAGAGGACCGTCAAGGGGTAGTCGGAAGTAGATGTGACTACGTCGGAAGTAGAATTATTTTGACGTTCTTGGCTGTTGATTGGCTGGCAAAGGATATTTCGACGTACACTGACTACGGCACGAGTGCAAGACTGCGGCATAACTAAGCTGCCTGAGCCTGCACTGACTCGACTTCAAACTTCTGCTTGAGACTGAGTTCGGTTTCGATTATAGCGTCTACGGATGTTACGAAACTTGTAGAGAACGCTCTACAGAGTGAAAACGATGATTTGTTAAAGACGATCTGTTGCGATTTGACAAAGAAACTCCAATCGTGCGATTTTCTCGTTGGTCAAGAGTTTTCGGCGCAAATTGGCAGGACATTGTATCGAGATATTGACGCGGAGGCATATATTCCTCAGTATGCTAAATCTGCTTCTGGAAAGAAACCTTGTATTGCTTTAAGGTGAGTGGCAACTATTTTATCTTTAACCTTGTGCAATCGTGAAAAGCGTAAATTATTTAAATTAGATGAGATATGTTTTCGACTCACGAGTATTTTATGAATACACAATGCAATATATTAATATAATTATTGAGATAATGAGATGTGTTTAGCCAACCATCGCCAATTTTTACAAAAGCATTAACCATACGTTTACTTTAATAATCTGATCAACAGTGTTAAATATTGAATTCTAATACCTCTACTCGAACAGTCTACTGTTTATTTGTTTGGCATTGATGGAAATCCATCAAGATATAGAACCTTCTGTTCAGCAGGTTATTGATAAATTTTCTGCTGACAGCAGGAGAATTGAACTAATTTAAACATTCTATTCATTTGATGTACTGTATATTTTATTGCAATAATTATTAAATACACAATAAATATTTAAAATAAATAAACATTTCAGTAAGAGTATGCAGTCTTTTCTTGTTAATTGGTAGCTACTAGTTAGTATGACCAGGATGATGTAGATAGAGGTGAGCTCCTCTCTATGTCCATGAAATGTCCTATATGGTCTATTTTTCTCTATTCATAATTGATAATTCTCTCTCATTAGGCAAGTATCTGGCACCTCAAAACCAGACAGCTCAGGGTAGATAAGGGGTAAACTATTAGGTAGTAAAGATGACCAGGATGATGTAGAAAGGTGAGCTCCTCTCTATGTCCATGAAATGCCCTACATGGTCTATTTTTCTCTATTCGTAATTCTTTCTCTTTAGGCGAGTATCTGGCGCCTCAAAACCAGACAGCTCAGGGTAGATAAAGGGTTAAGAATTAAGATGACCAGGATGATGTAGAGAGGTGAGCTCCTTTCTATGTCCATGAAATGTCCTACATGGTCTATTTTTCTCTATTCGTAATTCTTTCTCTTTAGGCGAGTATCTGGTGCCTCAAAACCAGACAGCTCAGGGTAGATAAAGGGTTAAGAATTAAGATGACCAGGATGATGTAGAGAGATAAGCTCCTCTATGTCTAAAAAATGTCCAATATGGTCGATTTACTTAATTACTCTATTCATAATTCTTCTAATCAGAGAAGAAATTGCTTGGCAGCTAAGGCTAGGGTGGGGCCTTGGCTGTCCATGTCGGATTCACTGTACAACAGTGATTCATAAGCATGCTGATGAGCTCTGACATGGAGTGAAACAGTCGTAAAAGTTGTCTCCAATAACAATTAAAAAAGTGCAAAATCGTATTTTTTTAAAAACAACCATAAAATGTGGTATAAAAAACCAAATTAAAACTGTAAGATTTTTCTAAAAAATCTTGTCAGAATGCGGGAAATGCCATTTCAGGGAGCCAAATTTCAAAAAATTTCCGGGGGGCCATGCCCCCGGACCCCCCTAGAATGCGCAACTTCCGTGTTTTGACGTACACTAAAAAATTCCTAGATCCGCCCCTGCTCGACACGGCCACGTTGATCTGCGTCCTTCGCAATTCAGCCACTGGCTGCAAGTAAGGATGATTAGCCCCCCAGTCCTTTATCCTTTAAATTAAAGACCTATGTTATATACAGGACAATGTTGCATGCAGCTTGACCGCTTGGGAATGACCCCGTTGTTGTCGCAACGTCATCTTGGTCAATGCACAACCATGCTTGTTATACTAGGTTACGACCATCTGCATGGAGTCGCGGCGGAGGCAATTTTACTTTTGTAACTGGTCTTTGTCATTCCAAACGGTCTTTGCCATCTCAATTCCCTTGCTTTCCCTAAGTGTACCCTTAACACCCTACGCCATAAACCAGCAACTTCTCTGCATCTTTTGTCTCTATTTTTGCCCTCCTTTCTTTCCCTTTCTTCTCAATTTTCACTCTTCGAACGAGGGGAGAAGGGCAATTTCCCTCGTCCCGACCACCTCCCCCTGGTTGAGAAACACTCGTCTTTAGCAATCGATTTGTCGCGCGGAAAGCGGAATGTCAGGAGAAATAGATGATCGAGACATACAGGGGGTGGACAAAAAAAAGTGGCCATCACTGAAAGTATGATTAACTGGTGCATTGTATAACTTTTATTAGAGTACAGAAAAATATGTACAGTTATATATTTTTAGAATGCATGCGTCAAGATCTGCTCAAATATGATATCAAATTCTAATTTTATCCATTGATTAAAAAATATATATTAATTTTTCAAGATTTTCAATCTTGTAACAAATGAAGTAAATCTTAGTTCGACTTATTCCAATTGGTGTTCAAAATGATTAATGGAGTTTGTATACTATGAAAGTGTTATAACAGCAAAATAGTTAGATATTTTGTTGCCATTTCACTTGATTTCGCTACAGCTTCACAGCGTGGCATACAATACAATACAATACAATACACTTTATTTAACGTGGTCGATACACTTAGCGCGTTAACGCTATTTTTCAGGTATGCCACGATTTAAACTAAATCAATGTTAAAACAGTTGTACTATAACTATTTTTACAATAAAATAACACTATATAATCAAACCTAAATTTAAATTTTAATTTAATCTGTTTAAAACGTTCTATAAACTATAAACTATAGTTCGTGTATAGCAGATAGTAAGTTCTTAAAAGTGTTTATGTCTTTTGTTTGCCTCATTTCATCCGGCAGATTGTTCCAAAGTTTTGCTGCTGTGAATCTCCATGATTTTTGGCCGTGTGTTGTTGTCTTTACTTTTGGAATTCTTAAAGAGTTTATTTTCCTTAAGTCATATGGTGTATCTGTTTTTTCAATAAGTAAACTTCGACAGT
Organism: Paragorgia papillata; assembly: GCA_035771165.1. Lineage (NCBI taxonomy): Eukaryota > Metazoa > Cnidaria > Anthozoa > Scleralcyonacea > Coralliidae > Paragorgia > Paragorgia papillata. The sequence continues at coordinate 2,040,830 of JAWNZC010000001.1, read as the reverse complement.
CATTCAATTCTGTGTTGACCATTTTAAAAGTGGAGATTAAGATCTTTTGTTTGCGTTGTTGTTCTAGAGTCCTTAGATTCAGACGCTGTAAGAGTGTGTCATAGGGTGTTGATCTTTCGTTAAAGACAAATCTTAAGGCTCTTTCGTTAACGTTTTCCAGCTTGGAGATGTTTCGTGCGCTACAATTGTGCCATACCTCGGAACAATAGTTGAAATGAGGCAAGATAAAAGAAAAATATATATCCTTTTTTGTACAAAAAGGCAACATTTTCCTCATCCTTTGTAAGACTGCTATCTGTTGGCTAGCCTTTCTACATATTTTTTTAATGTGGTTGTTAAATTTCAATTTATTATCAAATATGACTCCAAGTAATTCTATTTGTTCAGAGTGAGGAATAATCGTGTCCTCGCATCGAAATGTTGGTGTCTCCGTTGATTTGTTTTTCTTTCCCAGGACCATACTCTGGTATTTTGATTTGTTTCTTATCATTCTGTTATTCTTAAACCATTCATCGGTATTCTTTAGATCTTCGTTGATAACTTCTTCAATCTTTTCTTCTGCATGCTTTCAAAGTTAATGTATTTTTTAAACCAATAACAAAATTAGAATTGGATATCATATATTTAAGCAGATATTGACGCATGCATTCTAAAATATATCATTTACATATTTTTCTTTTCTCAAATAATAGTTATTCCACATTAACCATATTTTTAATGATGGCCACTTTTTTTGTCCACCCCTGTAGATGGAACTTTTATGCCAGAAACCCATGTCGAAAGTTTTTGTGACTCGTTCATTCCGACATGCGTTTCACCTAAACGATTTCAACGGGGCTCTCCTGAGATAAACACATCTTTGTTTTCTCAGAATCACGACCAGTAAGAACTCGAGGTCACGACCTTTTAATCACAAGACTCTAATTTATTCAGTTTCGATCAAATTAGTCTTGTCTTCCTGACGTGGCAAAGTGAAAGTAAAACACTGAGAGCGCTTAACTAGTACAATAACTTATTCAACTGATATTCTACTACTATGTAACAATGACTTCCAACGATAAAAACGGAACCTAGCTTTGTCTTTGAGCTGAGCAAAAAGCGCCAAGAGATGGAATCCTACGAGCAAGGTTACGAGGCAGATCGGTTCGAGTATGGCGTTAGCCAAAACTATCATTGTCCAATTTGTCTAAACGTCTTCAAACAACCAGTAATGTGCCAGAGAAACCAACATCTTTTCTGTCTGCCCTGTATAACGCGGCATCTGGAGAACTCGCCGACATGTCCTTCGTGCATGGAACAACTAACGTTGGAAACATTAACTCAAGCACCAAGAATCGTGACGGGGTGTCTGTCTGAGCTGAATATTCGTTGTGATTATTTCAACAGAGGCTGTCGTGAGCTTGTGCAGCTGGGAGATCTTGAAAGTCATGTCAAGAATTGTGGGTTCACTCCAGTGGTGTGTTCCAACGAAGGATGTCTTGTTGAGATCAACAAACGTGATCGAACACATCACGAGACAGAAATTTGTGAATTCAGAAAGGTGAAATGTCATAATTGCGCCGAGATAAGCAAGGAAATGGATGAAGTAAAGATGAACTTGAAAGCAATGAATGACAAAATTATTAAACATGATGAAATGGAAGACATTAAGAAGAATTTGAAGGAAGTAAATGACAAACTTATTAAGCGTGACGAAATTGAAGAAATTAAGAAGAATTTGACGGAAATCAAGGAACAGCTGGCAACACTACCAGATCAAATACGCGGAATCCAAACAGTACAAGAAAAAATGATGGAAGAACGTAAAGAAACCAAAAATGATGAAACAAATGCGAAACATGGCGTAGTCGTTGCAGGCGGTGAAAGTCTATTAAGCAGAAGACTAAACTCTGTGGAAACGTTCGACTGGTGCAAGAGGTCGTGGGCGCCACTGCAGCCAATGAAAGAATGTCGCTGCAGAGCATCTTCGTTTGTTTATAAAAGTCATATTACTGTCTTGGGAGGACGCACTGATCATGGCTTGACTGATAGCATGGAAAGTATGGTCATTAACCCAACCTTGGATTCCGCACAATGGTTTGACTTCCCGCCAAAACTTCCTGGCAAGTTGTCGGTACCCGGCAGTGTAGTTTATAATAGACGGTTGATAGTAATAGGAGGGTTTGATGGCAGGAATTGCTCTGACAGTATTCATGAAGTATCACTTGATCCTCCCTATACGCGAAAGTTCTTAACTAGAATGGAAGAACCAAAAGCGAATGCTGGCGTAGAATTATTCAATGATAGAGTTTTGACTGTAGGAGGAAGAAAATCTAACAGTCCTAAAGATATTCTTGATAGTGTCATGATGTACGATATTAACAAGAACGAATGTAAAGCAATGGCGCCACTTCCTTTTGCTGTGTCTCAAATGGCAACAGTAAGTTGGGGTGACAATGTAATTGTAATAGGTGGTCTTGACAAAGATGGTAAAGTGTTAAATACCGTTGGTATTTATAATGTTCAGTCAGAAAAGAGTCATATGTTACCTGCAATGAAATATAAGAGGCAAGCATGTGCTGCAGTTGTTACTGGGAATGCCATTGTTGTAATGGGTGGGAGAGATGAGCGAGGAAACTACCTTAAGTCAGTTGAATCATTCAGTTTTGATCGCTATTCATGGGAAGAACTTTCCCCAATGAACGAAGCCCGAGCGTGGGCTACTGCTGTAGCTTGGTAACTGTTTTTAACTTTTTATATATAAACTTAAAATTATGAAAAAATATATAGAAAATAATTTCTAAGATAATTTTTGTATTTTTTTGAAACTTTAAAATAAAGCTTATTTCCTATAGAATCTTGTTTTCTTCACAACGTTCGCGACTGTTGTTAGGTAGGGATTGATGGGCAAGAAAACTGCCGCAGCTTTTCTGCGCATTATTCTGCAATACTAATTCAAGATGTATCCTTACATACATAGCAAAAACCCTTACCTCTAGTTGCTCAAGTTGTACGAAATTTTGTGTTTTGCTGTTGTTTGCTATTCTCCTTAGATCATCAAGTTGTTGGCGTGCCTAGTAAAATAGAAAGACATTACGCATTAGACCTTTTTGTATCTACTGCAAAGCGGGTAGATATGTCATCGAGTGTGTAAGTAAGTACATGAATCCGCGAGCCCGTCCGTAAGAAACACACAGAAACCCCAATCTTATGGTATGACAATAATAATAAGGTGTTACTCCAAGTGACGAACCATACCGGACAAGTAGAGAAAACTCTACTTGGCCCGGCTGGGATTTGAACCCGCGACCTTCGGTTTACTAGTCCGATGCATGCTCTACCAACTGAGCTACAGGTCAGGCTATTTGATATTTTGAAACAGACTGGTTTCTCCAATATCTAGACAACAGTCTTCATATATGACGATTTCTGGGGAGTTCTGGGGCTGATTAGGAGAACATTTGGAACTAAGAATAAGAAGGGTATCGAGGTTGCCTTTCAAGCCTTAGTCCTTCCTGTTCTGGAATATGGTTGTCCAGTTTGTAACCCACATCATAAAACACACATACATGCTTTGGAATTGGTGCAAAGGAGAGCTTCCCGACTTACTTGTGGCTCGTCGTTACCCTATGTTGATAGGTTGAAGAAACTTGGTTGGTTAAGTTTAGAAGTACGGAGGAAATATTTAAGCCTGGTTACCTTGTATAAAATCATTTTTGGATATTGTGACATTGATCCAAACAATTATCTAGATTTAATCAGGGCTAATCACAGTTACAAACTAAGATATTTCACACTAATCATTTCAAATTTTCTTTTTTTAATCGTTATGTTATTGATTGGAATTCTCTTCCTTCTTATGTTGTGAATTCCTCTAGTATAGTTACATTTAAAAAAGCTCTTAAAGCTTACTTGGAAACTTAATTTAGTAATTTAGTTGGGGGTTTTTTTGGGTTTTTTTTGTTGGTTTTTTATTTTTATTTTACTTTGCATGATGTTATCTTGGGTATCGTTTTATTATCATATATTATTTATTTTTATGGGAGAGCAGTTGTAAAATGGGAATTTAGTTTCCCCCTATTGCTATCCTTCCATACTTGCATATTTAGCTTATTATTCTTTTTGTATTTGTATGGTAAATTATTATTAAAGTACTAAAGTATTTCGAATGACAATTGTGGGACAGTGAACTCAGGTGGCGAAAAACAATAAGGTGTTACTCCGTACACGTATGAAGACTGTTGTCTAGATATTGAAGAAACTAGTCTGTTTCGAAATATCAAATAGCCTATAAGTACTATCATCCGACCTTCAGCTCCCAACTTAGTCTCCTTCGCAGACGCTCTTATAGCCTGCGTCGCAGCCGGACATGTTTTGAAATTGAAACCCGATATAGTCCGTCTGCGGACCAGCGACCAAATTCGTGTTCTGACTCCCTGCGAGTTTGCAAGGTTTTTTATAATCGCTTGTAATTGGCGCTTGTCGTCAGTTGTTGTTATACGGCGCTACGTGATTGGTCAAGCGACATGTAATGTATATTTTAAAAGGATTAAAAAAGATTCACGAGAGATTTTTAATGGGAGCTGGACGTTGACAATTTGATGTCATTTGAAGCTGAAAAGTCTCGCGTTTAATTTAAGGCGTACGAGTTGTTTCATCTGTCGTATTTGTATTCAGAAGCTGAAGAAAACGAAGAGCATTGCTAATCCAAACGTGCAGGCGTCCAGAACACGAATTTGGTCGCTGGTCCACAGACGGACTATATCGGGTTTCAATTTCAAAACACGTCCGGCTGCGACGCAGGCTAACGTTCTTATGGCTCGCTATAAACACTCCCCAACTTGGTTGGGGAATAAACGTGAGCCATAAGAAGGTCTGCGAAGGAGACTACTCCCAACTTGACCTGTAGCTCAGTTGGTAGAGCGTCGGACTAGTAAACCGAAGGTCGCGGATTTGAATCCCAGCCAGGCCAAGTAGAGTTTTCTCTACTTGTCCGGTATGTCACTCGGAGCAACACCTAATATCATTATTCTCCACCCAAGTTCACTGTCTCACAATAATAATTCGGAATCATTATGGTATAATATTTCAACGGAAATAATTTGAAAAAGACTTTACATAAACAAACAAACGGATTTGCGTTAATTTGTCTTAAATATCAATATCTTGTAAATATAATAGCTTGTCTCGTGTTTTATTCCCCATTGTGTCGATTTAAACGATTACTACTCAAATCAGTAGAGCGAGACATGGATGATTTTTTCCATGTCAGTTTTATTAACCGCGGATCAATATTAAAGCAATCACGTGGTGTATGCTCATGTACCACGTGATAAACATGCAATTGTTAACTCGTAAACAAGCTATCACGTGGTACATAAGAATACACGTCGTGATTGCTTTGAAATTGATATGCGGTTAACGAAACTGTCTCTTCGGAAGCGATGAAAACATCGTCTATGTCTCGCTCTACTGATTTGAGTAGCAACTGTTGCGAGTCTTTCGTATAAGCTACGTTCCTCTCCTTCTTTCGGTAGACACGAAGAACTCGCGTCAAATCGCTTTAAATCGACTCAATGAGGAATATAAAAACATGAGACAAGAGACATCATATTTACAAGGTGTGTAGATTTACACAAAATGTTAACCTTGAGGACAAATTAAAGCAAATCCGTTTGTTTACGGGGTTATGTAAATTACTGTTTTGATTGCCTTCGAAGCATGTTCAATTTATCTTCGCGCTCGGGGTAAAATGATTTAGCCATCGTTGTTTGCCAGCTACTGGCTTCTGTTGACTAGTTAGCAGTAGATACAAGCACGCCTGGGCGTGTCTGTTTTTACATTTAACTGTCATTGTGTTTTCTGTTGCCTGACTTCACCACCGACGTAAATGTGTAACTGGACTGCGGGTGCCCCTCTGGAAAATCGCCCAATTACTCGCCATCTTGTTAGGTCTGAAGCTCGAAATTAACCAATCACAAGCCTGCTTTTAGTCAGCCGTGTCTTACAAGATTAAAAAGGGCATGGGACCAACTTTTACAAAAAAACAAACGAAAACGAGCTGAGAGTTGACAAACCTTTTGAAAGCGAAAAATGCTTGTCGGTGAGCAAAAGGTGCTACGACATTTGAACACATTTTCACGTTTCTGTTTAAAAGATAATTCTGAATGGTATTACGTGGTGTTTGTATGTTTCTTGACTTTCTAAGTGTTCCGAAAGCTGCTTTAAATGTCAGTTTTGTGCTTGCCTTATTCGATAACAAAACAGTAAAGAAAAAGGCTTGGAATTTTCCACGGAAGATTTGCGTCACACCAGAATTAACATACATGTATTTCAACGTTTCTGAAGTTCTTACTTTAGAAAATAATTAAATTTCTGTTTAAACATTTCCCCCTAAATCCTTTTTTGCTTCAAAAGCGTTATCGGCGTGAGTCGCCAACACCTCGGTGTACTTTTAGCCGTCGGAAGACCTAACAAGATGGCGGCGTTGAATTGGGGACATTTTATGCGATACAAAAGTATCGGGGACCCGCGTAGTCCAGTGATATATAAGCAGGAGACTGCAGAGAGCATAAAGGTAAGAGAGAAAATGTATAATTATGGGTCTAGTTCTTTAGACACGCACCTATCGTGGGTTTTGCGTGGAAGTCTAGACATTCCTTTCGTGAAAACAAAATGGAATAAAAAGTCTTATAGGAGTGAAGTACATCTTGTGAAAGAACTGAAGAATTGTATTACAAGAACGTTTCTTTAAAGTGCCAATGCAGCGAAATTTCACCCCAGTTTTTTTATGATTGCATTTGAAAGAACACTTAAAATGACAACGTAACATCTTTCGTAGAATTTCGTTTCCTTGCTTCATTCTTGAGATATTCAGGTTTGTTTGATATGCGCAAATGTCATACTTATGACATCACACTGCATAATGACTTTTTGAAATAGCATCAATTTTAGGATAATCCAAATATTTTACACCCAGCTACACACGTTTAGTGACCAGTCATGGCTACATACATGCAAGTGCAAATTTTTATTAAGTACTTTCGATAAGCACTCTCAAAGAAAATCATACTTTTCTAAAAAGTCATTATGCAGTGTGATGTCAAGTATGACATTTGCATAATCAAACAAACCTGAATATCTCAAGAATGAAGCAAGGAAACGAAATCCTACGAAAGATGTTACGTTGTCATTTTAAGTGTTCTTTCAAATGCAATCATAAAAAACTGGGGGGAAATTTCGCTGCATTGGCACTTTAAAGGTTTTACTCAAGAATTGAAGACAGTCAAAACTCTGCTTGAACAAAAAACAGTTTTATGACACCTTTTCTAAAACGCTTGTTAGTATATGTAATCATATGATAGCGAGTACAATTAAGGATTTACTCTACAAGTGATATTTGGAAATTTTGCCAATTTGGTATCATTTTCAAATATCACGACTCACGAGTAGTGTAAATCCTTAATTGTACGAACAAAATCATTTGATTACTCATTTACTAGAAATACATGAACGCAAGAACCCCTCGCCCGCTTTATATGCATTTTAAACCCCACTCCCCCCCCCCCTAATTTCTGTTTTTTGTTGTATTAATGACACACAGATCAGAAAACACCCCGGAAAATTAGTTAGCAAGGTTCACCTGTAGTCATGTATTGACACACCAAAAGAACATGCAAAGTCAATATTAAAGAAACAACAACAACGAAATGAACCAAATGACAAATTTTCATTCAAAAATATATATAAACAGTGGCCAAGAAAAGACACAAGGCCAACGTCCTAGCGTTCAAAGACAACTCTAGACAAGATATTTAATATTTATATTAATTTTCACTTTCAAGATTTCTTCCGTTTTAACTCAGCTAAACAGGTAAATACGAATCTCCTACCGTTAAACTTTCTTCTGCTTTTGTCACCACATACACTGCCAATTCAGTCTACTCTTTTCGGATTGTTTTTCTCGTTCGCGGTTTCTTACTTTTTTCGTTGTTGACACATAAATATGACAAGGCATCATTCAGTTATCTTCATGATCTAAAAAGCCGTTTGTTTCAAAATTTCTTCACCGTTCCCTCTCGAGTTATGTAGAATACACCAGAGCAAAATTCTTTACCGGCTTTGAACATTTTCAGGACACATCCTTCTACATTTCGGTCGGCATCGTTTTCGGTCTTTATCGTATTAATTTTTAGGCTTTTTTTCAGTGGTTTTAAGTCGTATTTATTGTTGTCTTTTTCTCGCTGCCACATCTCTTCTTATAGCCTTCTTTCTTTGGTCTTTTTCCATAGTAATATTAATGTACATTTTAGCTGAAACCATTTTTTCTGGCAAAGATTTCTTTCGTCATGATCGTTGAAAAACTATTTCGTAATCATAAATTACAATTTGCTGACGTAAATTTAAATAATTTGAATAATTTAACAGGTTAGTTACCAGTACCCTGCTATTCGAACTGCGCAAGTTGTGGATTTAATAACATATATACAAACAGGTTTCAGAATTGCTTTCAGCTTTTCATCTCGCGTGTAAAGTGGACTCCACGCACGTCGAGATTAGCACCCTCACCGGGCTCCGGGCCTTTGGCCCTCCGCCCGGGCTCGGGGATTATATGCATGACAAAATTACGACACGTACGCTTCGTACTCACTCGCGCCTTTAAAAACATCTTGTTTCATTACTTGACAAGAAACATTTTCACTCTGGGTGTTCTCTGTACTCATTTCAAAATATTTACACGGAATTTTTAGTTCATAGTGTACCACAAGTCGTTGCGAAAACTTTCCATTGCAGAATTGGCCGCCATTTTGAATTTTATTCAGTCAACATCGTTCCCAGGGCCTTCTCTATTTTTATTAATTGTACTGCAGTACAATTAATAAAATAATTGTACTCCTCTCAACCAATCAGAATGTAGTAATTTTGTCATGCATATAATAAATGATGTAATACTTATAGACATCCAACGTCATTCTCGACTGCTCGACAAGTCGTGAGTTACTATATATATATATATATATACGATCTCTGTGCTATTGATATCATACCTGGTTCAGTTCACTGAAAAGAACAGAGTATTGTGATTGTAATGTCAGGTACGGAACAGATTGAAGAACTGCTGACTCAGGGATTTGCAGAGCCTATAAGTAACGAGAAGAACAGAATAATAATAAACAATTATTGGATGCGAGTATGAGACTTTTTTTATATCAAGAATCATCAAGGTCGAAGTCTGTGTTGTTATAGGTTGTTTTATTATACATTTTCAGTTGAAAATGTAAAGAACCAGCGAATACAGCCGCCTGACATCGGGGCCTCCCGAAAGAGACATCTGCGTTTTGAGGGTAAAAACATTCCGTAATGATGACGTAGAGTTCGTCCTGAATCAGGACCAGCTGATTGGCTTAGAAGCTTAGAAAGGCTCAGACGCTCACACCAAGATCAACGTCATTTGTCAGTTTCTGCATGTCCTAAATTCTGCAGCGAAAGCGTAGTTATTGCCAAACAAAGGAGAATGGATATAGCTATTCTTTTCACAACGAGTTCGATTTGCGAAAAATTGTAAGATTTCCTATCGAAATCGAAGAGCGTTAAGGCGAATTTCCAGTCCTCGCATGAAGCAACTCGCAGCTCGCTGTGTGCACTCGCAAGCTGGCTGCGAGTATTTTAGCCCTCGTGGCAGATAGTTGGAAATTTTGAACTATTTTTTACTCGTGGCAAGTACTCGCGGTAAATAAACCAATCAAAACGAATTATGTCAACATTTCAAACTCGTTAGGAAAACCGCACAAAGCAAATCATTACCGTGTCGATTAGAGGTGTGCGAATCCGATCCGAATCCGAATCCGATCGGATTCGGACTAAATTTTTACCGTTCGGATCGAATCGGATTTTGTTCTTTGTTTCTCGGATCGGATCGGATTTTGTTCTTTTTTTCTGAGATCAGATCGAATCGGATTTTGCACTTTTTTACCCGCATCAGATTCATTTTTGTCATTGTTTTTGTCACAAAATTAACAAATTCACCAGTTGTATGCACGTTGCACAACATATGAAGGCTATTATTACATAAGATTATTATTGTATAGTAGTTTTCTTAAATTTATTTGTTCATTGGTTTTCTTTTCGGAAAGTTTGCGCAACTACTGCAACATATATCCGGTGTTTTAATTTTTTCGGACCGGATCGGATCGGATTTGAGCAGCTGTTTTCGGATCGGATCGGATCGGAATACGATTTTTTGGCTTCGGATCGGATCGGATTCGGATTGACAGTTTTGGCAAACCCTCGGATTATAAGGTGTCAATCTTATCAAAGAAATTGCATAAATTAATCGAACTTTCACCTCGATTTTCTCTTAAAATACCGATTTGCTTGAGGTGCTATATCAAACACTCAGAAGAGTGCTTCATCAGGATATTCAAACACCTCGAAGTTTGTTAAAAAAACTCGGCTATCGCTTCATCAGTCTTGAAATCCCGCGAGTTATCGCAAGGAGCTGCGTTTGGTGGAAATACATTGGAAACCGCGCGAGTACTCGGAGCGAGCTGTGGGTTGCTTCGTGCGAGGACTGGAAATCCGCCTGAAGAATAAACTTACTTCCATTTTAAGTTTTTCAATCTCTTCCAAAGATGCTTTGTAATTTTCTGTTTGTTTTTCTAACTCCGTTAGTCGCTGTTCTGCAAGGAGTTTCTGTTCTTCGTAATCAAACTGTACGTTGCTAACCTGAAGAGATTAAGAATCACAACCATTGATAAAAGATCACAATCTTAAAAGATTGCAAGCAGTATTGTTGATAAAGAAAGGAAAGAAAAGGAAAGGAAAGAAAAGGAAAGGAAAGGAAAGAAAAGGAAAGAAAAGGAAAGAAAAGAAAAGAAAAGAAAAGGAAAGAAAAGAAAAGAAAAGGAAAGGAAAGAGAGAAAGAGAGAAAGAGAGAAAGAAAGAAAGGAAAGAAAGGAAAGAAAGGGAAGGAAAGGGAAGGAAAGGGAAGGAAAGGGAAGGAAAGGGAAGGAAAGGGAAGGAAAGGAAGGAAAGGAAGGAAAGAAAGGAAAGGAAAGAAAGGAAAGGAAAGAAAGGAAAGAAAGGAAAGAAAGGAAAGAAAGGAAAGGAAGGAAAGGAAAGAAAGGAAAGAAAGGAAAGAAAGGAAAGGAAAGGAAAGAAAGAAAAGAAAGAAAAGAAAGAAAGGAAAGAAAGGAAAGAAAGGAAAGAAAGGAAAGAAAGGAAAGAAAGGAAAGAAAGGAAAAGAAAAGAAAAGAAAGAAAAGAAAGAAAAGAAAGAAAGAAAGAAAGAAAGAAAGAAAGAAAGAAAGAAAGAAAGAAAGAAAGAAAGAAAGAAAGAAAGAAAGAAAGAAAGAAAGAAAGAAAGAAAGAAAGAAAGAAAGAAAGAAAGAAAGAAAGAAAGAAGGAAAGAAAGGAAAGAAAGGAAAGAAAGGAAAGAAAGGAAAGAAAGGAAAGAAAGGAAAGAAAGGAAAGAAAGGAAAGAAAGGAACGAAAGGAACGAAAGAAAGGAAAGAAAGGAAAGAAAGGAAAGAAAGGAAAGAAAGGAAAGAAAGGAAAGAAAGGAAAGAAAGGAAAGAAAGGAAAGAAAGGAAAGAAAGGAAAGAAAGGAAAGAAAGGAAAGAAAGGAAAGAAAGGAAAGAAAGGAAAGAAAGGAAAGAAAGGAAAGAAAGGAAAGAAAGGAAAGAAAGGAAAGAAAGGAAAGAAAGGAAAGAAAGAAAGAAAGAAAGAAAGAAAGAAAGAAAGAAAGAAAGAAAGAAAGAAAGAAAGAAAGAAAGAAAGAAAGAAAGAAAGAAAGAAAGAAAGAAAGAAAGAAAGAAAGAAAGAAAGAAAGAAAGAAAGAAAGAAAGAAAGATAATGCAAAGATCTGTCTTGTTCGGATCGATAAGGATCAAGAACTTGTTTAAGACAACTGTCGCCGCATCTGTTTCTTAAACTTTTTTCTATTTTATCTTATTTTATGACAATAACAAAAAAAAAATTATTATAATTTTAACTATGTAAATATCATATGATTTGTAAATAGTTTTCTTCGGTTTGTGTGGATAACAGATATAGGCTACCCACTAGGGCCCTATATATCTGTTTTTTTATATATTGTTAATTAAGCTGAACTGTTTAATTAAATGGATTATAAAAAGAAAGAAAGAAAGAAAGAAAGAAAGAAAGAAAGAAAGAAAGAAAGAAAGAAAGAAAGAAAGAAAGAAAGAAAGAAAGTGATGTACAAGAAACTGCAACTATAATCCCTGCTTTTTTCAATAGTCTTTCTGGGTCGCTACGTAGGCTATTGAAACCGACAAATCCAAATCCCTCCGGACTCTCCGTCATCCATGCAGTCATGCACTACTAGTAATAAACAGCTTGACCTACAGTCCTAAACAAAATCAAAATGATTAACATTTACCTCGCCAGTACTCTGTGGCTGTTCTCCTTTAACAGGTTTTTCTACCACTGCACCAGCTGTAGCAACAGGAATAGCCTTGCATTGTTTTTCGACTTCAGTAAGTCGTTTCAGAAGTCGTTCTACTCGGTGGTTGCGTTTTTGAAGATCATACTCAGCCTCTTGAAGACTAGTGTTCTTCTCGGAAAGTTCCTCTTGAGATTTGGCATACTTGTCACGAAGTTCGGCAAACTAGAACAAAACGGACAACAAACAGTGCATTCATACAGGTGGATATATTTAGTGGTGTAGTCTTGGAACATTAAGCACGATCGGATATTGCGGCTGTCGACTGGATCTAATCCAGGTTGACCTGGATTAGCTACGCATGCGTAGAACGAATATCTTGCGTGTAAACGTCATCAATACACGCGAGACCAAGCCTGTGACCAAGCGAGGCTGGCGCGAGATGAATAAGGAGCGAAGGAGCGTTGTGGTACATGTGGGTTCATACGATAAAATTAGTGAAGATAAAGGAAAATAATGGATCCATTGAAGAGGATACTAGGGATATTGTAGGATATCAAGCATTTGCTGACTTGAAATCAAATATGGCGGGAAAATTAGACGAAGAACAAGGTGCGATCTAGTATCGTAAACTTCTATGTTAAATGACTAAAATCTGTTGTTTGTTGACCGTTTACTACCCCCAAAAGAAGTCGGGTTGGGTTTTTTTGGCAGATGTGTGTACCCAGTTGACCTTTAAAATGGATTTTAAAGTTCGAATCAGTCGTGGAAAGTGTACTTGACGACTGAGGAAGTGACGAGTTGACATAAAACAAACCCAATCAACTATGGAGGATGAATCTCAACTATTGATTTTTTCTTTGTCTTGATTTTGTTTTCGGCTATATATGGACAGTTCACTTGTTCTTGCTTTGCGTGTGTGTGCTGTGTTTAGAATTTAGTAAATTTAATTTCATCAAGTTCGGCCGACAACTCGGCCGCATATAAAAAGCCGGATTTTGGCTTTTTCGTCTGATTGGCCCATACGACAAAAAAAAACGAAAAGTTTTATTCTGATTGGTTTGTGTACATTTAGTTATGAATTAATATGATTTGCATAATTAACAGAGCGTCTGACGAATCTAGCGATTCAACGATATCACAGACGATGTTTAGACGGAAGTTGAAAGTAAAATATCTAAAGAAAGAACGGTTCTGTTTAATGAGGATGTGCTAGCTGTACTCTGTACTGGTTATGGCAAGAGTTTAATATACCAACTTCTCCCAAGCGTCTACGAAGAGAGAGCGAAGAGAGTTTATAAGAGACGTGCTCGTGAAAGAATTACTCTGAAACAATTCTGGATTGTAGTCGTGAGTCCGCTTGAATATCTAAGGAAACAGCAAATTTCAAACTTGGTACGGCTGGATTGTGCGATTAAAGCTTCGTCGATAGGAAATTTAGAAAATTCACTTGGAGGCGGAAAGCGGCCAGGTAAAGAATTGTATCAGGCTTTATTTCTCGTATTCTCGCCCGCTCGCCTGCCTCGCCCCCACTTGCTTTTCAGCGGAAGACGAGAATAATTAACAGTTATACCATGAGCTCGAGTTGTATATGAGCTCATAGCCAACGAGGCGCTTCGCCGAGTTGGCTATTAGTTCGTATACAACGAGAGCGAATGGTATAACTGTTTTATTATATAGCCAAGCACTGTACACGAGACAAAATTACAGCGAAATGTTTGAAACAACAAACTTCCGGCATAGGCAACTAATACTTCCGCCATGCGTAATGATGCATTCACATACAGTTTCTCGCTGAGCTGTTCGGTAAACAGCTTCGAAATATTGCATAAATGTTGCTCGAGAGGCAAAAAATGTGTTAAGCAGATCAACAAAAAAGATTAAAAGGTACCTTTATGAAGTCAAAAGGTGGGTCAGTTGTTTATATTAGCGTTGCTGTCGTGAAAAAGATTTTGATTTCATGCAAAGATGAAACTGAAACACCTTCCGCAGTGAAACTAAATTACTTAGTTGGTTGTTTTTGAAAAAGAACATGCTTTTTACTACTCCAAATGCTTATCTAAATAAAAAAAGTCTCTTTACTGGTGATCTCCTACGAAATGTGTGTTGTAAGCTTGATTTTAACCGCGAGTTTCTTTGTTTGGCAACAAATTAATATCAACCCGTTAATTTAGTCGGGTTTTTGAAGTAAAAAGACGTAATTTTTAGGTGAATTTTACCATTTAACATGCTAAATTGTGTATTTGTTAATGTATTTTTACACATTGTTGGGTTTTTTTATACATTGGTTTGAGGGTGTTGATGTTTTTCTGTATAAAAATCCGTCAATTTCAACTCTTTTCGGCAGTTTAAAAAAAACCATGCCGCCATCTTGTTTTTCCTCTACTTTAGCAGGATATGAGCTGATAGCCTGGTAGTAGGGAACCAATCAGATTACGCAAAATCTCATATCCGATAGCATGCTACAGAATAATGCCTGATACTCAGATTAAGAGGTTCACTGCCGAACGGCGAGTTTAGGGTCTGGTCGGCCGGTGTCACATGAAGTTTGTCCCCATTTAAAAAAATTGTCTATGGGGGACATATCTACCTCTTAGGAAATGTACCCCCCCCCCCCCCTAAAATACACGCTTTACTTCACCTTATAACGTACTGCATGAAACAAAGCCTGTAAAGCTTTCTGTCACAAATGTTACGCCCCAGACTGTTTTAGACGTCGCCAACCGTCGCATTTAATTGATGGAATTAAATTCGTCTGAATTAAATGCGACGATTGTGCGATTGTACTAAGGCCAGGCCTCATTTCCTTAAGAGGAAAACACTTGTCCATAGTCAATCGAGATATGGTCTTACGAGATATGGCAAACTTCAAAGCGCCTATAATGAGCTGTGATTTTATGTTGAACCGTACCTTACACCGTGCACATCCTTTGTTTTAGGTTTATTAATATTTAAATAGCACGGTTGAGTAATTGCACTGAAACGTTGCTATTGGATAATTTGTTCATTATACTAAAATACAATGGGTTCAGTGATCGTACACCGTGCACAAAAATGCATAAAGGCGAACAAAAAGATAGAAGAAAGACTTCAGCTGAGTTTCCAGACCATATTTTGAATGACTATGACTTGTCACAGTCAATACTAGAACCACAGTACCTGTATACTCTACACTGGTTGATACCTGCATGTTACTGTTATTGACAAGAGTCTACTGTACTCACAGAAACTATATAAATCTATAATCAGTGAATTATTTGTGCACAGTATATCATATTTTCCTATTGAAATTACAAGAGATTCTGCACAGTCTGATTGCCATATAAAAACAGTTTTTCTTCTTTTTGCTATTGTTTCCTGATTTTCCAAATAATAAACTAACACATTTTGAGGCTCAACAGGTTCTTAAAGGGCATATGACTCGATATTACTCGATATTTGTCTTATTGAAAAGAACATTTAAAATGATAAAATAACATCTTTTGCAGTTTTTGGTTTCCTTGCTTCGTTTTTGAGATATTCCAGCTTGTTTGATATGCAAATGACACAACTTTTAACGTCAGATGTGCATAATGATTATCAGAAAAGGTTACATATCTTTGCTATTATGAAAACATAAGGGGAGCACGGGTGGCGTATGCTGTTAGGGCGCTGCCTCTCACCAATAGTTAAGCCCGGTTAGACGGGGTTAGTACTTGGATTGGTGACCGCTTGGGAATGACCCCGTTGTCGAGCTTGGGACTCATGTGGTTAGAGTTTAGTTGGTCTCTCCTGTGCTTCGAGGGTTTTTCGCCGGGTACTCCGGTTTTCCTCCCTCCGTAAAACCAACACCTACACCTTAGGAGGATAACCTTGTAAGGGAACTAGAGTCCTATTGTTACTTCTCCTGTACCGCTAGGTACAAATGTTGATAAGATAAGAACATGGGCTTAACTAAAAGGAAGCTTGTGCGTGTTTCTACCCACAACACTAAACATGTAGAATTCCAAGTGATTTCGTTTCACAATAGCAAAGATATGTAACCTTCGTAAAAAGTTGTAAAAAGTTGTGTCATTTGCATATCAAACAAACTGCAATATCTCAAAAACGAAGCGAGGAAACCAAAAACTGCAAAAGATGTTATTTTATCATTTTAAATGTTCTTTTCAATAAGACAAACTTAATTTTCGAGTCATATGCCCTTTAAATAATGGGAGTTTGGACAACAACATTTTAGCCTATAGGTTCTTAATCACTACTGGTTCTTTAGAACTTGAAATTGAATAAAACGTGCTGGTTATAATCGTGATATGTTTTATGCACATGATGTATAGATTGTTTCGCAATGTCTCGACAAAAGTTTAGAAAACAAATATATACCTAGCTTCGGTTAGGCTCGATTCCAGCCGTTGTGAGCTCGCGTTCCTGTGCCCCACACAATGGCTGGATCAATGACTATGGTCAACGGCAATCTCGAGCCCGTAGTCTCCCTGCTTTTTGTCAGCGGATGAGCGCGGAAGAGACTCTGGGGAAATTGGATTGATTCTCCGTTTTGATTGGGTCATTTAAATTTATTGAATTCACCGATTCAAAACCAACAGATTCTGAAATAATGAAATTCATATTTACTTTATTCAATAAATATAAACACGAATGAAACACCGCACATTCAGGATACGAACATGCGCTATTTCCGAAGAGTCTCCCCCGCGCTCTTCCGCTGATAAAAAGCAGGGAGACTATGGGCTCGAGATTGGATCGATGGTCGACACGATTTGTCCGTGACGTCACATGCGTATTTTCTATTTTCGCGAAATTTTAAGCACCTTTCCTGGATTTCGAAATCAAGTCGCTCAACCTGACGAAAAAATCAGCGCGTACTTCAAGTAACTTCAAAGTACATTACTTGGTCTTGCATTAAAGATGATAGCGGAGAAACCACTAAACAAATACTTGGAGGATTTGTAGGTTTTGAAACGAGCCTAAAGCCTAGTTGTCACTTGTCGTAAGAATCGGGGGACATTCCTATCTCCGATTGTCGGTGATTCTTACGACATGCAGTCACGTTCACACTTGTCGTGACTTGTCGTAAGAATCGTAAGGATCGGGGATTTTTCCTGTCCCAGATCGTTCCAGACGAGTGATTTCGGTATTCTTCAGTGTTCACACATGTCGTAACTAGTCCTAAGAATCCCCAATCGTCGGCGACCGTCTGGGATGTATTTTCCAAATATAAATTATTCCGATTCTTGTGATGCTTCCGATATCAGACCGGGGACTGTCTGGGACGTTACTTCAACCATGTTCACACTTGTCGTAACAATCCCAATATCCCATACGATCGAGGAAAGGAAAAATCCCCGATTCTTACGACAAGTGAGAACCAGGCAGTTAAGCTTCGGTATTTGGGCAAAAAACTCGCTCCTTCGTTGCTCGGTCAGTGCGAAAAGAGACAAAAAATATATTCCAGTACAGACCTCACACTCGATTATTAAGTCTTTATAGTACTTTCAGTACCTCAAGAGAACTGGTTGAATGCTGTTCCTGAAGTGATGTCACCAATTTATGAAGATTTTCATTTTCAGTGTTTAGATTGTTTAGTACTCCCTTTGTGACTTCTTCAACTGATCCCTCTGTACATAAGTTAAAAAAGAGAAAAATTTTCATGAATGCCTAGATTATATTTCTTTCTTTCTTTCTTTCTTTCTTTCTTTCTTTCTTTCTTTCTTTCTTTCTTTCTTTCTTTCTTTCTTTCTTTCTTTCTTTCTTTCTTTCTTTCTTTCTTTCTTTCTTTCTTTCTTACATGTAAGTCAGTCAGTCAGCCTGCCTGCGTGCCTGCCTGCCTGCCTGCCTTCCTGCCTTCCTGCCTTCCTGCCTTCCTGCCTTCCTGCCTTCCTGCCTTCCTGCCTTCCTGCCTTCCTGCCTTCCTGCCTTCCTGCCTTCCTGCCTTCCTGCCTTCCTGCCTTCCTG
>JAWNZC010000001.1:1382500-1397500 GCA_035771165.1 Paragorgia papillata | reverse complement strand
CCTGTTGATGCGGTTGTCGACTGCGGCGGACGGCTATGCCAGTGCGTCCAAACCGCTGCCCGTCTCCAGATCGGGGTGCACACACCACGTGTTGACGATGCTGACGAAAATACGGTTCCATCCGACCCGTCTTGAAACACGGACCAAGGAGTCTAACATGTGCGCGAGTCTGTGGGTGATCGAAACCCGGTGGCGAAATGAAAGTGAAGGGAACCTTTTGGTTGCTGAGGTGAGAAGCCCGGCCGTCGTGGCCAAGCCGTATCATCGACCGACCTGTTCTAATCTTAGAAAGGTTTGAGTAAGAGCGTACCTGTTGGGACCCGAAAGATGGTGAACTATGCCTGAATAGAGTGAAGCCAGCGGAAACACTGGTGAAAGCTCGTAGCGATTCTGACGTGCAAATCGATCGTCAAATTTGGGTATAGCGGCGAAAGACTAATCGAACCATCTAGTAGCTGGTTCCCTCCGAAGTTTCCCACAGGATAGCTGGGACTCCGATGCAGTTTTATCGGGTAAAGCGAATGACTAGAGGTCTTAGGGTCGAAATGACTTTAACCTATTCTCAAACTTTAAATTGGTAAGAAGTCCGACTTGCTCGAATGAAGCCGGACAATGGAATGCGAGTCCTTAGTGGGCCATTTTTGGTAAGCAGAACTGGCGATGCGGGATGAACCGAACGTCGGGTTAAGGTGCCCAAGTCGACGCTCATCAGATCCCACAAAAGGTGTTGGTCGATATTGACAGCAGGACGGTGGCCATGGAAGTCGGAAACCGCTAAGGAGTGTGTAACAACTCACCTGCCGAATCGACTAGCCCTGAAAATGGATGGCGCTCAAGCGTCGCACCCATACTCGACCGTCGGAGCAAAAGCCCTAGTTTCGACGAGTAGGAGGGCGCGGAGGTCGTGACGCAGCCTTTGACGCGAGTCAGGGTGAAACGTCCTCTGGTGCAGATCTTGGTGGCAGTAGCAAATATTCAAATGAGAACTTTGAAGACTGAAGCGGAGAAAGGTTCCATGTGAACAGCAGTTGGACATGGGTGAGTCGATCCTAAGACATAGGAAAGTTCCGTTGTAAAGCGCCCACTATCGGGGGCCGCCTATCGAAAGGGAATCGGGTTAATATTCCCGAACCAGAACAGGGATATGGCCACTTTTGGCCCACAGCGGTAACGCAAACGAACTCGGAAACGTCGGCGAGGGTCCCGGGAAGAGTTCTCTCTTCTTTTTAACGGACTGTCACCCTGGAATCGGTTTAGCCGGGGATAGGGTTTCACGTTCGGTAAAGCTCCACAGATCTTGTGGGGTCCGGTGCGCCTTCGACGGCCCTTGAAAATCCGGGGGAGTTGTTCATTTTCTTGTCTGGTCGTACTCATAACCGCAGCAGGTCTCCAAGGTGAGCAGCCTCTAGTCGATAGAACAATGTAGGTAAGGGAAGTCGGCAAAATAGATCCGTAACTTCGGGACAAGGATTGGCTCTAAGGGTTGGGCATGTCGGGCTGGGACTGGAGGCGCGCGGACCCGTCCTGGGCTGGTCAGGACCCTTCGGGGTCTCGGCCGGAACGGGAAGGGGCTTCACGTCGATGGACTCAGCTGTGATCGCCAGGTCAATTCGGCATGCGATTAACAACCGACTTAGAACTGGAACGGACAAGGGGAATCCGACTGTTTAATTAAAACAAAGCATTGCGATGGCTGGTGACCGGTGTTGACGCAATGTGATTTCTGCCCAGTGCTCTGAATGTCAAAGTGAAGTAATTCACCCAAGCGCGGGTAAACGGCGGGAGTAACTATGACTCTCTTAAGGTAGCCAAATGCCTCGTCATCTAATTAGTGACGCGCATGAATGGATTAACGAGATTCCCACTGTCCCTATCTACTATCTAGCGAAACCACAGCCAAGGGAACGGGCTTGGCGGCAACAGCGGGGAAAGAAGACCCTGTTGAGCTTGACTCTAGTCTGACTCTGTGAAAAAACACGAGAGGTGTAGAATAAGTGGGAGGAGCAATCCGCCGGTGAAATACCACTACTCTCGTCGTTTTTTTACTTACTCGGTGAAGCGGAACTGGACGTTACGCGTCCACATGTTGGTTTTAAGATCGCTCGTCTGCCGGTCGATCCGGGCCGAAGACACTGTCAGGTTGGGAGTTTGGCTGGGGCGGCACTACTGCCAAATGATAACGCAGGTGTCCTAAGGTGAGCTCAATGAGAACGGAAATCTCATGTAGAACAAAAGGGTAAAAGCTCACTTGATTTTGATTTTCAGTATGAATACAAACTGTGAAAGCATGGCCTATCGATCCTTTATCTCTTACGAGTTTTAAGCTAGAGGTGTCCGAAAAGTTACCACAGGGATAACCCACAGACTGTGATAAAACTTGAAGGTTAATGGCCCAACCCACCCTACCCTGCCCTTTGGAAATTGATGGCCAAACTTGCTTTAGTCAAAGTTAGGCGTGGCAACACATCCTCCTCTTTTTAACAATTTATATCGTGACTTTGTAAGAAGATATTTACACGCAAATTTACTTAGGATTGGTGCACCGTTCTTTGGCGGTGGCGGAAGGTGGGGCGTTTCGTTCTCGTTTCTGTCACTCTCACTTGACTCTCATGTCAAGGTCAAGGAGGCGAAGAAGGCCATCATACAATGTAAAGAAACACAGTGCTCAAAGGCCATGCCATGAATTGTGATTGGACGGTCGTGATTCCGTCATATATCAAACGACAAATAGAGGAGGAGGTAGTTCATGTAATAGGGGTAACCTGTAGGGTATCGCAACCTGAAATCCAGTTCCTCGTTAGAAGTTGGGTATGTCCGCTCGTATTAATTGGTGTTACAGTTTTGTCATGTCTTGAAGCCAAAACAAAGTATGTGAAGATGGACAGTTCCTCTCTGCTGGAACTCAAAACGATAAAAAGTAAGTTTTAACTTTTTAGGTATAGGGCTATGCGGCTTGAAATTGAAAATGTATGTGCTTCGTCCAACGATTGCTGTTACTTCCACAAAGATATCCTCTATAACTGTTTGTTCCAGAACAGCAATGTGCTGCGTTTCAAAGTCAGCGAGAGTTGAGAGAGTCCGTCCTTTACCAGTATTTTCCTGAACTTTTTTGCTCGAGAACCCCACTTACTTCGGGAAAGGAAAATGGAAATTGACTTTAATTTAAGTTGGCGATTACATGGACTGCGTTGGCCCGGGTAACCGGGAAAGAGATAGCTCGATTTAACCGGGCCTGCCCGCTTTAAATATATTTCTCAAACGCATTATGATGTTTCAAAAATTCGATTACATGGCACGGGAAGCCGGCTAAGCACGGGATCCCCGTGTTTCTCGCAACGAGGCTAGTCCCGTTAACCGGGATGAGAATTGTTCAATGTGATCGTTTTCAATCCCGGGCTTATACAAAATAAATAATAGACTAAATTAGTGTAAAACTGAAGTAAAAAACTAACGTGAGACTTTGCCCTTATTTACTTGATTATTGCGAATTTCGGCCTGAAATCATCCCCGGCTTACCGGGGCCAGCCGCCCGCTCCGTGCAATTGTTTCGTAAAAACTCCATCGCGGTCCATGTAAATCGGGCCCCTTTTTACCTTAGCGTTACAAAGAGACAGATTATCGAGTAGCATGCTGTGCTGTGTTGCCATTTTTCGTGTTCTAAGTTAAGTACGCACGAGCTGGGCGAACGAAATTCAAATTGACGTGCACTGTTTACGTCTTTGTACCAACCACCTTACCTTATCGTAACTGAGATATAAAATGCAGCAAGTCAAAAGTAGAAAGAAAGTAACAATCTCCCAAACACTCGGACATGACCCCCTACCCCTCCATTACGCCCCGCCATTACGCCCTACTTGGCCACCATAACATCATTGCTTTCGCAAGCCGCCCGTAAATGGGTGGGTAGAGGAGGGCTGAAGCCAAAAAAAAAAGGTCACTCGATACGGTTTTGTCTTTTTCCAGATCGGAAACAAGTATTTTAATATTGGTGGTAATCCCCTCTCATGTCGAACCCGAAGGCTTGTTCACCGAAAGTTCAATGAAATGAGCTAAAGCCGGAAAAAAAGAGTCTTCCCTATTGCATAGCATAGGTCGGCCAAATTAGACTTGAAAAGATCCGACAACAAATTTCAAAAATAAACTGTATTTTGGGCACGCGTTCTGCCAATGTCGGACATAGGAGCCCCCGCAGACCAACAAGGTCCAGGGTTGGACCTATAAACACGGCCTTAAAACAATGGGCGTGTATATGAATCCGTTTACGTTGATAGCGTGTTCACTGTTAACATTTTCTCAGCTTTCATGCCTTATCATTATAAGCATAGAAACGTCCTTATAAGAACAAATTACATAAATGACTTGGGTTACCTGTGTCATGTAATCGTTTCATAGATAAACCCATCCCGGTTAACTGGGCTAAGCCCACTTTATATATCACAAAAAACGCATGTTGTTTTTAACATTTCCATTACATAGCACGGCAAGCGGGCTATAGCCCGCTTCGCGGGGATACCGGTTGTGGCAAGCGGGCTAGCCCTAGCCTAACCGGGATGAAAAATATCCATGTAATCGTTTTCACCCCGGCGTGGCCGGGTATGCTTTCCTCGGTAAGCTACTAAAGACTTTAACAATCTTTTTTATTATTAACCGATAGATAGAGGCTAACAAAATAAATAATAGACTTGATTAGTGTAAAAACCTGCAGACGCGTAACTGTTTGTCCTTACTTACTGCGAATTTCGGCTGAAATCATCCCGGTTTACCGGGGCTAGGCGCGCTTCCGTTTAATTCGTTTCGTAAAACTCATCTCGGTTAACCGCGTAGCTCGGTCCATGTAAATGGCACATCCTTAGCGTTACAAAGACATCTGGCCAAACCGAATTGGGCTACACAGCATCGAGTAGGATGCTGTGTTGCCATTGCCAAGTAAGGGGCCGGAGAACGTTTTCGTGTTCTAAGTAGTGTGCACGAGCTGGGCGAACAAATTCAAATGGACGTGCACTGTTTATATAGCACCACTTACGACTTTGTACAACCACCCTATCGTACTGATATAATGCAGCAAGTCATAAGCTCGGTTAACTGGGCTAGTAGCCCGGTTTATATATCAAAAAACGCATGATGTTTTAACATTCGATTACATCGCATGGCACAAGCGGGCTTAAGTCCGGTTTGCCGGGAACCCCAGCTTGTCGCAACCGGGCTAGCCCTGTTAACCGGGATGAAAAAATGTCCATGTAATTGTTTTAATCCCGGCAAGCCGGGTATGCTTTCCTGGCTCAGATGCTAAGACTTTTAACAATCTTTTTTTTTATTAACCGATGGGCTCTTTGCAAAATAAATAATAGACTTAATTAGTTTAAAAAACTGAACTAAAAACAAGATTAAAATGTAACTTTGCCCTTACTTTGATTATTGCGAATTTCGGCCTGAAATCATCCCGGCTTTACCCGGGGCTATAGCCCGCTCCATGTAATCGTTTCATACATAAACCCTTCCCGGTTAACCGGGGGCTAGCCCACTTTATATATCACAAAAAAACGCATGTTATGTTGTTTTAACATTTCCATTAATTAACATAGCATGGCAACCGGGCTAGCCCTAGCCCTAACCGGGATGAAAAATATCCATGTAATCGTTTTCACCCACCCCGGGGCGTGGCTGAGTATGCTTTCCTCGGTAAGCTACTAAAAGACTTTAACCAATCTTTTTATTAAACGATAGGATAGAGGCTAACAAAATAAATAATAGACTGATTAGTGTAAAAACCTGAAGAGTAAAAAAACTAACGCGTAACTCTTTGTCCTTATTTACTTGATTATTGCGAATTTCGGCCTGAAATCATCCCGGCTTACCGGGCCTAGGCGCGCTCCGTTTAAATTCGTTTCGTAAAAACTCTATCCCGGTTAACCGGGCCATCCCGGTCCAATGTAAATCGGGCCCCCTTTTACCTTAGCGTTCGTTACAAAGGAGACAGATTATCTTGGCCAACCGAATTGGGCTACAGCATCGAGTAGGATGCTGTGTTGCCATTTTTCGTGTTCTAAAGTTAGTACGCACGAGCTGGGCGAACGAAATTCAAATTGACGTGCACAGTTTACGTCTTTTTGTACCAACCACCCTATCGTAATATTGATATATAAAATGCAGCAAGTCAAAAGTAGAGAGAGAGTAAAAATCTCCCAAACACTCGGACATGACCCTACCCGCCGCCATAACGAACTTTCACGAGATTGTCCTTGCCACCCACCATAACATGCTTTCGCAAGCCGTCCCTAAATGGGTTGGTAGAGGAGGGCTGAGGCCAAAAAAAAAAGGTCACTCGATACGTTTTTGTCTTTTTCCAGATCGGAACGAACAAGTATTTTAATATTGGTGGTAATTCATCATCCCTCATGTCGAACCCAAAGGCTTGGCTTGTTCACCGAAATCCAATGAAATGAGCTAAAACAGGGAAAAAGAGTCTTCCCTATTGCATAGGTCGGTCGAATTACACTTGGAAAAGATCCGACAGGCAAAGGTCGAAATTAACTGTATTTTGCGCACGCGTTCTGCCAATGTCGGACATAAGAGCCGCAGAACAACAAGGTCCAGTGTCGCACCTATTAAACACGGCCTTAAAAACAATGGCCGTATATATGAATCGGTGTACGTTGATAGCGTGTTCACTGTTTTAGTCAAATATCGTTCTTAAACATGTTATAACATTTTCTCAGCTTTCATGCCTTCTCGTTATAAGCATAGAAACGTCCTTATAAGAACCAGTTACATAAATGGACTTGGGCTACCTGTGTCATGTAATCGTTTCATACATAAACCCATCCCGGTTAACCGGGCCAGCCCACTTTATATATCACAAAAAACGAATGTTGTTTTAACATTTCCATTAACATAGCATGGCAACCGGGCTAGCCTTAGCCCTAACCGGGATGAAAAATTATCCATGTAATCGTTTTCACCCACCCCGGGGCGTGGCTGAGTATGCTTTCCAGCTACTAAAAGATTTTAACAATCTTTTTATTAAACGATAGATAGAGGCTAACAAAGCTGTAAAAACCTGCAGACGCGTAACTCTTTGTCCTTACTTACTGCGAATTTCGGCTGAAATCATCCTGGTTTACCGGGGCTAGGCGCGCTTCCCGTTTAATTCGTTTCGTAAAACTCATCCCGGTTAACCGCCTAGCTCGGTCCATGTAAATGGCACATCCTCAGCGTTACAAAGACATCTGGCCAAACCGAATTGGGCTACACAGCATCGAGTAGGATGCCAAGTAAGTGGCCGGAGAACGTTTTCGTGTTCTAAGTAGTGTGCACGAACTGGGCGAACAAATTCAAATGGACCGTGCACTGTTTATATAGCACCACTTACGACTTTGTACAACCACCCTATCGTACTTATAATGCAGCAAGTCATAAGCTCGGTTAACTGGGCTAGTAGCCCGGTTTATATATCAAAAAACGCATGATGTTTTTAACATTCGATTACATCGCATGGCAAGCGGGCTTAAGTCCGGTTTGCCGGGAACCCCAGTTGTCGCAACCGGGCTAGCCGTGTTAACCGGGATGAAAAAATGTCCATGTAATCGTTTTCACCCCGGCGTGGCCGGGTATGCGCTTTCCTCGGTAAAGCTGTACTAAAGACTTTAACATTCTTTTTATTAACCGATAGGATAGAGGCTCACAAAATAAATAATAGACTGATTAGTGTAAAAACCTGAAGAGTAAAAACCCTAACGCGTAGTAGTAACTCTTTGTCCTTATTTACTTGATTATTGCGAATTTCGACCTGAAATCATCCCGGCTTACCGGGCCCTCTAGGTGCGCGCTCCGTTTAATTCATTTCGTAAAACTCATCCCGGTTCACCGCCTAAGTTCGGTCCATTGTAAATGACGCCCCCTTAGCGTTACAAAGACATCTGGCCAAACCGAATTGGGCTACACAGCATCGAGTAAGATGCTGTGTTGCCATTGCCAAGTAAGTGGCCGGAGAACGTTTTCGTGTTCTAGTAGTGTGCACGAGCTGGGCGAACAAATTCAAATGGACGTGCACTGTTTATATAATATAGCACCACTTACGACCTTGTACAACCACCCTATCGTACTGATAATGCAGCAAGTCATAAGCTCGGTTAACTGGGCTAGCCCGTTTATATATCAAAAAACCGCATGTTGTTTTAACATTTCGATTACATCGCATTGCAAGCGGGCTAGCCCGGTTTGCCGGGCTAGCCCTGTTAACCGGGATGAAAAAATGTCCATGTAATCGTTTTAATCCCGGCAAGCCGGGTGTGCTTTCCTGGCTCAGATGCTAAGACTTTTAACAATCTTTTTTTTATTAACCGATGGGCTTTGCAAAATAAATAATAGACTAATTAGTTTTAAAACTGAACTAAAAACAAGATTAAAATGTAACTTTGCACTTACTTGATTATTGCGAATTTCGGCCTGAAATCATCCCGGCTTTACCCGCGGCAAGCCCGCTCCATGTAATCGTTTCATACAATAAACCAATCCCGGTTAACCGGGCTAGCCCACTTTATATATCACAAAAAACGCATGTTGTTTTAACATTTCCATTACATAGCATGGCAACCGGGTTAGCCCTAGCCCTAACCGAGATGAAAAATATCCATGTAATCGTTTTCACCCCGGCGTGGCTGAGTATGCTTTCCTCGGTAAGCTACTAAAGACTTTAACAATCTTTTTATTAAACGATAGATAGAGGCTAACAAAATAAATAACAGACTGATTAGTGTAAAAACCTGAAGAGTAAAAAACTAACGCGTAACTCTTTGTCCTTATTTACTTGATTATTGCGAATTTCGGCCTGAAATCATCTCGGCTTACCGGGCCTAGGCGCGCTCCGTTTCATTCGTTTCGTAAAACTCATCCCGGTTAACCGCCTAGCTCGGTCCATGTAAATGGCGCCCCCTTAGCGTTACAAAGACATCTGGCCAAACCGAATTGGGCTACAACAGCATCGAGTAGGATGCTGTGTTGCCATTGCCAAGTAAGTGGCCGGACAACGTTTTCGTGTTCTAAGTAGTGTGCACGAGCTGGGCAAACAAATTCAAATGGGCCCGTTCACTGTTTACAAAAGCACCACTTACGACTTGGTACAACAACTACCCTATCGTAGTACTGATAATGCAGCAGCAAAGTCATAAGCTCGGTTAACTGGGCTAGCCCGTTTGTTTATATATCAAAAAACGCATGTTGTTTTAACATTTCGATTACATCGCATGGCAAGCGGGCTACCCCGGTTTGCCGGGAACCCCAGTTGTCGCAACCGGGCTAGCTCTGTTAACCGGGATGAAAAAATGTCCATGTAATCGTTTTAATCCCGCCAAGCCGGGCATGCTTTCCTGGCTCAGATGCTAAGACTTTTTTTTAACAATCTTTTTTTTTATTAACCGATGGGCTTTGCAAAATAAATAATAGACTAATTAGTTTAAAACTGAACTAAAAACAAGGCTAAAATGTAACTTTGCCCTTACTTGATTATTGCGAATTTCGGCCTGAAATCATCCGGCTTTACCCGGGGCTAGGCCCGCTCCACCATGTAATCGTTTCGTTAAAACTCCATCTCGGTTAACCGGGCCATGTAAATCGGGCCCCCTTTTACCTTAGCGTTACAAAGAGACAGATTATCTGGCCAACCGAATTGGGCTACAGCATCGAGTAGGATGCTGTGTTGCCATTTTTCTTGTTCTAAAAAAGTTAGTGCGCACGAGCTGGGCGAACGAAATTCAAATGACGTGCAACTGTTTACGTCTTTGTACCAACCACCCCTATCGTAATACTGATATATATAAAATGCAGCAAGTCAAAAGTAGAGATAGAGAGTAAAAATCTCCGAAACACTCGGACATGACCCCTACGCCGCCATTACGAACGAACGCCAAGCCACTTTCACGGGATTGTCTTGCCACCATAAGATGCTTTCGCAAGCCGTCCGTAAATGGGTGGGTAGAGGAGGACTGAGGCAAAAAAGAAGGTCACTCGATACGTTTTTGTCTTTTTCCAGATTCGGAACAAGTATTTTAATATTGGTGGTAATCCCTCATGTCGAACCGACGGCTTTGTTCACCGAAAGATCAATGAAATGAGCTAAAACCGGAAAAAAGAGTCTTCCCTATTCCATAAGGTCGGTCGAATTACACTTGAAAAGATCCGACAGGCAAAGGCCGAAAATAAACTGTACTTTGCGCACGCGTTCTGCCAATGTCGGACATAGGAGCCGCAGAACAACAAGGTCCAGTGTCAGACCTATAAACACGGCCTTTAAAAGAATGGCCGTGTATATGATTCGGTGTACGTTGATAGCGTGTTCACTGTTTTAGTCAAATATCGCTCTTAAACATGTTATAACATTTTCTCACCTTTCATGCCTTATTGTTATAAGCATAGAAACGTCCTTATAAGAACGAATTACATAGATGACTTGGGTTACCTGTGTCATGAAATCGTTTCATACATAAACCCACCCCGGTTAACCGGGCCAGCCCACTTTTTATATATCACAAAAAACGCATGTTGTTTTATTTAACATTTCCATTACATAGCATGCCAAGCGGGCTAGCCCGGTTCGCCGGGATCCCGGTTGTGGCAACCGGGCTAGCCCTAGCCTAACCGGGATGAAAAATATCCATGTAATCGTTTTCAACCCCGGCGTGGCCAGGTATGCTTTCCTCGGTAAGGCTACTAAAGAGACTTTAACAATCTTTTTATTAACCGATTGATAGAGGCTGACAAAATAAATAATAGACTGATTAGTTGTAAAAACCTGAAGAGAGTAAAAGCTAACGCGTAACTCTTTTTCCTTATTTACTTGATTATTGCGAATTTCGGCCTGAAATCATCCCGGCTTACCGGGGATAGGCGCGCTCCGTTTAGTTTAATTCGTTTCGTAAAACTCATCATCCCGGTTAACCGCCTAGCTCAGTCCATGTAAATGGCGCCCCCTTAGCGTTACAAGGACATCCTGCCAAACCGAATTGGGCTACACAGCATCGAGTAGGATGCACGAGCTGGGAGAACAAATTGGAATGGACCGTTCACTGTTTATAAGCACCACTTACGACTTGGTACAACAACCACCCTATCGTAGTACTGATAAATGCAGCAAAGTCATAAGCTCGGTTAACCGGGGGCTGCTCTATAAGCCCGCTTTGCTTTATATATATCCAAAAACGCATATATGTTGTTTCAACATTTCGATTGATTACATTTGACATCACAACCGGGGCTAGGCCCGGTTTGCCGGGATCCCAGTTGTGGCAACCAGGCTAAGTCCGGTTAACCGGGATGAAAACGGCCTTAAAACAATGGCCATGTATATGAATCGGTGTACGTTGATAGCGTGTTCACTGTTTTAGTCAAATATCGCTATTAAACATGTTATAACATTTTCTCAGCTTTCATGCCTTATCGTTATAAGCATAGAAACGTCCTTATAAGAACCAATTACATAGATGACTTGGGTTACCTGTGTCATTTTATTTTTCCCTAGTATTTTTCTCTCATAGTATAGGCCCCTTTCACGCTGAGCTTGCCAAAAATTGTCTTTACATTGAAATTGGGAGTGAGGAAAACACAGTTTTGAAAGGTCTGTCTACAAAAACAAGCCCATTTAACTTACGTGCGTAAATGCTCTTTCCCAGGCCTATTGGCACTCGCTTTGGCTAACCATTCCCTAATTCACTAGAATACATTGTGTAAAAAATTTTCAAATTTTTAAAACGTAATTATAGTAACTAAGAGAGTACATTTGAAAACGTAAAACTGTCATATTGACGCGAAATTTAAATTTAAGAAAACACGAAATTAAAAGATGGCCATTATATATAATATAGTATATTTCAAATTTAAAACCGCCATTAAAAAAAAACCGTCGAATGAAATTATTTCAAATTTTTAGAACATGTTTATAGTAACAAAAGAATACATGTGAAAACGTAAAACTGTCATATTGACGCGAAATTAAAATTTAAGAAAACGCGAAATTAAAAGATGGCCATTATATATAATATAGTATATTTCAAATTTAAAACCGCCATTAAAAAAAAACCGTCGAATGAAATTATTTCAAATTTTTAGAACATGTTCATAGTAACTAAAAAGTACATGTGAAAACGTAAAACTGTCATATTGACACGAAATTAAAATGTTAGAAAACGCATAATTTAAAGATGGCTACCATATATATAATATAGTATATTTCAAATTTAAAACCGCCATTAAAAAAAAACTGTCGAATGAAATTATTTCAAATTTTTAGAGAACATGTTTATAGTAACTAAAGAGTACATGTGAAAACGTAAAACTGTCATATTGACACGAAATTAAAATGTTAGAACACGCAAAATTTAAAGATGGCCACCGTATATATAACTATAGTAAATTTCAAACTTCAAACCGCCATAAAAAAAAAACTGTCGATTGCAATTTTTTAAAATTTGCACAGTGTTTCTGTATCGATTAATACTTCAATTTCAGCAAAAAAAAACATGGGGTTAAGAAACACCATAAAAGTTACAATAATATTGAAGCTATGAAGCTTCATAGGGTCATTATTGCGCAATAGCTTAACTTGAAGCTAATTGTCATTTGAGGCCATGCCTTTTTAAACCAAGTAAAAGTCATATTTCGCACGGTGATGTGATAATAACTGGCTTGTGGCAGCCAAGCGTTCATAGCGACGTTGCTTTTTGATCCTTCGATGTCGGCTCTTCCTATCATTGCGAAGCAGAATTCGCCAAGCGTCGGATTGTTCACCCGCCAATAGGGAACGTGAGCTGGGTTTAGACCGTCGTGAGACAGGTTAGTTTTACCCTACTGTTGAAATGTTGTTGCAATAGTAATTCTGCTCAGTACGAGAGGAACCGCAGATTCAGACAATTGGCATTTGCACTTGGCTGAAAAGCCAATGGTGCGAAGCTACCATCTGTTGGATTATGACTGAACGCCTCTAAGTCAGAATCCGTGCTAGAACGCAACGATGCATTGTCCCGGACATTCGTTGGCGAACGAAGATAGAAGCTGTATTGCTTCCTGCGTCACAACGTGCTTTCTCGAGTAGAACACACTCCGAAACACTAAACAGACTCAAATATACATTTGCTGGGGCTAAATCATTTG
The DNA here is from genome assembly GCA_035771165.1 of Paragorgia papillata. Lineage (NCBI taxonomy): Eukaryota > Metazoa > Cnidaria > Anthozoa > Scleralcyonacea > Coralliidae > Paragorgia > Paragorgia papillata. Next base: position 1,384,360 of record JAWNZC010000001.1, on the reverse strand, counting down.
CAGACGACTTAAATAGAGAACGGGGTATTGTAAGCAGAAGAGTAGCCTTGTTGCTACGATCTACTAAGATTAATCCCTTGTTCTTTGATTTTTTACATCCATTTTCATTTTCCTGCCGAAAAACATTCTCCTTGATTAAATTTCTTTCTACTTATTCGTTTCTTTGTTTCGTTTGAGTGCGATCTTTAGAAAATGAAATAAAATCTTTCGTAAATAGATTTCGGTTTATTTTGGAAAACATATCATTGTCGACGTAGTCGTGAAATACCAGTGCAACGCTGCGCTTCTGCGACAGATACGAAGGCTCGTAACGGTTCTGTGTGTTTCTCCGATTTCTTAGAGCATCCTCCTTATTGCAGGAAGTTCTTTTGAAAACGACGTAGCTTTTATTTTGGTTCCGCGCAGATCGTTTATGCCAGTTAAAACCGAGAGGAAAGGATGGGGGGGGGGGGGGAGGAAAGGATGGGGGGGGGGTGTTCTATTATTATAAAGTACGCATTCTTTTCAGCGGAACACGCACGGACGTTTTTCATGTACTATTTAGGGGTTATTTTTGCTACCGATGTGGGGGTCGGCGTTGATGAATGCTGGCGAGGTTGAGCAATGCTGTTGTTAGGGGTGGCGTTGAAATTGAGATTTCAATAGAATACAATTGCTGCGCATTCATTGCTTGGTATATTAGCCAAGCAGTGCTGTGTGATGCTGAAGCTCTTGTATGGTTAGCCCTAACAACAACTTGCTATTATAACAACCCGAGACAGTCATTACCAACGACTGCACATTCGCAAACGACTCGTCAATTACTACTAGGCGTTTTCGAGTGACGCACACCGGCAGTTTTTACTGAACGGTGGGCTCCTTGCTCTGCTTCCCCTGTTTTCTTTTCCCTATTACCTGTTAAACTGTAATTGTTTCCCCCTAAAAAAAAACCCAATATACACAACTTTTAACGGCGGATCTCTTGGCTCGTGCATCGATGAAGAACGCAGCTAAATGCGAAACGTAGTGTGAATTGCAGATTTCAGTGAATCATCGAATTTTTGAACGCAAATGGCGCTTTCGGTTATGCCAAGAGCATGTCTGTTTGAGTGTTGCTACTAAATCGTGCATCGTTTCTTGCACGACCTTTGGAGTCTCATGGTACGTGTTTCGCCGTGTCCCCCTAAATAGATTAGCTTTCAAGTACATCGCGTAGCCAAAATGTTCGCAGACTTCGCGTGTGCTGCATTGCTTTCCCATCGTGGCTATTTGACCTCAGATCAGGCAAGACTACCCGCTGAACTTAAGCATATCAGTAAGCGGAGGAAAAGAAACTAACCAGGATTTCCTCAGTAATGGCGAATGAAGAGGAATCGGCTCAAATTTGTAATCGTCGTTGATTGCAACGGCGAATTGTAGTCTCGAGAAGTACTACTCTCCTGGCAAATCGACTTTGTCTAAGTTGCTTGGAACAGCACGTCGTAGAGGGTGACAACCCCGTACGTGGCAAGGTTCGAATGCCGACGAGGTTCTTTCGAAGAGTCGGGTTGTTTGGGAATGCAGCCCTAAATTGGTGGTAAACTCCATCTAAAGCTAAATACCGCACACGAGACCGATAGCGAACAAGTACCGTGAGGGAAAGATGAAAAGAACTTTGAAAAGAGAGTTAAAGAGTACGTGAAACCGTTAAAAGGGAAGCGAATGAAACCAGCAATTTGCCTTGCCGGATTCAGTCGCCTGCGCTCGATCACGTGCTTATTCGCGATTTTTTTAGACGCGACTCGCACAATTGGCCGAACGAAGGCGGCGCACTTCTGGTAGGTGAGTGTCAGCATCAGATGGTCACGGGTTAGAAATTTGCGATGAAGGTAGATCCTTCGG
>JAWNZC010000001.1:1340000-1372500 GCA_035771165.1 Paragorgia papillata | reverse complement strand
GAAACACTGGTGAAAGCTCGTAGCGATTCTGACGTGCAAATCGATCGTCAAATTTGGGTATAGCGGCGAAAGACTAATCGAACCATCTAGTAGCTGGTTCCCTCCGAAGTTTCCCACAGGATAGCTGGGACTCCGATGCAGTTTTATCGGTAAAGCGAATGACTAGAGGTCTTAGGGTCGAAATGACTTTAACCTATTCTCAAACTTTAAATTGGTAAGAAGTCCGACTTGCTCGAATGAAGCCGGACAATGGAATGCGAGTCCTTAGTGGGCCATTTTTGGTAAGCAGAACTGGCGATGCGGGATGAACCGAACGTCGGGTTAAGGTGCCCAAGTCGACGCTCATCAGATCCCACAAAAGGTGTTGGTCGATATTGACAGCAGGACGGTGGCCATGGAAGTCGGAAACCGCTAAGGAGTGTGTAACAACTCACCTGCCGAATCGACTAGCCCTGAAAATGGATGGCGCTCAAGCGTCGCACCCATACTCGACCGTCGGAGCAAAAGCCCTAGTTTCGACGAGTAGGAGGGCGCGGAGGTCGTGACGCAGCCTTTGACGCGAGTCAGGGTGAAACGTCCTCTGGTGCAGATCTTGGTGGCAGTAGCAAATATTCAAATGAGAACTTTGAAGACTGAAGCGGAGAAAGGTTCCATGTGAACAGCAGTTGGACATGGGTGAGTCGATCCTAAGACATAGGAAAGTTCCGTTGTAAAGCGCCCACTATCGGGGGCCGCCTATCGAAAGGGAATCGGGTTAATATTCCCGAACCAGAACAGGGATATGGCCACTTTTGGCCCACAGCGGTAACGCAAACGAACTCGGAAACGTCGGCGAGGGTCCCGGGAAGAGTTCTCTCTTCTTTTTAACGGACTGTCACCCTGGAATCGGTTTAGCCGGGGATAGGGTTTCACGTTCGGTAAAGCTCCACAGATCTTGTGGGGTCCGGTGCGCCTTCGACGGCCCTTGAAAATCCGGGGGAGTTGTTCATTTTCTTGTCTGGTCGTACTCATAACCGCAGCAGGTCTCCAAGGTGAGCAGCCTCTAGTCGATAGAACAATGTAGGTAAGGGAAGTCGGCAAAATAGATCCGTAACTTCGGGACAAGGATTGGCTCTAAGGGTTGGGCATGTCGGGCTGGGACTGGAGGCGCGCGGACCCGTCCTGGGCTGGTCAGGACCCTTCGGGGTCTCGGCCGGAACGGGAAGGGGCTTCACGTCGATGGACTCAGCTGTGATCGCCAGGTCAATTCGGCATGCGATTAACAACCGACTTAGAACTGGAACGGACAAGGGGAATCCGACTGTTTAATTAAAACAAAGCATTGCGATGGCTGGTGACCGGTGTTGACGCAATGTGATTTCTGCCCAGTGCTCTGAATGTCAAAGTGAAGTAATTCACCCAAGCGCGGGTAAACGGCGGGAGTAACTATGACTCTCTTAAGGTAGCCAAATGCCTCGTCATCTAATTAGTGACGCGCATGAATGGATTAACGAGATTCCCACTGTCCCTATCTACTATCTAGCGAAACCACAGCCAAGGGAACGGGCTTGGCGGCAACAGCGGGGAAAGAAGACCCTGTTGAGCTTGACTCTAGTCTGACTCTGTGAAAAAACACGAGAGGTGTAGAATAAGTGGGAGGAGCAATCCGCCGGTGAAATACCACTACTCTCGTCGTTTTTTTACTTACTCGGTGAAGCGGAACTGGACGTTACGCGTCCACATGTTGGTTTTAAGATCGCTCGTCTGCCGGTCGATCCGGGCCGAAGACACTGTCAGGTTGGGAGTTTGGCTGGGGCGGCACTACTGCCAAATGATAACGCAGGTGTCCTAAGGTGAGCTCAATGAGAACGGAAATCTCATGTAGAACAAAAGGGTAAAAGCTCACTTGATTTTGATTTTCAGTATGAATACAAACTGTGAAAGCATGGCCTATCGATCCTTTATCTCTTACGAGTTTTAAGCTAGAGGTGTCCGAAAAGTTACCACAGGGATAACAATTGGCTACTATAATTTCATCAAGCTCCCCCCAACCCTTCCCGCCCTTAAAGTTATCTTTGTTCTTATCCATGTGTCGATTTTTCGGGACAAGCAATTTCAAATCGTCGTTTAATTCAAATGTGCTGGTGAAAAGTGATATACGCTGTTGTCGAGAAATTGTGCATCCTCCTGTATTACAATCCAATGTTTGCAGGACTTGCACTTAACTTGTTTTGCTGAGTAAATTGATTTTTCGTCATTCATCGAGTCACGGGCTAGTGTTATGTACGGCGTTCCTGGTGGAACTGAGAAAAACTATTTCAAATCATGTTAAAAAATGGGCGCCAGATAACGTGCACCCACCTAACAGTGAAACAGAATGTTCATTACCGCGCGACCTTGCAATATATTGACAGTGACATTGCAATGTTGACTTGGTAACGATACCCAGCACGTCGTTGGGAAGTTGTTAAAATTTCCACTGCATGTAGTAAACTCCCCGCCGCTTCGCTTGGCTTTGGCTTTGGCTTTGGCCTGGCTTCACACTTCACTGCACTGCACCGCTTCGCATTGATTGGTTCAACTTCATTTCAACGCGCTTCGCTTCGCTTCACTTTTCACTTCACAACTTCACTGCCCAGCTTCGCTACAATTTCACCGCAGGTTCTCTCCGTTTAAATGAAGAGAAGCGAAGTGAAGTGAAGAGAAGTGAAGGGCACTTCATTTCACAGCGGCTTTTTTTTCTCTTCTTTTAAGTGAAGAGAAGTGATATGAATGCACTTCATTTCACCGCGGCTTCTCTTCGTTTAAGTGAAAGAGAAGTGAAAGTCCGCCTCCTGTCTTTCAATCCATGTTTACAGGTGTCGCGATGACATGTTTTTCAGATAAAAAAAAAATGTTTTCGTCATCATCCAATCCAACAAGTCAATTTTTAAATGGGAGTGTACAAAAAAAAGCATCAGACACGCAGACGCGTATATCCGCAAAGTTTACTTGTAGGGGAGGATGTTTTACAGGAACAATAATATATATGATGCGTTTGCATTTTTGTGAGAAGGATTAAATCGTTTACATTGTTTAATATGCATGCGGCCTAGTGCCAATTCCATTGTGTACGCGGTTCTCCTTGGTGGACTTTGTCAGAATCAAACCATATATATATAATAATGGTTCAAGGTTTTGACCTTGTGATTTTGCACATTGTCTTTCCATTATAAAAACGGCATAAAAGGATTACCCCCAAAAAGTACGCGCGAGCATCAAGCCGTTTAAGATTGAAAAAAAAAAAAGTACCCGCGTGTTTAGGTTATTATGTCCTAGTCAAAAAGGACATAAATTCAGGCTAACCTTTTAAAGAACGAGCGTGTGCATTCGCGTGGTACCTTGTTATATATAGCATACATGTTCACCGTTGTAGTTAGCAAGCGAGCGGCTCTATCCTGCGAAGAGCTTATGTGTCACTCAAAGTCTAGTAAAAGGACTAGGTGGCTAATCATGTTTACTTGCAGCCAGCGGCTGAATGGCGAAGGTCGCAGAATCAACGTGGCCGTGTCGAGGCATATCAAAGGCGCTCCAAGCAGCCGCCAAGGACACACAGTTCAGACCACGGATCACAGCTAAGATTTGTGAGGGTGTTGATTTTACGGAGAGAGGAAAACCGGAGAACGCGGCGAAAAACCCTCGAAGCACAGGAAAGATCAACTACAAACTCTACTAACAAGAGTTAAAGAGTGCAAAGCCGACAACGGGGTCTCATTCCCAAGCGGTCGCCAATCCAAGTACTAGTACTAACCGCGCTTAAGTTTTTGGTGAGAGGCAGTGGGCTAACAGCTCACGCCACCCGTGATTCCCTCTATGAGGACGTGAACCATCTATCGCTCGTGAACCATGTAATAACGTTTTCTTAGTTTTCATACCTTAGTATATAAGCATAGAAACCTCGTTATATACTACCAATTACCTATATAACTTGGGTTCCCTGTGTCATTTTATTTTCTCACTTTTCACTTTTTTTCACTTTTCACTTTGTTTTCTCTTTTCCAATTCACTTTTCCTCTTCACTTTCGCTTCACTTCACTTCAATGATGAAGTGAAGCCAAGCGAAAGCGAAGAGAAGCCGCGGGGAAATGAAGTGAGCCGAACCGAAGCGAAGCTGGGCCACTAAGTAAGTGAACTTGAAGTGAAGTGAAGGGAAGTGAATGAAGCGAAGCGAAATAAAGTGAAGCGGACCGAAGTGAAAGGAAGCGAAGCGAATACTTTTTCTCAGTTCCACCAGGAACGGCGTACATAGCACTAGGCCGTAACTCGTTGAATGACGGAAATCATTTTACTCAGCAAAACATGTCAGTGCAAGTCCTGGACACATTGGATTTCAATACAGGAGGATGTTAAATTTCTCTCCAACAGCATGTATCACTTCGGTTCGCTTCATTTCATTTTTCACCGCGGCTTTTCTCTTCGTTTAAGTGAAGAGAAGTGAAGTGAAGTGAATGGCACTTCATTTCACCGGGGCTTCTCTTCGTTTAAGTGAAGAGAAGTGGAAAGCCCACCTCCTGTCTGTCTTGCAATGATGCAATGCAATAGTTTACCACCACGGGTGTCGCGATGACATGTTTTGCAGATTTAAAAATAAATTTTCGTCATTCATCCCAACAAAGTCAATTTTTAAAGTGGGAGTAAAAAATTAAAGCATGGAGATGCAAAGGTTGTGACAATTTTAAAGTGTTTTTTTACAAGGACGCGTAGTATATCCGCAAAAGTTCACCTGTAGGGGAGGATGTTTCTTTGTGTTCTTTTTTTTCACTTTTCATTTTTTTCTCTTTTCACTTTTTTCACATTTCAATTTTTTTGACTTTTCACTTTTTTTTCACTTTTTTTCATTTGTTTCTATTTTTTTCACTTTTCACTTTTTCGACTTTAACACTTTTCACTTTTTTGACTTTTCACATTTCTTCACTTTTCACTTTTTTCACTTTTCACATTTTTTAACTTTTCACTTTTTTTCACTTTTCACTTTCTTTCTCTTTTCACTTTTTCGACTTTAAACATTTTACTTTTCACATTTTTTCACTTTTAACTTTTTTTCACTATTTTTTTCACTTTTCACTTTTCACTTTCTTTCACTTTTCAAATTTTTTCACTTTTCACTTTTTCGACTTTAACACTTTTCACTTTTTAGACTTTTCACATTTCTTCACTTTTCACTTTTTTCACTTTTCACATTTTTTCACTTTTCACTTTTTTTCACTTTTCACTTTCTTTCTCTTTTCACTTTTTCGACTTTAAACATTTTACTTTTCACATTTTTTCACTTTTAACTTTTTTTCACTATTTTTTTCACTTTTCACTTTTCACTTTCTTTCACTTTTCACTTTCTTTCACTTTTCAAATTTTTTCACTTTTCACTTTTTTTCACTACTTTTTTCACTTTCCACTTTTTTTCACTTTTCACTTTTTTTCACTCTTCACTTTTTCGACTTTAAACATTTGTTCACTTTTCACATTTTTTCCCTTTTCACTTTTTTTCACTTTACAGTTTCTTTCACTTTTCACTTTGTTTTCACTTTTCAATTTGTTTTCTCTTTTCACTTTTTTCACTCTTCACTTTTTTTCACTTTTCCCTTTTTTTTTCACTTTCACTTTTTTACTACTTTTTTCCACTTTTCACTTTTCACTTTGTTTTCTCTTTTCACTTTTTTCACTCTTCACTTTTTTCACTTCACTTTTTCGACTTTAAACATTTTTTCACTTTTCACATTTTTTTCCCTTTTCATTTTGTTTCACTTTTTTTCACTTTACACTTTCTTTCACTTTTCACTTTTCCGACTTTAAACTTTTTACTTTTCACATTTTTACACTTTCCACTTTTTTTCACTTTTCACTTTTTTCACTTTTCACTTTCCACTTTTCACTTTGTTTTCTCTTTTTCACTTCACTTCAGTGGACCGAAGTGAAGGGAAGCGAAGCGAATAGTTTTTCTCAGTTCCACCAGGAACGGCGTACATAGCACTAGGCCGTAACTCATCGAATGACGAAGATGAGTGCAAGTCCTGTACACATTGGATTGCAATACAGGAGGATGTTAAATATCTCCAAACAGCATATATCACTTCGGTTCGCTTCACTTCATTTCACGGCGGCTTTCTCTTCGCTTTGGCTTCACTTCACTTCACTTCATTTCACCATGCTTCGGTTCGCTTCGCTTGACTTCGCTTCGCTTCACTGTTTCACTTGTTTGCCTCCACTTCACTTCTTCGCTCCGCTTGCTTCACTTCATTTCACCGTGCTTCGCCTCTCGTTCACTTCACAACTTCACAACAACTTCACTGCCCTGCTTCGCTTCGGGGCTTCGGGTTCACTCTTCAATTTCCCCGCGGCTTCTCTCTCCGCTTTTCGCTTGCTTGGCTTCAAAACTTCATCATTGAAAGTGAAGTGAAAATTGAAGTGGAATTGAAAATGAAGTGAAGAGGCGAAGTGAAAACGACGGCGAAGCGCGGTGAAATGAAGTGAAGCGGTGCTGCAGTGAAAGTGAAGCGAACCGAACGAATCGTGGGGTGAAATGAAGTGAGTGAGGCGATGTGAAGCGGTGCAGTAAGCGACGCGAAAGCGAAGAAGAAGCCCGCGGTGAAATGAAGATGAAGGTGAACCGAACAGAAGTGATATGCTGTGTGTGTGTGGGGGGGGGGGGAAGGGGGGGGGGGGGAATTTAACATCCCTCCTGTCTTGCACAAAATATCCATGTTTACCATGTGTAGCGGTGAGACATGTTTTCCAGAACAAAAATAATTTTCCGTCCCCCTTCAACAAAGTCAATTTGTAAAATGGGAGTAAAAAAAAAAAAGCATGAGACGGAAATTGTGACAATTTTAAATTAAAAGTGTTTTAGTTTTAGCAAACGCGTATATCCGCAAAGTTTACTGTAGGGGAGGATGTTTTACAGGAACAATAAATACGATGCGTTTGCATTTTTGGGAGAAGGATTAAACCGTTTGCATTGTTTAATGCGACCCTAATGCCATGTACGCGGTTCCGGGTGGAACTTTGTCAGAAAATCAAACCATTATATATAATAATGGTTTTCAAGGGTTTGGGACCTTGTGATTTGCACATCGTCATTCCATAAAATGACATAAAAGGGTTACCCCACACGTACGCGCGAGCATCAAGGTCAAACGTTTAAAGATTGAAAGTCTGTTTAGTTAATGTCCTAGTCAAAAGGACATAAATTCAGGCTACCTTTAAAGAACGAGGTGTGCATCGCGTGTATGTTGATATAAACATGTTCACGTTGTAGTTAGCGAGCGAGCGGCTCTATCCTGCGAAGAGCTTGTGTCACTCAGTCTAATACAAAGAGTTCTGGCTAATCATCCTTACTTGCAGCCAGCGGCTGGATTGCGAAGGTCGCAGATCAACGTGGCCCTATCGAGGCATATCAAAGGCGCTCCAAGCAGCCGCCAACGACACACAGTTCTCACGACGGATCACAGCTAAGATGTTAGGTGTTGATTTTACGCAAGGAGGAAAAACGGAGAAGCCGGCGAAAAACACTCGAACCACACGAAAGATCAACTACAAAACTCCACTCACAAGAGTGCAAAGCCCGACAACGCGGTCATTCCCAAGCGGTTACCCATCCAACATCCAAGTTCTAGTACAACCCACGTGTAACCGGGCTTAACTTTTTCGTGAGAGGCAGTGCGCTAACAGCACACGCCACCCGTGCTTCCCTCTATGAACACGTGAACAATGTATCCCTCGTGAACCATGTAATAACGTTTTCTTAGTTTTCATGCCTTAATTACATAGGCATAGAAACCTCGTTATATACCACCAATTACCTATATGACTTGGGTCCCCTGTGTTATTTTATTCCCCACTTTTCACTTTTTTTCACTTTCCACTTTTTTTCACTTTCCACTTTCCACTTTATTTTACTTTTACTTTTTTTCACTTTTCACTTTGTTTTCTCGAATGACGAAAATCATTTTACTCAGCAAAACATGTCATTGCAAGTCCAGCACGCATTCGATTGCAATACAGGAGGATGTTAAATTTCTCCCAATACATCACTTTTTTTAGGCTGTTTACGTCATGTTGGTGATGACGTCATCGATCGGCTATTCACGGGATGACATTGTAATTTGGTGACGATGTATAGATCTACCTCAGGTGTTATGTGGTGAACAGTGTTTCACTTCCAAACGTATCTGTAATATCTTCTGATTTTTTAAATCTTTAAGAAATACGCGAAAGGTTTGTTTTAGGCTGTCTACGTCATATTCGTAACAACGCCATTCTTCGCATATTTGCTGAATGCCCAAACCCTTACGTGAAGACGTTAACACTGACCAGCTCTCCACCCTAGATAGGATGACCATGTCCAGTATTGCAACACCGAGTAGTTACGTACGTGTCAAACTCCACTTCCGTTTTCGTGTGTCTGGAGCAGTTTTCGTGACGTCATAACGTGACGTCATTACGGTGAACATTGATAATTTTTTTTGGAAAGGTCGCCTGGAGTTGGTCATCATCACCACATTGACCAAAATGTCAAGTAGAATGTTTCATAAAAGTTATTATATATAATAATGTCATAAAGGTCAAGTTTTGTACGAAGCCAACGTTCGTTGATTGTTTGACATCCTATATGTTAACCTTTTGTACGTCATTAACGTTATGCCACTTTAGAATAACTGGCTTGTGGCAGCCAAGCGTTCATAGCGACGTTGCTTTTTGATCCTTCGATGTCGGCTCTTCCTATCATTGCGAAGCAGAATTCGCCAAGCGTCGGATTGTTCACCCGCCAATAGGGAACGTGAGCTGGGTTTAGACCGTCGTGAGACAGGTTAGTTTTACCCTACTGTTGAAATGTTGTTGCAATAGTAATTCTGCTCAGTACGAGAGGAACCGCAGATTCAGACAATTGGCATTTGCACTTGGCTGAAAAGCCAATGGTGCGAAGCTACCATCTGTTGGATTATGACTGAACGCCTCTAAGTCAGAATCCGTGCTAGAACGCAACGATGCATTGTCCCGGACATTCGTTGGCGAACGAAGATAGAAGCTGTATTGCTTCCTGCGTCACAACGTGCTTTCTCGAGTAGAACACACTCCGAAACACTAAACAGACTCAAATATACATTTGCTGGGGCTAAATCATTTGCAGACGACTTAAATAGAGAACGGGGTATTGTAAGCAGAAGAGTAGCCTTGTTGCTACGATCTACTAAGATTAATCCCTTGTTCTTTGATTTTTTACATCCATTTTCATTTTCCTGCCGAAAAAACATTCTCCTTGATTAAATTTCTTTCTACTTATTCGTTTCTTGTTGTTTCGTTTGAGTGCGATCTTTAGAAAATGAAATAAAATCTTTCGTAAATAGATTTCGGTTTATTTTGGAAAACATATCATTGTCGACGTAGTCGTGAAATACCAGTGCAACGCTGCGCTTCTGCGACAGATACGAAGAGGCTCGTAACGGTTCTGTGTGTTTCTCCGATTTCTTAGAGCATCCTCCTTATTGCAGGAAGTTCTTTTGAAAACGACGTAGCTTTTATTTTGGTTCCGCGCAGATCGTTTATGCCAGTTAAAACCGAGAGGAAAGGATGGGGGGGGGAGGAAAGGATGGGGGGGGGGTGTTCTATTATTATAAAGTACGCATTCTTTTCAGCGGAACACGCACGGACGTTTCATGTACTATTTAGGGGTTATTTTTGCTACCGATGTGGGGGTCGGCGTTGATGAATGCTGGCGAGGTTGAGCAATGCTGTTGTTAGGGGTGGCGTTGAAATTGAGATTTCAATAGAATACAATTTGCGCATTCATTGCTTGGTATATTAGCCAAGCAGTGCTGTGTGATGCTGAAGCTCTTGTATGGTTAGCCCTAACAACAACTTGCTATTATAACAACCCGAGACAGTCATTACCAACGACTGCACATTCGCAAACGACTCGTCAATTACTACTAGGCGTTTTCGAGTGACGCACACCGGCAGTTTTTACTGAACGGTGGGCTCCTTGCTCTGCTTCCCCTGTTTTCTTTTCCCTATTACCTGTTAAACTGTAATTGTTTCCCCCTAAAAAAAACCCAATATACACAACTTTTAACGGCGGATCTCTTGGCTCGTGCATCGATGAAGAACGCAGCTAAATGCGAAACGTAGTGTGAATTGCAGATTTCAGTGAATCATCGAATTTTTGAACGCAAATGGCGCTTTCGGTTATGCCAAGAGCATGTCTGTTTGAGTGTTGCTACTAAATCGTGCATCGTTTCTTGCACGACCTTTGGAGTCTCATGGTACGTGTTTCGCCGTGTCCCCCTAAATAGATTAGCTTTCAAGTACATCGCGTAGCCAAAATGTTCGCAGACTTCGCGTGTGCTGCATTGCTTTCCCATCGTGGCTATTTGACCTCAGATCAGGCAAGACTACCCGCTGAACTTAAGCATATCAGTAAGCGGAGGAAAAGAAACTAACCAGGATTTCCTCAGTAATGGCGAATGAAGAGGAATCGGCTCAAATTTGTAATCGTCGTTGATTGCAACGGCGAATTGTAGTCTCGAGAAGTACTACTCTCCTGGCAAATCGACTTTGTCTAAGTTGCTTGGAACAGCACGTCGTAGAGGGTGACAACCCCGTACGTGGCAAGGTTCGAATGCCGACGAGGTTCTTTCGAAGAGTCGGGTTGTTTGGGAATGCAGCCCTAAATTGGTGGTAAACTCCATCTAAAGCTAAATACCGGCACGAGACCGATAGCGAACAAGTACCGTGAGGGAAAGATGAAAAGAACTTTGAAAAGAGAGTTAAAGAGTACGTGAAACCGTTAAAAGGGAAGCGAATGAAACCAGCAATTTGCCTTGCCGGATTCAGTCGCCTGCGCTCGATCACGTGCTTATTCGCGATTTTTTTAGACGCGACTCGCACAATTGGCCCGAACGAAGGCGGCGCACTTCTGGTAGGTGAGTGTCAGCATCAGATGGTCACGGGTTAGAAATTTGCGATGAAGGTAGATCCTTCGGGATTGTTCAGCGTCGCAAACAAATCACCCGAGGCCACCTGAGGTCTGTCGCAATGCGTGCCTTCCCGAGGGTTGGCTGGTGTCCTGTCCTGTTGATGCGGTTGTCGACTGCGGCGGACGGCTATGCCAGTGCGTCCAAACCGCTGCCGTCTCCAGATCGGGGTGCACACACCACGTGTTGACGATGCTGACGAAAATACGGTTCCATCCGACCCGTCTTGAAACACGGACCAAGGAGTCTAACATGTGCGCGAGTCTGTGGGTGATCGAAACCCGGTGGCGAAATGAAAGTGAAGGGAACCTTTTGGTTGCTGAGGTGAGAAGCCCGGCCGTCGTGGCCAAGCCGTATCATCGACCGACCTGTTCTAATCTTAGAAAGGTTTGAGTAAGAGCGTACCTGTTGGGACCCGAAAGATGGTGAACTATGCCTGAATAGAGTTGAAGCCAGCGGAAACACTGGTGAAAGCTCGTAGCGATTCTGACGTGCAAATCGATCGTCAAATTTGGGTATAGCGGCGAAAGACTAATCGAACCATCTAGTAGCTGGTTCCCTCCGAAGTTTCCCACAGGATAGCTGGGACTCCGATGCAGTTTTATCGGGTAAAGCGAATGACTAGAGGTCTTAGGGTCGAAATGACTTTAACCTATTCTCAAACTTTAAATTGGTAAGAAGTCCGACTTGCTCGAATGAAGCCGGACAATGGAATGCGAGTCCTTAGTGGGCCATTTTTGGTAAGCAGAACTGGCGATGCGGGATGAACCGAACGTCGGGTTAAGGTGCCCAAGTCGACGCTCATCAGATCCCACAAAAGGTGTTGGTCGATATTGACAGCAGGACGGTGGCCATGGAAGTCGGAAACCGCTAAGGAGTGTGTAACAACTCACCTGCCGAATCGACTAGCCCTGAAAATGGATGGCGCTCAAGCGTCGCACCCATACTCGACCGTCGGAGCAAAAGCCCTAGTTTCGACGAGTAGGAGGGCGCGGAGGTCGTGACGCAGCCTTTGACGCGAGTCAGGGTGAAACGTCCTCTGGTGCAGATCTTGGTGGCAGTAGCAAATATTCAAATGAGAACTTTGAAGACTGAAGCGGAGAAAGGTTCCATGTGAACAGCAGTTGGACATGGGTGAGTCGATCCTAAGACATAGGAAAGTTCCGTTGTAAAGCGCCCACTATCGGGGGCCGCCTATCGAAAGGGAATCGGGTTAATATTCCCGAACCAGAACAGGGATATGGCCACTTTTGGCCCACAGCGGTAACGCAAACGAACTCGGAAACGTCGGCGAGGGTCCCGGGAAGAGTTCTCTCTTCTTTTTAACGGACTGTCACCCTGGAATCGGTTTAGCCGGGGATAGGGTTTCACGTTCGGTAAAGCTCCACAGATCTTGTGGGGTCCGGTGCGCCTTCGACGGCCCTTGAAAATCCGGGGGAGTTGTTCATTTTCTTGTCTGGTCGTACTCATAACCGCAGCAGGTCTCCAAGGTGAGCAGCCTCTAGTCGATAGAACAATGTAGGTAAGGGAAGTCGGCAAAATAGATCCGTAACTTCGGGACAAGGATTGGCTCTAAGGGTTGGGCATGTCGGGCTGGGACTGGAGGCGCGCGGGACCCGTCCTGGGCTGGTCAGGACCCTTCGGGGTCTCGGCCGGAACGGGAAGGGGCTTCACGTCGATGGACTCAGCTGTGATCGCCAGGTCAATTCGGCATGCGATTAACAACCGACTTAGAACTGGAACGGACAAGGGGAATCCGACTGTTTAATTAAAACAAAGCATTGCGATGGCTGGTGACCGGTGTTGACGCAATGTGATTTCTGCCCAGTGCTCTGAATGTCAAAGTGAAGTAATTCACCCAAGCGCGGGTAAACGGCGGGAGTAACTATGACTCTCTTAAGGTAGCCAAATGCCTCGTCATCTAATTAGTGACGCGCATGAATGGATTAACGAGATTCCCACTGTCCCTATCTACTATCTAGCGAAACCACAGCCAAGGGAACGGGCTTGGCGGCAACAGCGGGGAAAGAAGACCCTGTTGAGCTTGACTCTAGTCTGACTCTGTGAAAAAACACGAGAGGTGTAGAATAAGTGGGAGGAGCAATCCGCCGGTGAAATACCACTACTCTCGTCGTTTTTTTACTTACTCGGTGAAGCGGAACTGGACGTTACGCGTCCACATGTTGGTTTTAAGATCGCTCGTCTGCCGGTCGATCCGGGCCGAAGACACTGTCAGGTTGGGAGTTTGGCTGGGGCGGCACTACTGCCAAATGATAACGCAGGTGTCCTAAGGTGAGCTCAATGAGAACGGAAATCTCATGTAGAACAAAAGGGTAAAAGCTCACTTGATTTTGATTTTCAGTATGAATACAAACTGTGAAAGCATGGCCTATCGATCCTTTATCTCTTAACGAGTTTTAAGCTAGAGGTGTCCGAAAAGTTACCACAGGGATAACAATTGGCTACTATAATTTCATCAAGCTCCCCCCAACCCTTCCCGCCCTTAAAGTTATCTTTGTTCTTATCCATGTGTCGATTTTTCGGGACAAGCAATTTCAAATCGTCGTTTAATTCAAATGTGCTGGTGAAAAGTGATATACGCTGTTGTCGAGAAATTGTGCATCCTCCTGTATTACAATCCAATGTTTGCAGGACTTGCACTTAACTTGTTTTGCTGAGTAAATTGATTTTTCGTCATTCATCGAGTCACGGGCTAGTGTTATGTACGGCGTTCCTGGTGGAACTGAGAAAAACTATTTCAAATCATGTTAAAAAATGGGCGCCAGATAACGTGCACCCACCTAACAGTGAAACAGAATGTTCATTACCGCGCGACCTTGCAATATATTGACAGTGACATTGCAATGTTGACTTGGTAACGATACCCAGCACGTCGTTGGGAAGTTGTTAAAATTTCCACTGCACGTAGTAAACTCCCCGCCGCTTCGCTTGCTTGGCTTTGGCTTTGGCTTTCGCCTGGCTTCACACTTCACTGCACTGCACCGCTTCGCATTGATTGGTTCAACTTCATTTCAACGCGCTTCGCTTCGCTTCACTTTTCACTTCACAACTTCACTGCCCAGCTTCGCTACAATTTCACCGCAGGTTCTCTCCGTTTAAATGAAGAGAAGCGAAGTGAAGTGAAGAGAAGTGAAGGGCACTTCATTTCACAGCGGCTTTTTTTTCTCTTCTTTTAAGTGAAGAGAAGTGATATGAATGCACTTCATTTCACCGCGGCTTCTCTTCGTTTAAGTGAAAGAGAAGTGAAGTCCGCCTCCTGTCTTTCAATCCATGTTTACAGGTGTCGCGATGACATGTTTTTCCGATAAAAAAAAAATGTTTTCGTCATCCATCCAATCCAACAAGTCAATTTTTAAATGGGAGTGTACAAAAAAAAGCATCAGACACGCAGACGCGTATATCCGCAAAGTTTACTTGTAGGGGAGGATGTTTTACAGGAACAATAATATATATGATGCGTTTGCATTTTTGTGAGAAGGATTAAATCGTTTACATTGTTTACATTGTTTAAATATGCATGCAGCCTAGTGCCAATTCCATTGTGTACGCGGTTCTCTCCTTGGTGGACTTTGTCAGAATCAAACCATATATAATATAATAATGGTTCAAGGTTTTGACCTTGTGATTTTGCACATTGTCTTTCCATTATAAAACGGCATAAAAGGATTACCCCCAAAAAGTACGCGCGAGCATCAAGCCACAAACCGTTTAAGATTGAAAAAAGAAAAAGTACCCGCGCGTTTAGTTATTATTGTCCTAGTCAAAAAGGACATAAATTCAGGCTACCTTTTAAAGAACGAGCGTGTGCATTCGCGTGGTACCTTGTTATATATAGCATACATGTTCACCGTTGTAGTTAGCAAGAGCGAGCGGCTCTATCCTGCGAAGAGCTTATGTGTCACTCAAAGTCTAGTAAAAGGACTAGGTGGCTAATCATGTTTACTTCCAGCCAGCGGCTGAATGGCGAAGGTCGCAGAATCAACGTGGCCGTGTCGAGCCATATCAAAGGCGCTCCAAGCAGCCGCCAAGGACACACAGTTCAGACCACGGATCACAGCTAAGATTTGTGAGGGTGTTGATTTTACGGAGAGAGGAAAACCGGAGAACGCGGCGAAAAACCCCCGAAGCACAGGAAAGATCAACTACAAACTCTACTCACAAGAGTTAAAGAGTGCAAAGCCCGACAACGGGGTCTCATTCCCAAGCGGTCGCCAATCCAAGTACTAGTACTAACCGCGCTTAAGTTTTTGGTGAGAGGCAGTGGGCTAACAGCTCACGCCACCCGTGATTCCCTCTATGAGGACGTGAACCATCTATCGCTCGTGAACCATGTAATAACGTTTTCTTAGTTTTCATACCTTAGTTATATAAGCATAGAAACCTCGTTATATACTACCAATTACCTATATAACTTGGGCTCCCTGTGTCATTTTATTTTCTCACTTTTCACTTTTTTTCACTTTTCACTTTGTTTTCTCTTTTCCACTTCACTTTTCCTCTTCACTTCGCTTCACTTCACTTCAATGATGAAGTGAAGCCAAGCGAAAGCGAAGAGAAGCCGCGGGGAAATGAAGTGAGCCGAACCGAAGCGAAGCTGGGCCACTAAGTAAGTGAACTTGAAGTGAAGTGAAGGGAAGTGAATGAAGCGAAGCGAAATAAAGTGAAGCGGACCGAAGTGAAAGGAAGCGAAGCGAATACTTTTTCTCAGTTCCACCAGGAACGGCGTACATAGCACTAGGCCGTAACTCGTTGAATGACGGAAATCATTTTACTCAGCAAAACATGTCAGTGCAAGTCCTGGACACATTGGATTTCAATACAGGAGGATGTTAAATTTCTTTCCCAACAGCATGTATCACTTCGGTTCGCTTCATTTTATTTTTCACCGCGGCTTTTCTCTTCGTTTAAGTGAAGAGAAGTGAAGTGAAGTGAAGTGAATGGCACTTCATTTCACCGGGGCTTCTCTTCGTTTAAGTGAAGAGAAGTGGAAAGCCCACCTCCTGTCTGTCTTGCAATGATGCAATGCAATAGTTTACCACCACGGGTGTCGCGATGACATGTTTTGCAGATTTAAAAATAAATTTTCGTCATTCATCCATCCCAACAAAGTCAATTTTTAAAGTGGGAGTAAAAAATTAAAGCATGGAGATGCAAAGGTTGTGACAATTTTAAAGTGTTTTTTTACAAGGACGCGTAGTATATCCGCAAAAGTTTACCTGTAGGGGAGGATGTTTTACAGGAACAATAATATTATTGATGGCGTTTGCATTTTTGTGAGGATTAAATCGTTTGCATTGTTTTGTTTTGTTTAATGCGGCCTTAGTGCCATGTACACCGGCGGTTCCTGGTGGAACCTTTGTCAGAAATCAAAAACCAATATATATATATTAATTATAATGGATTTTCACACAACCTTGTCATTGTCTTGCACATTGTAATTCCATAAAATAAATGGTTTACCCTACCACCACCACGTACACGTACACGCCAGCATTAAGGGTCAAACCAAACCGTTTAAAGACTGAAAAAGTACGTTTTAGGTTATATTAAGATTATTTGTCCCTTAAAGTCCAAAAAGGACATAAATTCAGGCTACCCTTTTAAAGAACGAGCGTGTTGGATCGGGTGCACACGTTGATATATATAACATGTTCACCGTTGTAGTTAGCAAGCGAGCGGGCTCTATCCTGCGAAGAGCTTGTGTCACTCAGACTAATAATTATAAAGGACTTTGGGCGGCTATAAATCATCCTTACCTTGCAGCCAGCCGGCTGAATTGCGAAGGTCGCAGATCAACGTGGCCGTGTCGAGGCATATCAAAAGCGCTCCAAGCAGCCGCCAACGACACACAGTTTAATTTTCGCCTCCCAAAAAGGCTCCCAGAAGAGTGAAACTTTATATAACTGGGCCAAAATGGAGATAGAAATTTAATTTGGCCCACACAACAACGATTCGTGTCGATCGCTTCCAGTGTAAGAAGCGCGAAATGAAATAAACGCGAAAGTACCAGGTCGAAGAACGGTTTAGGAATGGAAGTGCGTTTATTTTATTGTCCTAGTCAAAAGGACATAAATTGATGGCATCTTTAAAAGCAACAGGCGTGATGTGCATCGGTGTACCGTTGATAACATTTTCACGTTATAGTTAGCGAGCGAGCAGCTCTACCCTGCGAATGAGCTTGTGTCACTCTAATATCACTCGTGAACATGTTATAACGTTTTCATAGTTTTCATGTCTTAATTATTATAAGCATAGAAACATCGTTATATACTACCAATTACATATATGACCTGGGTTCCCTGTGTCATTTTATTTTTTCATAGTATTTTTTCGAGACATGCTTATCAGAAAACGAATAAAGAATCCTTTCAAAACGTCTTACCATCTTGTCGACTAAATGATTTGGAAAACATTTGGTTTTGTTTGTCATTTTATGGATTTGTTTAGACACATATATCCGCAAAGTTTACTGTAAGGGAGGATGTTTTGCAGGAACAATATGATGGGTTTGCATTTTTGTGAGAAGGATTAAATCGTTTGCATGTTTAATGCGGCCTAGTGCCATGTACGCGGTTCCTGCTGGAACTTTGTCAGAATCAAACCACATAATAATGGTTTTCAGGTTTTGACCTTGTGATTTGCACATTGTCATTGCATAACATGGCATAAAAGGGTAACACGTGCGTCGTTGGCTTGTATTTGTCATGTAAGTGACAAGGTATGTTCTCACAATTTTACCACTGGGAAGCCGTAAAAAAATTGTCGCATTCTGTATGCAATGAATGGTTGCTACTTGACCATTAACTACTTGATTAAGTTTGGTCTCTGTTTTGGGTAATAAGGACGCGCATTCCCTTAAATAACGGTGTAGCGTCTCCTCCATCATCACATTGGACAATTTTCAACGGATTGGCATCTTTAAAGATAGATGATGTTACAATCCGATTTATTGTCATAGTACCGTGTCTAGAAACAGTTAGTACAGTTGCGTCTGGGTGGTTTAAAATCGTGTTCAATATTTCTTCGTCTGAGGGTGTAGAGCCTTTAGAGATAACCTTGCCATCCTGAATTTTGTCGAGCAGTTGTTGTGAAGGCGCCCAAAATCGAATATGTTGTAAAAACTGTCGATATTCGTTGTCAATAACTCGATACTGCTTTTTCAAAGAGAAGTGTTGAACAAGGTTGTAGAAGTCCTTCTGGTCAAGAATACTGTGGCCCTGCGTAGTTTTGCCAGCAATTGTGTCAATGGGTTGTTGTTGTTGAATATCTCCAGATGCCACAACAACTGGTCGAATGGTTACCTCTGAAATTGTTTTGAGAATATGACGGGCAATATAGTCTGGAATCATAGAGATTTCGTCTAACAGGATGAGGTCATAGTTTGCTATTTGCCAGTTGATTGTGGGAGTTTGTGTAGAGTTCACTGGATAATGGAAAGCAGTGTGTACAGTGTCCGTTGTTATGTCTGTTTGAAAAATATCTCTGTAATGACTAGCTAAAATAGCAGTTGGTGTTGCTACCAGGATGTTTAATTGTTGCTCACAGCATTGTTCAATTGCACGTAACAAAATCTGGGACTTTCCAGTTCCAGCTTCTCCTGTAATGAGAGTGATCT
Source organism: Paragorgia papillata (assembly GCA_035771165.1). NCBI lineage: Eukaryota > Metazoa > Cnidaria > Anthozoa > Scleralcyonacea > Coralliidae > Paragorgia > Paragorgia papillata. Next base: position 1,353,879 of record JAWNZC010000001.1, on the reverse strand, counting down.
TTCTCCAATCGACGTTAGAATTGGCAAGACACGCATGAGGTGTTTGAAGATTCTGCTCGATGTGCGAATGCTCGTCCTCATCGTCACTTGAACTGTCATCACAGTAGTAGTCCGTAGTTTCGTAGTACTCACTTCTTTTTTGCAGAGCCTGCAGGATTTGATCAAGAATAGCTTGTTGGAAATGGTCTAAAGGAAACCTGTGAGACGGATGAATGTTTTTAATGGAAAAGTCTGATGCGCGTAAAACTTGACGTTGCCACAAATGCAGCGTGTCGTGTAAACTTGAAACATGGGAAATAAGGGTGTTGACATAGTAGTCTTTATTCCCTTGTCTTTCGAAACGTGTTCTGATGGCGTCGAGATTGTTCCAAAGAGAAGGATTTTTGTTAAGAGCCGATGCAAAAAAAGTGATTGAAGACGGCAGGTTCTCATGTCGGGCATCGCGAAGTTCTAAATGCGAGCGGTGCGTATGGTTAAGAAGTAGATATTGGAAGAAGTACTCATCTGTAAAGGGTGAGACATATTGAACGGACACCAAAGTCGTACCAGATTTATATGGTTTTGCAGTGGATGGTATATGATCAACAGCCCTTAGCCAGTTTAAGAAAGTCAGCTTGTCCATTTCCTTTGGCCTTCTTACATACTTTTCATGTACTTTATCATTAGTAACAGTGGAGCTAGATGAACACACGTAAGTCTTCGTTCGGCAATTTGTCCACGCAATCTTCATTGATGACATATGAATCCACATTTCTGGTTCTAATGGTTGCATCTCCTTCAAATGGCGATATGCCGCTTGGAAAGGATTTATATGGTAAGAGTACAAAGAATCAGTGCAGAAAGCATCGTGCCACTTTGACACATAAGATGTAACATATCTTAGTAACATGGAGTTCCCATCTGAAAATTGAACATCCATTCTGCAACGCAAAGATGGAATAAGGGTGAGAATGTACGCCCTTAGATTAAGGGCAAACGCTTCTTCAGGATAAAAAAGTTTGTAAGTCGTATTCCCACCTTCAATTTGAAACGCGGATGGTGAGTCGCGGAGAGGAAGAGACGTGCGATCCGATGGTTGAAGGTTGTGCACCAGCGATGCAATTTCAGGGTGTTCCCATGGAATATCTGCTCGAATTAAAGAATGTTGAATTGTAGTGATATTTTTCAACCATACAAGTAAATGAATATGGACAGTACCTCTCTGTTGGAACTCAAAACGATAAAAAAAGCAATTGACATTTGTTCTCCCAGACATGTTCTTATAACTAAACACATGGTCATGCCATCTTTGAGTGTTTGAACCACAAAGATACCCACGCACTATTTGTTCTAAAGTATGAGCAATATGAATCGTTTCGAAGCCTGCCAGTTCTGTGGGTCCCCTTCCGGTTGTTTCTCGTGCGTTTTTCAGCCAAGAAGGTACAGGGAAAGACCATTCATAAGGGTTAATGGTAATAAATATTGTAGGATATCCGAACTGTTCTACGGCATCAATCAAAAGTCTATGTTGCGTTTTCCAGTAGCCAGAAGAAAAAGTCTTGGCATTTAGAGCTCGAGCTGGAGAACAATTCATTCGTCGTGCACTGCTTATAGCCCCACTAATTGTTTTAAACAGCCACAAGTCATAGTGGAATTGTAGTAGCTCATATTGCAAACTGTAATCCAAAAGAGGTGAAAATACTTTAGTGAAGAAAGATATTTTCGTACTTAGTCTCCTTTCATTACCTTGTATAATTGTCTCACACCAACTGGTTTTTGGATATAGATTGGGCCAGAGCGCACACTCTACCCCTTGAATATCCATCAGTTTGTACATATTAATTTGAGTGCCATGTTCGAGATGCTCTACACGTTTTCTCACGAATAACTTATAAGAACTGTCGTCTGCATTCATTAAGAAATTGTACGCTTGTCTTATGCGTTGTTTCTGCTGTTCATCTTCAACAGTTTCAATTTTTTCTTCGACAGAAAGAGACGACCACGACAAACGACAAAGATTGTTTTTCTGTTGGTAGCCATGACGAAGTCTTTTGTAATCTCCATAGTGCATATCCAACGGTCTCAGTGTGCACACCTCGGAAATGGAGAGATTCTTCAAAGAATCTGGTATTAATGCAACTGATGGAATAATGTACTTTTTCTGGGTGCATATACATGATGTAACATGTTTCATTGCAGTTCGTTTTTGAAAATTTGGTAGTAGTTTTTCTCGTTTTAGACTGAAACAAGTTACACAAAAACTCCACGAACAATTTTCAATCCAGAATGTCAAGTTCTCAGAAGTTTGTTTACTATTAGTTCCAGATGTGGATGATGTTTCTGCAAACCTAGTACTAAAGTTTGAGAAAAATGTTTCTCGCTCTGTCTCATTTGTCTCTTGCCTTTCATTTGTTTTTGTCCTTTGGTTTGCCTGTTTTTCACACAATGCGTCATCCCTAGTAATAATGTTGCAATTTCTTGCTGACCAAAATTGTGCAGCAGAATCTTCTGTCCAGATGTTTGGCATTGTGTAAGGTAACTTTTTCAAATCGTTGCAATGAGTAGACAAATAGTTTGAAAGAAAGGTAGGTAGGATACTAGAATAGGTTTAGGATAGGTTTGAAGTATGTCTTTGAAGATATACTAGGATTTAGGGTTTTGGAAAGAAGTTGATCTATTACTTGGAGGATAAGAAGAATTGTCCACAGAGGTGTAAAGTGACAAACTGTTATTCAAGTTAGAAATGTAACCAAACAGCAGTACACTGTGTTCAAAAGGTTAGTTCAGCTACGAATATTTGAACAGTGTATGTGAATAATCTGAAATTCGGGTCGTATGTGAGTAGAAATCACACAATAAGAGTCTAGTTTGACGGAGCTATATTCCAATGAACTATCTCGTTGAAATTGGCGTCAAAAGTGACCAGAAAGTAGAGAGTCGAACCCAGTAAAATTCGTGTTTGGCAACGCGGACTTCCGGTGTTTGTTCGTTACCTGTTCTGTTTTTGTTCGGTAATATATAGTTATTATAGTGCCGCTGTTTCTTCGTTACCGTATCTCTTTGGTTTGTGTTCGCTAATATATAGTATATTAGAGTGTTGCCACAGTAACTAGTTTTCGTATTCGACGGTGTCACAGATTGCAGCAGCGTCGGAAATTTCTTTCTCAAACTGTCTAAGGTATGTTCATCTAGTGAATCTGTGAAGAGTTTTCATATAGGCCGGGTTACAATGTAGGGAGTCGGACCCAGTAAAGTTCACGCGTCCGTCCCAGCATTTCCCTCTTTCTCCCTTGCCTTTCTTACGGTTCGTGTCTTGCTAGTAGTGAAGGAGTGTTTTTTCTTGTCTTCGTTGTCCAGGTTTGTTTTACGTGTACATTATTGTTGTAAATATTTAGTTAAAGTCCGTATTATTCGAAAATTATGTTTGTCTTGTTTGAAAACGCTTCAAATCACATAGTAACATCTATTACAGATTTTTGTTTCCTTCGTTCGTTCGTTCGTTCGTTTCTGAGATATTTCATTTCTTTAATAACAAAGATATATAATGTTTTGTGATGCCAAGTGTTCTATATCTTTGTTATTTTCAAAGAAAAGTACTTGAATGTGCGAGTATTTATCCTAGAACAGAGTCTGTTAATTTTAAGTGTTTTTGTTTGACCATAACCAAAATATAAAATGTTTGGCAATGCCAAGTGTTCTATATCTTTGTTATTTTCGAAGAAAAGTACTTGAATGTGCGAGTATTTATCCTAGAACAGAGTCTGTAAATTTTAAGTGTTTTTGTTCGACCATAACAAAAATATATAATGTTTGGCAATGCCAAGTGTTCTATATCTTTGTTATTTGCGAACAAAAGTACTTGAATGTGCTAGTGTTTCTCCCAGAACAGAGTCTGTAAATTTAAATTGTTTTTATTTGACAATAACAAAGATATAAAATGTTTCGCGATGCCAAATGTTCTATGTCTTTGTTTTTATCGGATAAAAGTACTTGAATGTGCGAGTATTTCTCCTAGAACAGTCTGTAAATGTTAAGTGTTTTTGTTTGACAATAACAAAAATATATAATGTTTTGCGATGCCAAGTGTTCTATATCTTTGTTATTATCGAATAAAAGTAATGTGCCAGTATTTCTCCTAGAACAGAGTTTGTAAATTTTAAATGTTTTTGTTTGACAATAACAAAGATATATAATCGTTGGCGCTAGGTCATTATGCAAAGAGTAACGTAAAGTTATCCTATAGAGTTAATGTTAATGTATTTCGACCTTAATGTTTTACTTGTTTTTCCTCCTATTCAGAATGAGTACCTCTAGCAGTTTCAAATTCAAATATTCCCCCAATGCGAAAGGGGTGAAGTATTTTGAACAGTACCTAAAGAACTTCATCACCCCTTATGATAAGACCGATAAAGCTATCGATGACGACGTGATTTTCAAGCGGTTGCAGTCCTTCAACTGTGAGATGTTAGTCCGTCCCAAAATCGGCGTATCTGAACTATCTTCCGGTATTTGCAATCCGTTGGAGGCCCTTTCCACAACTTCATGTGATCTTCTGAATGCAAATGCCATTGGGAAATTAAAAGAAAACTTGGCGCCACTGGTTACATCCCTGACTCCATTGAATTCGAAAAATAACAATGAGCCATCAACAGATGATGTAAAAAACACGTTAAAGTGTTTTGTCCGCGAGGATCCGGAGTTAGATGAGGCGATGGAGAGCGCCTTCACCATGGCCTCCAATATGCTAACCATGTCGACAAATTATTTGGTTGCCAGAGCCCTATTCCGTAACCCCGAACGCTACGCTCAAAAGCTCGCCGTTCTTGGTGGTGAGAGTGATGCTTTTCGTCAAACTCCTTCGCTGAAGGAGTTGAAGAAATATTTGACAGGCTGTTGTGTTGCGTCGTCGGTTGTGGAAAAAAAGAAGGTGGTAAAAAGAAAGATGGAGGAAGAGCTGGACAGTTCGTCAGATGAAGAAAAGAAGGAGAAGAGAGCGAGGAAACATAGAGAGAAGAAACGTCAAAGAATTGTGGAAGATGAAGACAACGACATTGAAGAAACTGAGGTGGCTGAGCAGACTGTCCAAAATGAAGTAGTGGTAGTAGTGGAGGAAGTTGAGAAAGAAAAGAAGTCGAAGAAGTCGAAGAAGTCAAAGAAGTGAAAGAAGTTGAAGTAGAGTTGACATTGCAAATAAAACATTTCAAATTAGATTTTGGGAAACTGCGCATTATAGACATTATTATCAGTGGAAGTTAGTTTTGCTTGTTGTTGTTGTTGTTGTTGTTGTTGTTGTTGTTGTTGTTGTTGTTGTTGTTGTTATTGTTGTTGTTATATGTATTTACATGTATGTCCATTGTATACACAAGTAAATAAATATATATTGCCTTTGTTTTCGCCTGGGAAATTTTTTCTTTGTGTTCTTTTTTTTCACTTTTCACTGTTTCGACTTTAACACTTTTCACTTTTTTGACTTTTCAATTTTTTTGACTTTTCACTTTTTTTTCACTTTTTTTCATTTGTTTCTATTTTTTTCACTTTTCACTTTTTCGACTTTAACACTTTTCACTTTTTTGACTTTTCACATTTCTTCACTTTTCACTTTTTTCACTTTTCACATTTTTTCACTTTTCACTTTTTTTCACTTTTCACTTTCTTTCTCTTTTCACTTTTTCGACTTTAAACATTTTACTTTTCACATTTTTTCACTTTTAACTTTTTTTCACTATTTTTTTCACTTTTCACTTTTTTTCACTTTTCACTTTCTTTCACTTTTCAAATTTTTTCACTTTTCACTTTTTTTCACTAATTTTTTCACTTTCCACTTTTTTTCACTTTTCACTTTTTTTCACTCTTCACTTTTTTCTCTTTTCACTTTTTTTCACTTTGTTTCACTTTTTTCACTTCACTTTTTCGACTTTAAACATTTGTTCACTTTTCACATTTTTCCCCTTTTCACATTTTTTCACTTTTCACTTTCTTTCACTTTTCACTTTTTCGACTTTAAACATTTTACTTTTCACATTTTTTCACTTTTAACTTTTTTTCACTACTTTTTTCACTTTTCACTTTTTTTCACTTTTCACTTTCTTTCACTTTTCAAATTTTTTCACTTTTCACTTTTTTTCACTACTTTTTTCACTTTCCACTTTTTTTCACTTTTCACTTTTTTCACTCTTCACTTTTTCGACTTTAAACATTTGTTCACTTTTCACATTTTTTCCCTTTTCACTTTTTTTCACTTTACACTTTCTTTCACTTTTCACTTTGTTTTCACTTTTCAATTTGTTTTCTCTTTTCACTTTTTTCACTCTTCACATTTTTTCACTTTTCCCTTTTCACTTTGTTTTCTCTTTTCACTTTTTTCACTTTTCACTTTCTTTCACTTTTCAAATTTTTTCACTTTTCACTTTTTTTCACTACTTTTTTCACTTTCCACTTTTTTTCACTTTTCACTTTTTTCACTCTTCACTTTTTCGACTTTAAACATTTGTTCACTTTTCACATTTTTTCCCTTTTCACTTTTTTTCACTTTACACTTTCTTTCACTTTTCACTTTGTTTTCACTTTTCAATTTGTTTTCTCTTTTCACTTTTTTCACTCTTCACATTTTTTCACTTTTCCCTTTTCACTTTGTTTTCTCTTTTCACTTTTTTCACTCTTCACTTTTTTCACTTCACTTTTTCGACTTTAAACATTTTTTCACTTTTCACATTTTTCCCTTTTCATTTTGTTTCACTTTTTTTCACTTTACACTTTTCACTTTGTTTTCTCTTTTCACTTTTTTCACTCTTCACTTTTTTCACTTCACTTTTTCGACTTTAAACATTTTTTCACTTTCACTTTTTTACTACTTTTTTCCACTTTTCACTTTTCACTTTGTTTTCTCTTTTCACTTTTTTCACTCTTCACTTTTTTCACTTCACTTTTTCGACTTTAAACATTTTTTCACTTTTCACATTTTTCCCTTTTCATTTTGTTTCACTTTTTTTCACTTTACACTTTCTTTCACTTTTCACTTTTCCGACTTTAAACTTTTTACTTTTCACATTTTTACACTTTCCACTTTTTTTCACTTTTTACTTTGTTTTCACTTTTCACTTTGTTTTCTCTTTTCACTTTTTTCACTCTTCACTTTTTTTCACTTTTCACTCTTCACTTTTTTCACTTTTCACTTTCGACTTTTCACTTTGTTTTCTCTTTTTCACTTCACTTCAGTGGACCGAAGTGAAGGGAAGCGAAGCGAATAGTTTTTCTCAGTTCCACCAGGAACGGCGTACATAGCACTAGGCCGTAACTCATTGAATGACGAAAATCATTTTACTCAGCAAGACATGTGTCAGTGCAAGTCCTGTACACATTGGATTGCAATACAGGAGGATGTTAAATATCTCCAAACAGCATATATCACTTCGGTTCGCTTCACATTCATTTCACCACGCTTCGGTTCGCTTCGCTTGACTTCGCTTCGCTTCACTGTTTTCACCGCTTCACTTCATTGCTTCACTTCATTTCACCGTGCTTCGCTTTCCCTTCCCACTTCACTTAACTTAACTTCGCTCCGCTTCACTTCATTTCACCGCGCTTCGCCTCGTTCACTTCACAAAACTTCAACAACTTCACTTAATTAACTTCACTGCCCAGCTTCGCTTCGGGTTCGGTTCACTCTTCAATTTCCCCGCGGCTTCTCTCTCCGCTTTTCGCTTGCTTGGCTTCAACTTCATCATTGAAAATGAAGTGAAAATTGAAGTGGAATTGAAATGAAGTGAAGGCGAAGAGTGAAAACGAGGGCGAAGCGCGGTGAAAATGAAGTGAAGCGGAGCGAAGTGAAGATGGAGAGAAAGCGAAGCGCGGTGAAATGAAGTGAAGCGAAGCGGTGCTGCAGTGAAAGTGAAGCGAACCGAACGAATCGTGGTGAAATGAAGTGAGTGAAGCGATGTGAAGCGGTGCAGTAAGCGACACGAAAGCGAAGAAGAAGCCGCGGTGAAATGAAGGTAAACCGAACAGAAGTGATATGCTGTGTGTGTGTGGGGGGGGGGGGAGAATTTAACATCCCTCCTGTCTTGCACAAAATATCCATGTTTACCATGTGTAGCGGTGAGACATGTTTTCCAGAACAAAAATAATTTTCCGTCCCCCTTCACTTCAACAAAGTCAATTTGTAAATGGGAGTAAAAAAAAAAAAAGCATGAGACGGAAGTTGTGACAATTTTAAAGTGTTTTATAGCAAACGCGTATATCCGCAAAGTTTACTATAGGGGAGGATGTTTTACAGGAACAATAATACGATGCATTTGCATTTTTGGGAGAAGCATTAAACCGTTTGCATTGTTTAATGCGACCCTAATGCCATGTACGCGGTTCTGGGTGGAACTTTGTCAGAAAATCAAACCATTATATATAATAATGGTTTTCAGGGTTTGGGACCTTGTGATTTGCACATTGTCATTCCATAAAATGACATAAAAGGGTTACCCCACACGTACGCGCGAGCATCAAAGGTCAAACGTTTAAAGATTGAAAAGTCCGTTTAGTTATGTCCTAGTCAAAAGGACATAAATTCAGGCTACCTTTAAAGAACGAGGTGTGCATCGCGTGTATGTTGATATAAACATGTTCACGTTGTAGTTAGCGAGCGAGCGGCTCTATCCTGCGAAGAGCTTGTGTCACTCAGTCTAATACAAAGAGTTCTGGCTAATCATCCTTACTTGCAGCCAGCGGCTGGATTGCGAAGGTCGCAGATCAACGTGGCCCTATCGAGGCATATCAAAGGCGCTCCAAGCAGCCGCCAACGACACACAGTTCTCACCACGGATCACAGCTAAGATGTTAAGTGTTGATTTTACGCAAGGAGGAAAAACAGAGAAGCCGGCGAAAAACACTCGAACCGAACCACACGAAAGATCAACTACAAAACTCCACTAACAAGAGTGCAAAGCCCGACAACGCGGTCATTCCCAAGCGGTCACCCATCCAACATCCAAGTTCTAGAACAACCCACGTGTAACCGGGCTTAACTTTTTCGTGAGAGGCAGTGCGCTAACAGCACACGCCACCCGTGCTTCCCTCTACGAGCACGTGAACCATGTATCGCTCGTGAACCATGTAATAACGTTTTCTTAGTTTTCATACCTTAGTATATAAGCATAGAAACCTCGTTATATACTACCAATTACCTATATAACTTGGGTTCCCTGTGTCATTTTATTTTCTCACTTTTCACTTTTTTTCACTTTTCACTTTGTTTTCTCTTTTCCACTTCACTTTTCCTCTTCACTTCGCTTCACTTCACTTCAATGATGAAGTGAAGCCAAGCGAAAGCGAAGAGAAGCCGCGGGGAAATGAAGTGAGCCGAACCGAAGCGAAGCTGGGCCACTAAGTAAGTGAACTTGAAGTGAAGTGAAGGGAAGTGAATGAAGCGAAGCGAAATAAAGTGAAGCGGACCGAAGTGAAAGGAAGCGAAGCGAATACTTTTTCTCAGTTCCACCAGGAACGGCGTACATAGCACTAGGCCGTAACTCGTTGAATGACGGAAATCATTTTACTCAGCAAAACATGTCAGTGCAAGTCCTGGACACATTGGATTTCAATACAGGAGGATGTTAAATTTCTCTCCCAACAGCATGTATCACTTCGGTTCGCTTCATTTCATTTTTCACCGCGGCTTTTCTCTTCGTTTAAGTGAAGAGAAGTGAAGTGAAGTGAATGGCACTTCATTTCACCGGGGCTTTTCTTCGTTTAAGTGAAGAGAAGTGGAAAGCCCACCTCCTGTCTGTCTTGCAATGATGCAATGCAATAGTTTACCACCACGGGTGTCGCGATGACATGTTTTGCAGATTTAAAAATAAATTTTCGTCATTCATCCCAACAAAGTCAATTTTTAAAGTGGGAGTAAAAAATTAAAGCATGGAGATGCAAAGGTTGTGACAATTTTAAAGTGTTTTTTTACAAGGACGCGTAGTATATCCGCAAAAGTTCACCTGTAGGGGAGGATGTTTCTTTGTGTTCTTTTTTTTCACTTTTCATTTTTTTCTCTTTTCACTTTTTTCACATTTCAATTTTTTTGACTTTTCACTTTTTTTTCACTTTTTTTCATTTGTTTCTATTTTTTTCACTTTTCACTTTTTCGACTTTAACACTTTTCACTTTTTTGACTTTTCACATTTCTTCACTTTTCACTTTTTTCACTTTTCACATTTTTTCACTTTTCACTTTTTTTCACTTTTCACTTTCTTTCTCTTTTCACTTTTTCACTTTTTCACGACGGATCACAGCTAAGATGTTAGGTGTTGATTTTACGCAAGGAGGAAAAACGGAGAAGCCGGCGAAAAACACTCGAACCACACGAAAGATCAACTACAAAACTCCACTCACAAGAGTGCAAAGCCCGACAACGCGGTCATTCCCAAGCGGTTACCCATCCAACATCCAAGTTCTAGTACAACCCACGTGTAACCGGGCTTAACTTTTTCGTGAGAGGCAGTGCGCTAACAGCACACGCCACCCGTGCTTCCCTCTATGAGCACGTGAACAATGTATCGCTCGTGAACCATGTAATAACGTTTTCTTAGTTTTCATGCCTTAATTACATAGGCATAGAAACCTCGTTATATACCACCAATTACCTATATGACTTGGGTCCCCTGTGTTATTTTATTCCCCACTTTTCACTTTTTTTCACTTTCCACTTTTTTTCACTTTCCACTTTCCACTTTATTTTACTTTTACTTTTTTTCACTTTTCACTTTGTTTTCTCGAATGACGAAAATCATTTTACTCAGCAAAACATGTCATTGCAAGTCCAGCACGCATTCGATTGCAATACAGGAGGATGTTAAATTTCTCCCAATACATCACTTTTTTTAGGCTGTTTACGTCATGTTGGTGATGACGTCATCGATCGGCTATTCACGGGATGACATTGTAATTTGGTGACGATGTATAGATCTACCTCAGGTGTTATGTGGTGAACAGTGTTTCACTTCCAAACGTATCTGTAATATCTTCTGATTTTTTAAATCTTTAAGAAATACGCGAAAGGTTTGTTTTAGGCTGTCTACGTCATATTCGTAACAACGCCATTCTTCGCATATTTGCTGAATGCCCAAACCCTTACGTGAAGACGTTAACACTGACCAGCTCTCCACCCTAGATAGGATGACCATGTCCAGTATTGCAACACCGAGTAGTTACGTACGTGTCAAAACTCCACTTCGTTTTCGTGTGTCTGGAGCAGTTTTCGTGACGTCATAACGTGACGTCATTACGGTGAACATTGATAATTTTTTTTTGGAAAGGTCGCCTGGAGTTGGTCATCATCACCACATTGACCAAAATGTCAAGTAGAATGTTTCATAAAAGTTATTATATATAATAATGTCATAAAGGTCAAGTTTTGTACGAAGCCAACGTTCGTTGATTGTTTGACATCCTATATGTTAAACCTTTTGTACGTCATTAACGTTATGCCACTTTAGAATAACTGGCTTGTGGCAGCCAAGCGTTCATAGCGACGTTGCTTTTTGATCCTTCGATGTCGGCTCTTCCTATCATTGCGAAGCAGAATTCGCCAAGCGTCGGATTGTTCACCCGCCAATAGGGAACGTGAGCTGGGTTTAGACCGTCGTGAGACAGGTTAGTTTTACCCTACTGTTGAAATGTTGTTGCAATAGTAATTCTGCTCAGTACGAGAGGAACCGCAGATTCAGACAATTGGCATTTGCACTTGGCTGAAAAGCCAATGGTGCGAAGCTACCATCTGTTGGATTATGACTGAACGCCTCTAAGTCAGAATCCGTGCTAGAACGCAACGATGCATTGTCCCGGACATTCGTTGGCGAACGAAGATAGAAGCTGTATTGCTTCCTGCGTCACAACGTGCTTTCTCGAGTAGAACACACTCCGAAACACTAAACAGACTCAAATATACATTTGCTGGGGCTAAATCATTTGCAGACGACTTAAATAGAGAACGGGGTATTGTAAGCAGAAGAGTAGCCTTGTTGCTACGATCTACTAAGATTAATCCCTTGTTCTTTGATTTTTTACATCCATTTTCATTTTCCTGCCGAAAAACATTCTCCTTGATTAAATTTCTTTCTACTTATTCGTTTCTTGTTGTTTCGTTTGAGTGCGATCTTTAGAAAATGAAATAAAATCTTTCGTAAATAGATTTCGGTTTATTTTGGAAAACATATCATTGTCGACGTAGTCGTGAAATACCAGTGCAACGCTGCGCTTCTGCGACAGATACGAAGAGGCTCGTAACGGTTCTGTGTGTTTCTCCGATTTCTTAGAGCATCCTCCTTATTGCAGGAAGTTCTTTTGAAAACGACGTAGCTTTTATTTTGGTTCCGCGCAGATCGTTTATGCCAGTTAAAACCGAGAGGAAAGGATGGGGGGGGGGGAGGAAAGGATGGGGGGGGGTGTTCTATTATTATAAAGTACGCATTCTTTTCAGCGGAACACGCACGGACGTTTCATGTACTATTTAGGGGTTATTTTTGCTACCGATGTGGGGGTCGGCGTTGATGAATGCTGGCGAGGTTGAGCAATGCTGTTGTTAGGGGTGGCGTTGAAATTGAGATTTCAATAGAATACAATTGCTGCGCATTCATTGCTTGGTATATTAGCCAAGCAGTGCTGTGTGATGCTGAAGCTCTTGTATGGTTAGCCCTAACAACAACTTGCTATTATAACAACCCGAGACAGTCATTACCAACGACTGCACATTCGCAAACGACTCGTCAATTACTACTAGGCGTTTTCGAGTGACGCACACCGGCAGTTTTTACTGAACGGTGGGCTCCTTGCTCTGCTTCCCCTGTTTTCTTTTCCCTATTACCTGTTAAACTGTAATTGTTTCCCCCTAAAAAAACCCAATATACACAACTTTTAACGGCGGATCTCTTGGCTCGTGCATCGATGAAGAACGCAGCTAAATGCGAAACGTAGTGTGAATTGCAGATTTCAGTGAATCATCGAATTTTTGAACGCAAATGGCGCTTTCGGTTATGCCAAGAGCATGTCTGTTTGAGTGTTGCTACTAAATCGTGCATCGTTTCTTGCACGACCTTTGGAGTCTCATGGTACGTGTTTCGCCGTGTCCCCCTAAATAGATTAGCTTTCAAGTACATCGCGTAGCCAAAATGTTCGCAGACTTCGCGTGTGCTGCATTGCTTTCCCATCGTGGCTATTTGACCTCAGATCAGGCAAGACTACCCGCTGAACTTAAGCATATCAGTAAGCGGAGGAAAAGAAACTAACCAGGATTTCCTCAGTAATGGCGAATGAAGAGGAATCGGCTCAAATTTGTAATCGTCGTTGATTGCAACGGCGAATTGTAGTCTCGAGAAGTACTACTCTCCTGGCAAATCGACTTTGTCTAAGTTGCTTGGAACAGCACGTCGTAGAGGGTGACAACCCCGTACGTGGCAAGGTTCGAATGCCGACGAGGTTCTTTCGAAGAGTCGGGTTGTTTGGGAATGCAGCCCTAAATTGGTGGTAAACTCCATCTAAAGCTAAATACCGGCACGAGACCGATAGCGAACAAGTACCGTGAGGGAAAGATGAAAAGAACTTTGAAAAGAGAGTTAAAGAGTACGTGAAACCGTTAAAAGGGAAGCGAATGAAACCAGCAATTTGCCTTGCCGGATTCAGTCGCCTGCGCTCGATCACGTGCTTATTCGCGATTTTTTTAGACGCGACTCGCACAATTGGCCGAACGAAGGCGGCGCACTTCTGGTAGGTGAGTGTCAGCATCAGATGGTCACGGGTTAGAAATTTGCGATGAAGGTAGATCCTTCGGGATTGTTCAGCGTCGCAAACAAATCACCCGAGGCCACCTGAGGTCTGTCGCAATGCGTGCCTTCCCGAGGGTTGGCTGGTGTCCTGTCCTGTTGAT
>JAWNZC010000001.1:1320000-1322500 GCA_035771165.1 Paragorgia papillata | reverse complement strand
TTGAAAACGACGTAGCTTTTATTTTGGTTCCGCGCAGATCGTTTATGCCAGTTAAAACCGAGAGGAAAGGATGGGGGGGGGGGGGGAGGAAAGGATGGGGGGGGGTGTTCTATTATTATAAAGTACGCATTCTTTTCAGCGGAACACGCACGGACGTTTCATGTACTATTTAGGGGTTATTTTTGCTACCGATGTGGGGGTCGGCGTTGATGAATGCTGGCGAGGTTGAGCAATGCTGTTGTTAGGGGTGGCGTTGAAATTGAGATTTCAATAGAATACAATTGCTGCGCATTCATTGCTTGGTATATTAGCCAAGCAGTGCTGTGTGATGCTGAAGCTCTTGTATGGTTAGCCCTAACAACAACTTGCTATTATAACAACCCGAGACAGTCATTACCAACGACTGCACATTCGCAAACGACTCGTCAATTACTACTAGGCGTTTTCGAGTGACGCACACCGGCAGTTTTTACTGAACGGTGGGCTCCTTGCTCTGCTTCCCCTGTTTTCTTTTCCCTATTACCTGTTAAACTGTAATTGTTTCCCCCTAAAAAAAACCCCAATATACACAACTTTTAACGGCGGATCTCTTGGCTCGTGCATCGATGAAGAACGCAGCTAAATGCGAAACGTAGTGTGAATTGCAGATTTCAGTGAATCATCGAATTTTTGAACGCAAATGGCGCTTTCGGTTATGCCAAGAGCATGTCTGTTTGAGTGTTGCTACTAAATCGTGCATCGTTTCTTGCACGACCTTTGGAGTCTCATGGTACGTGTTTCGCCGTGTCCCCCTAAATAGATTAGCTTTCAAGTACATCGCGTAGCCAAAATGTTCGCAGACTTCGCGTGTGCTGCATTGCTTTCCCATCGTGGCTATTTGACCTCAGATCAGGCAAGACTACCCGCTGAACTTAAGCATATCAGTAAGCGGAGGAAAAGAAACTAACCAGGATTTCCTCAGTAATGGCGAATGAAGAGGAATCGGCTCAAATTTGTAATCGTCGTTGATTGCAACGGCGAATTGTAGTCTCGAGAAGTACTACTCTCCTGGCAAATCGACTTTGTCTAAGTTGCTTGGAACAGCACGTCGTAGAGGGTGACAACCCCGTACGTGGCAAGGTTCGAATGCCGACGAGGTTCTTTCGAAGAGTCGGGTTGTTTGGGAATGCAGCCCTAAATTGGTGGTAAACTCCATCTAAAGCTAAATACCGGCACGAGACCGATAGCGAACAAGTACCGTGAGGGAAAGATGAAAAGAACTTTGAAAAGAGAGTTAAAGAGTACGTGAAACCGTTAAAAGGGAAGCGAATGAAACCAGCAATTTGCCTTGCCGGATTCAGTCGCCTGCGCTCGATCACGTGCTTATTCGCGATTTTTTTAGACGCGACTCGCACAATTGGCCGAACGAAGGCGGCGCACTTCTGGTAGGTGAGTGTCAGCATCAGATGGTCACGGGTTAGAAATTTGCGATGAAGGTAGATCCTTCGGGATTGTTCAGCGTCGCAAACAAATCACCCGAGGCCACCTGAGGTCTGTCGCAATGCGTGCCTTCCCGAGGGTTGGCTGGTGTCCTGTCCTGTTGATGCGGTTGTCGACTGCGGCGGACGGCTATGCCAGTGCGTCCAAACCGCTGCCCGTCTCCAGATCGGGGTGCACACACCACGTGTTGACGATGCTGACGAAAATACGGTTCCATCCGACCCGTCTTGAAACACGGACCAAGGAGTCTAACATGTGCGCGAGTCTGTGGGTGATCGAAACCCGGTGGCGAAATGAAAGTGAAGGGAACCTTTTGGTTGCTGAGGTGAGAAGCCCGGCCGTCGTGGCCAAGCCGTATCATCGACCGACCTGTTCTAATCTTAGAAAGGTTTGAGTAAGAGCGTACCTGTTGGGACCCGAAAGATGGTGAACTATGCCTGAATAGAGTGAAGCCAGCGGAAACACTGGTGAAAGCTCGTAGCGATTCTGACGTGCAAATCGATCGTCAAATTTGGGTATAGCGGCGAAAGACTAATCGAACCATCTAGTAGCTGGTTCCCTCCGAAGTTTCCCACAGGATAGCTGGGACTCCGATGCAGTTTTATCGGGTAAAGCGAATGACTAGAGGTCTTAGGGTCGAAATGACTTTAACCTATTCTCAAACTTTAAATTGGTAAGAAGTCCGACTTGCTCGAATGAAGCCGGACAATGGAATGCGAGTCCTTAGTGGGCCATTTTTGGTAAGCAGAACTGGCGATGCGGGATGAACCGAACGTCGGGTTAAGGTGCCCAAGTCGACGCTCATCAGATCCCACAAAAGGTGTTGGTCGATATTGACAGCAGGACGGTGGCCATGGAAGTCGGAAACCGCTAAGGAGTGTGTAACAACTCACCTGCCGAATCGACTAGCCCTGAAAATGGATGGCGCTCAAGCGTCGCACCCATACTCGACCGTCGGAGCAAAAGCCCTAGTTTCGACGAGTAGGAGGGCGCGGAGGTCGTGACGCAGCCTTTGACGCGA
>JAWNZC010000001.1:1315000-1317500 GCA_035771165.1 Paragorgia papillata | reverse complement strand
CAATGCTGTTGTTAGGGGTGGCGTTGAAATTGAGATTTCAATAGAATACAATTGCTGCGCATTCATTGCTTGGTATATTAGCCAAGCAGTGCTGTGTGATGCTGAAGCTCTTGTATGGTTAGCCCTAACAACAACTTGCTATTATAACAACCCGAGACAGTCATTACCAACGACTGCACATTCGCAAACGACTCGTCAATTACTACTAGGCGTTTTCGAGTGACGCACACCGGCAGTTTTTACTGAACGGTGGGCTCCTTGCTCTGCTTCCCCTGTTTTCTTTTCCCTATTACCTGTTAAACTGTAATTGTTTCCCCCTAAAAAAACCCCAATATACACAACTTTTAACGGCGGATCTCTTGGCTCGTGCATCGATGAAGAACGCAGCTAAATGCGAAACGTAGTGTGAATTGCAGATTTCAGTGAATCATCGAATTTTTGAACGCAAATGGCGCTTTCGGTTATGCCAAGAGCATGTCTGTTTGAGTGTTGCTACTAAATCGTGCATCGTTTCTTGCACGACCTTTGGAGTCTCATGGTACGTGTTTCGCCGTGTCCCCCTAAATAGATTAGCTTTCAAGTACATCGCGTAGCCAAAATGTTCGCAGACTTCGCGTGTGCTGCATTGCTTTCCCATCGTGGCTATTTGACCTCAGATCAGGCAAGACTACCCGCTGAACTTAAGCATATCAGTAAGCGGAGGAAAAGAAACTAACCAGGATTTCCTCAGTAATGGCGAATGAAGAGGAATCGGCTCAAATTTGTAATCGTCGTTGATTGCAACGGCGAATTGTAGTCTCGAGAAGTACTACTCTCCTGGCAAATCGACTTTGTCTAAGTTGCTTGGAACAGCACGTCGTAGAGGGTGACAACCCCGTACGTGGCAAGGTTCGAATGCCGACGAGGTTCTTTCGAAGAGTCGGGTTGTTTGGGAATGCAGCCCTAAATTGGTGGTAAACTCCATCTAAAGCTAAATACCGGCACGAGACCGATAGCGAACAAGTACCGTGAGGGAAAGATGAAAAGAACTTTGAAAAGAGAGTTAAAGAGTACGTGAAACCGTTAAAAGGGAAGCGAATGAAACCAGCAATTTGCCTTGCCGGATTCAGTCGCCTGCGCTCGATCACGTGCTTATTCGCGATTTTTTTAGACGCGACTCGCACAATTGGCCGAACGAAGGCGGCGCACTTCTGGTAGGTGAGTGTCAGCATCAGATGGTCACGGGTTAGAAATTTGCGATGAAGGTAGATCCTTCGGGATTGTTCAGCGTCGCAAACAAATCACCCGAGGCCACCTGAGGTCTGTCGCAATGCGTGCCTTCCCGAGGGTTGGCTGGTGTCCTGTCCTGTTGATGCGGTTGTCGACTGCGGCGGACGGCTATGCCAGTGCGTCCAAACCGCTGCCCGTCTCCAGATCGGGGTGCACACACCACGTGTTGACGATGCTGACGAAAATACGGTTCCATCCGACCCGTCTTGAAACACGGACCAAGGAGTCTAACATGTGCGCGAGTCTGTGGGTGATCGAAACCCGGTGGCGAAATGAAAGTGAAGGGAACCTTTTGGTTGCTGAGGTGAGAAGCCCGGCCGTCGTGGCCAAGCCGTATCATCGACCGACCTGTTCTAATCTTAGAAAGGTTTGAGTAAGAGCGTACCTGTTGGGACCCGAAAGATGGTGAACTATGCCTGAATAGAGTGAAGCCAGCGGAAACACTGGTGAAAGCTCGTAGCGATTCTGACGTGCAAATCGATCGTCAAATTTGGGTATAGCGGCGAAAGACTAATCGAACCATCTAGTAGCTGGTTCCCTCCGAAGTTTCCCACAGGATAGCTGGGACTCCGATGCAGTTTTATCGGGTAAAGCGAATGACTAGAGGTCTTAGGGTCGAAATGACTTTAACCTATTCTCAAACTTTAAATTGGTAAGAAGTCCGACTTGCTCGAATGAAGCCGGACAATGGAATGCGAGTCCTTAGTGGGCCATTTTTGGTAAGCAGAACTGGCGATGCGGGATGAACCGAACGTCGGGTTAAGGTGCCCAAGTCGACGCTCATCAGATCCCACAAAAGGTGTTGGTCGATATTGACAGCAGGACGGTGGCCATGGAAGTCGGAAACCGCTAAGGAGTGTGTAACAACTCACCTGCCGAATCGACTAGCCCTGAAAATGGATGGCGCTCAAGCGTCGCACCCATACTCGACCGTCGGAGCAAAAGCCCTAGTTTCGACGAGTAGGAGGGCGCGGAGGTCGTGACGCAGCCTTTGACGCGAGTCAGGGTGAAACGTCCTCTGGTGCAGATCTTGGTGGCAGTAGCAAATATTCAAATGAGAACTTTGAAGACTGAAGCGGAGAAAGGTTCCATGTGAACAGCAGTTGGACATGGGTGAGTCGATCCTAAGACATAGGAAAGTTCCGTTGTAAAGCGCCCACTATCGGGGGCCGCCTATCGAAAGGGAATCGGGTTAATATTCCCGAACCAGAACAGGGATATGGCCACTTTT
>JAWNZC010000001.1:1267500-1312500 GCA_035771165.1 Paragorgia papillata | reverse complement strand
ACCGGCAGTTTTTACTGAACGGTGGGCTCCTTGCTCTGCTTCCCCTGTTTTCTTTTCCCTATTACCTGTTAAACTGTAATTGTTTCCCCCTAAAAAAAACCCAATATACACAACTTTTAACGGCGGATCTCTTGGCTCGTGCATCGATGAAGAACGCAGCTAAATGCGAAACGTAGTGTGAATTGCAGATTTCAGTGAATCATCGAATTTTTGAACGCAAATGGCGCTTTCGGTTATGCCAAGAGCATGTCTGTTTGAGTGTTGCTACTAAATCGTGCATCGTTTCTTGCACGACCTTTGGAGTCTCATGGTACGTGTTTCGCCGTGTCCCCCTAAATAGATTAGCTTTCAAGTACATCGCGTAGCCAAAATGTTCGCAGACTTCGCGTGTGCTGCATTGCTTTCCCATCGTGGCTATTTGACCTCAGATCAGGCAAGACTACCCGCTGAACTTAAGCATATCAGTAAGCGGAGGAAAAGAAACTAACCAGGATTTCCTCAGTAATGGCGAATGAAGAGGAATCGGCTCAAATTTGTAATCGTCGTTGATTGCAACGGCGAATTGTAGTCTCGAGAAGTACTACTCTCCTGGCAAATCGACTTTGTCTAAGTTGCTTGGAACAGCACGTCGTAGAGGGTGACAACCCCGTACGTGGCAAGGTTCGAATGCCGACGAGGTTCTTTCGAAGAGTCGGGTTGTTTGGGAATGCAGCCCTAAATTGGTGGTAAACTCCATCTAAAGCTAAATACCGGCACGAGACCGATAGCGAACAAGTACCGTGAGGGAAAGATGAAAAGAACTTTGAAAAGAGAGTTAAAGAGTACGTGAAACCGTTAAAAGGGAAGCGAATGAAACCAGCAATTTGCCTTGCCGGATTCAGTCGCCTGCGCTCGATCACGTGCTTATTCGCGATTTTTTTAGACGCGACTCGCACAATTGGCCGAACGAAGGCGGCGCACTTCTGGTAGGTGAGTGTCAGCATCAGATGGTCACGGGTTAGAAATTTGCGATGAAGGTAGATCCTTCGGGATTGTTCAGCGTCGCAAACAAATCACCCGAGGCCACCTGAGGTCTGTCGCAATGCGTGCCTTCCCGAGGGTTGGCTGGTGTCCTGTCCTGTTGATGCGGTTGTCGACTGCGGCGGACGGCTATGCCAGTGCGTCCAAACCGCTGCCCGTCTCCAGATCGGGGTGCACACACCACGTGTTGACGATGCTGACGAAAATACGGTTCCATCCGACCCGTCTTGAAACACGGACCAAGGAGTCTAACATGTGCGCGAGTCTGTGGGTGATCGAAACCCGGTGGCGAAATGAAAGTGAAGGGAACCTTTTGGTTGCTGAGGTGAGAAGCCCGGCCGTCGTGGCCAAGCCGTATCATCGACCGACCTGTTCTAATCTTAGAAAGGTTTGAGTAAGAGCGTACCTGTTGGGACCCGAAAGATGGTGAACTATGCCTGAATAGAGTGAAGCCAGCGGAAACACTGGTGAAAGCTCGTAGCGATTCTGACGTGCAAATCGATCGTCAAATTTGGGTATAGCGGCGAAAGACTAATCGAACCATCTAGTAGCTGGTTCCCTCCGAAGTTTCCCACAGGATAGCTGGGACTCCGATGCAGTTTTATCGGGTAAAGCGAATGACTAGAGGTCTTAGGGTCGAAATGACTTTAACCTATTCTCAAACTTTAAATTGGTAAGAAGTCCGACTTGCTCGAATGAAGCCGGACAATGGAATGCGAGTCCTTAGTGGGCCATTTTTGGTAAGCAGAACTGGCGATGCGGGATGAACCGAACGTCGGGTTAAGGTGCCCAAGTCGACGCTCATCAGATCCCACAAAAGGTGTTGGTCGATATTGACAGCAGGACGGTGGCCATGGAAGTCGGAAACCGCTAAGGAGTGTGTAACAACTCACCTGCCGAATCGACTAGCCCTGAAAATGGATGGCGCTCAAGCGTCGCACCCATACTCGACCGTCGGAGCAAAAGCCCTAGTTTCGACGAGTAGGAGGGCGCGGAGGTCGTGACGCAGCCTTTGACGCGAGTCAGGGTGAAACGTCCTCTGGTGCAGATCTTGGTGGCAGTAGCAAATATTCAAATGAGAACTTTGAAGACTGAAGCGGAGAAAGGTTCCATGTGAACAGCAGTTGGACATGGGTGAGTCGATCCTAAGACATAGGAAAGTTCCGTTGTAAAGCGCCCACTATCGGGGGCCGCCTATCGAAAGGGAATCGGGTTAATATTCCCGAACCAGAACAGGGATATGGCCACTTTTGGCCCACAGCGGTAACGCAAACGAACTCGGAAACGTCGGCGAGGGTCCCGGGAAGAGTTCTCTCTTCTTTTTAACGGACTGTCACCCTGGAATCGGTTTAGCCGGGGATAGGGTTTCACGTTCGGTAAAGCTCCACAGATCTTGTGGGGTCCGGTGCGCCTTCGACGGCCCTTGAAAATCCGGGGGAGTTGTTCATTTTCTTGTCTGGTCGTACTCATAACCGCAGCAGGTCTCCAAGGTGAGCAGCCTCTAGTCGATAGAACAATGTAGGTAAGGGAAGTCGGCAAAATAGATCCGTAACTTCGGGACAAGGATTGGCTCTAAGGGTTGGGCATGTCGGGCTGGGACTGGAGGCGCGCGGACCCGTCCTGGGCTGGTCAGGACCCTTCGGGGTCTCGGCCGGAACGGGAAGGGGCTTCACGTCGATGGACTCAGCTGTGATCGCCAGGTCAATTCGGCATGCGATTAACAACCGACTTAGAACTGGAACGGACAAGGGGAATCCGACTGTTTAATTAAAACAAAGCATTGCGATGGCTGGTGACCGGTGTTGACGCAATGTGATTTCTGCCCAGTGCTCTGAATGTCAAAGTGAAGTAATTCACCCAAGCGCGGGTAAACGGCGGGAGTAACTATGACTCTCTTAAGGTAGCCAAATGCCTCGTCATCTAATTAGTGACGCGCATGAATGGATTAACGAGATTCCCACTGTCCCTATCTACTATCTAGCGAAACCACAGCCAAGGGAACGGGCTTGGCGGCAACAGCGGGGAAAGAAGACCCTGTTGAGCTTGACTCTAGTCTGACTCTGTGAAAAAACACGAGAGGTGTAGAATAAGTGGGAGGAGCAATCCGCCGGTGAAATACCACTACTCTCGTCGTTTTTTTACTTACTCGGTGAAGCGGAACTGGACGTTACGCGTCCACATGTTGGTTTTAAGATCGCTCGTCTGCCGGTCGATCCGGGCCGAAGACACTGTCAGGTTGGGAGTTTGGCTGGGGCGGCACTACTGCCAAATGATAACGCAGGTGTCCTAAGGTGAGCTCAATGAGAACGGAAATCTCATGTAGAACAAAAGGGTAAAAGCTCACTTGATTTTGATTTTCAGTATGAATACAAACTGTGAAAGCATGGCCTATCGATCCTTTATCTCTTACGAGTTTTAAGCTAGAGGTGTCCGAAAAGTTACCACAGGGATAACCCCGGAGGCATTAGAATGTCAATGCTTTAAAGCCCAACCCGCCCACCCTAATCCTCAGTAAGTTTTAGCAGTTAGGTGGCAGCTAACGGATAAGCATGTTGATTTCATAATGTTATGTTTGTTTCTGTTGTATCCTCCTGTTTTCTAGAGAACAGCTTTTAATTTGAAATTCTGCTAACCGGTTTACATGCTCGTGCCTTTGAAGTCACGTTGTTTAAGATATAGACAAGAGATTAAGAAATGTAAGTGTGTTTCAATGGGTCACAATTCTTTCGTTTACATCCTCCTGTTTCGCGATAGCAATACGTATTCACTTGAAATTTGGATACGGTCCTCCGCCTGTTTGCATAGCCTGCGTGAGGGGCGAGAAACACTACTCATGTCATAATGTTTAAGATAGACGTCAGTAGGTTATAGGTACAGAACTACTCGTAGGCACCGATGCCCTCTTAGCACCGCGGTGCTCTTAGGCAACGAGCTGTTCGTTGCCACCAAGGTAGGTGCTCGTACGCACCCGTTCTTTCCGATCGGTGCTCGTAGGTACCGTGGTTCTCTTAGGCACCGACGTGTTCGTAAACCCAGTGCTAATAGACACCAAGTGCTTACAGGCCCTAAGTGCTTACAGACACTCAGTTCCTATAGGCAGCTAAGTACTCGTAGCCACCAAGGTGCTCGTACGCACCCGTTCTCACCGATCGGCGCTCGTAGGCACCGAAACGCTCGTAGTCACCGTGGTCCTCTTAGGCAACGAGGGGTGTTCTTCGGCACCGACGTGTTCGTAGACACCAAGGTACTTATATGTACCCAGTGCTAATAAACAGCAAGTGCTTTTTTGGTACCGAAGTACTCGTAGACAGCCACCGAGGTGCTCATAGCCAACCAATGTGCTCGTAGACACAGGGCCCCGAGACGCTGCTAGGCACCGAAGAGTCACCTTGGTGTTCGTGAAACCAAGGTACTTGTGTGTACCCAGTTCTAATAGACAGTAAGTGCTTTTTTGGTACGGAAGTGTTCGTAACCACCGAGGTGCCCGTAGCCACCAACATTCTTATAGGCACCAGAGTACTGATAGGCATAGAGGTGCTCGTAGGCACCGAGGGGCTCGTTCTCACCGATCGGTTCTCGAGGGCGGCGAACTGCTCTGAAACAGACTGTCATTGAGATACTCGTTGCCACTGAGGCGCTTCGGTAGCACCAAGGTCCTCGGTTAGCACAGAGGTGCCCGTAGGCACCGAACGTGCTCGTAGGCACCAAGGTACTTGCGTAAACCCAGTGCTATAATAGACAGCAAGTGATTTTTTGGTACCGAAGTATTCGTAGCCACCGAGGTGCCCGTAGCCACCAAGGTGCTCGTAGGCACAGGGCACCGAGACGCTGTTAGGCACCGAGGAGTCACCTTGGTGTTCTTCGGCACCGATGTGTTCGTAGATACCAAGGTACTTATGTGTACGCAGTTCTAATAGACACCAAGTGCATTTTTGGTACCGAAGTACACGTAGCACCGAGGTGCCCGTAGGCACAAGGCACAGAGACGCCGTTAGCCAACGAGGAGTCACCTTGGTGTTCTTCGGCACCGACGTGTTCGTAGACACCAAAGTACTTATGTGTAGCCAGTGCTTTTTTGGTACCGAAGTACTCGTAGCCACCGAGGTACCCATAGTCACCAAGATTGTCTTAGCCACCGGGGTACTCGTAGGCATGAAGGTGCTGGTAGGCACCGAGGAGCTCTTTCTCACCGATCAGTGCTCGTGGGCACCGAACGTGCTCGTAGCCACGGAGGTACTTGTGTATATCCAGTGCTAATAGACACCAAGTGCTTACAGGCAGTAAGCGATTATAGGCACCGAAGTACTCGTAGCCACCCAGCTGCTCGTAGCCACCAATATGCTCGTAGGCACCGTGGTGCTCCTAGGCATCGAGGAACTCGTAGGCACAAATGCCCTCTTAGGCACCTATGCGCTTGATAGAAACAAATTATGCAGATGAAATGTGAGCTTGACATCCTGCTGCTTTATAGATAGCAATAGCTTTTGATTTGAAATGCTATGTAAGTCCTTACAGACACCCAGTCATTATTAGCCGCGAAAGTGCTTACAGGCACCAAGAGGTTGTAAGCACCGAAGTATTCGTAGCCAGCGAAGTGCTCGTAGGCACCGATGCGCTTGTACTTGCCCTGGTGATCTTGGACACCGAGGTGTTCGTAGTCACCAAGCTACTTGTGTGAAGCCAGTGCTAATAGACACCAAGTGCTTACAGACACCCAGTGCTTATAAGCACCTAGGTACTCGTAGCCACCAAGGTGCTCGTACGCACCCGTTCTCACCGATCGGCGCTCGTAGGCACCGAGACGCTCGTAGGTACCGTGGTCCTCTTAGGCACCGACCTGTTCGTATACCAAGGTACTTTGTGTAAACCCAGTGCCAATAGACACCAAGTGCTTACAGGCCCTACGTCCTTACAGACACCCAGTTCCTATAGGCAGCTAAGTACTCGTAGCCACCAACGTGCTCGTACGCACCAGTTCTCGCCGATAGTTGCTTCGTAGGTACCGAGACGCTCGTAGTCACCGTGGTCCTCTTAGCCACCGAAGGGTGCTCTTAGGCACCGAAGTGTTCGTAGATACCAAGGTACTTATGTGTACCCAGTTCTAATAGACACCGAAAGCCGCGAAAGTGCTTACAGGCACCAAGAGGTTGTAAGCACCGAAGTACTCGTAGCCAGCGAAGTGTTCGTAGGCACCGATGCGCTTGTACTCGCCCTGGTGATCTTGGACACCGACGTGTTCGTAGACAGCAAGGTACTTGTGTGAACCAAGTGCTAATAGACACCAAGTGCTTATAGGCACGGAGGTACTCGTAGCCATTAAGTTGCTCGTACGCACCCGTTCTCACCGATCGGCGCTCGTAGGCACCGAGACGCTCGTAGTCACCGTGGTTCTCTTAGGCACCGAGGGGTGCTCTTACGCACGGAAGTGTTCGTAGACACCAAGGTACTTATGTGTACCCACTGCTAATAGACAGCAAGTGTTTATAGGTACCGAAGTACCCGAGGCTTGATAGAAACAAAATGTCCAAATGCAATCTCAGCTTGACATCCTCCTGCTTTATAGATAGCAATAGCTTTGGATTTGAAATGCTATGTAAGTGCTTACAGACACCGAAGTGTTCGTAGTCAACCTGCTGCTCTTAGGCAGCGAGGTACTTGTATGAACCCAGTGCTA
Source organism: Paragorgia papillata (assembly GCA_035771165.1). Classification (NCBI taxonomy): domain Eukaryota; kingdom Metazoa; phylum Cnidaria; class Anthozoa; order Scleralcyonacea; family Coralliidae; genus Paragorgia; species Paragorgia papillata. The sequence goes on along the minus strand of JAWNZC010000001.1, from coordinate 1,305,806 downwards.
TAATAGGCACCGAAATACTTGAAGCCACCAAGGTGCTCGTAGGCACCGTGATGTTCTTCGGCACCGAGGTGTTCGTAGACATCAAGGTACTTATGTGTACCGAGTGCTAATAGACACCAAGTGCTTTTTTTGCAGCGAAATACTCGTAGCCACCAAGGTGCTCGTACGCACCAGTTCTCACTGATCGGTGATCGTAGGCACCGAACTGTTCGGTTAGCAGCGGGGTGCTCGTAGGAACCGAGGCGGTCGTAGGTACGGAGGGGGTCGTAGGCATGGAACGTGCTCCTAGACACCCAGGTACTTGTGTATACCCAGTGCTAATAGACACCAAGTGCTTAGAGGCCCTAAGTGCTTACAGACACCCAGTAAGCCCATATAGACACCGAAGTACTCGTAGCCACCGAGGTGCTCGTAGCCAACAACATGCTCGTAGGCACCGATGTCCTCGTAGGCACCGAGGTGTATAGGCAGAGAGCTACTCGTAGCCACCGATGCGTCCTTAATTAAGCGCCGAGGCGCTCGTAGGCACCGAGGAGTCACCTTGGTGTTCTTCGGCACCGACTTGTTCGTAGACACCAACGTACTTATGTGTACCCAGTGCTAATAGACACCAAGTGCTTTTTTGGTAGCGAAGTACTCGTGGCGACCGAGGTACCCATAGCCACCAAGATTCTCGTACCCATCGGGGTACTCGTAGGCATGAAGGTTCTCGTAGGTACCGAGGAGCTCTTTCTCACCGATCGGTGCTCGTGGGCACCGAACGTGCTCGTAGCCACGGAGGTAGTTGTGTATACCCAGTGCTAATAGACACCAAGTGCTTACAGCCTGTAAGCGATTATAGGCACCGAAGAAGTACTCGTAGCCACCGAGCTGCTCGTAGCCACCAATATGCTCGTAGGCACCGTGGTGCTCATAGGCACAGAGATGCTCCTAGGCACCGACGAACTCGTAGGCACAAAGGCCCTCTTAGGCACCTATGCGCTTGATAGAAACAAAATGTGCAGATGAAATGTCACCTTGACATATGGTATATACCCCGGTTTACATGACCGTGCCTTTAAAGTGACGTTGTTTAAGATAGCCTTAAAGAAATGTAAGCGTGTTTCAATGTTTCCGAATTGGATCCCTCGTTTACATCCTTCTGTTTCTGCTTCTGAATAGCAATATGTATTCATTTGAAATGCTCTTAACGCTTTATGTGCGAGAGCGTTTGCTAGAGTAATATTAATAATTTGCCAAAAATTAAGTGTGGTGACCTAAAGGATTAAAGAAGATAGATTTGAGGCCTTGACGAGTAATGTATAAGAAAGAGGTCAGTGACTGGTGCGACGTCATTTCCTCTGAACAGGGATACATTGCTCACTTTTTATTCTCTTTAATACTTTTAGGTTTTCACTACGTCTTATTCTTGATAACCCAACGTAAGCGAAACCATGTGGGATCCTCGGTATGTCAAGCCACAGTATGACTTCTCCTAACGTTTGTCCCTGGGCTTTGGCAATTGTAACAGCGTAACATGGCATAAATGGGTACACAGTGCAACGATGATTGTCTTTGTCAAGGTAAGTAACAGGATACGTACTAACGATTTTATCGTCACGCAGCTTCAAGAATACAGTTGCATTCTGGACGGTGTGAACGACAGCTTGCTGTCCGTTCACAACGTTATTCTCTTTGGACCGATTTTGTGTGATTAGAACACGCATGTTCTTGTAAATAGGCATAGGTTCTAATTCACAATCACACTGAATCACGGCAAGAGGTCTTTCATTATCAAAAATGTTAGAAATAACAATTTGATTTATTCTAGAGGTTGCCTGTCGCGTAAAAGTCAAAATTGTGGCATCTGGATAGTCAATAATCACCTGTTGAAGGTTTTCGTCAGATATTTCTGCTTCACACAACACTTTTCCTTCTTGGATTTTGTCTAGGAGGTCTTGCGTAGGTTGCCAGTGTCTGATATGGTTTAGAAACTTATCGTATGTTACATCAAGCACTCTGTGTTGGCTGGAAAGATGGAAATGGTGCACCAGCGCATAGAAGTTTTTGTCATCGAGAATGCTGGACACCTCTGTTATCCTATTCTGGATAGTTTCTATTGGCTGTATTTGTTGCTCGTCTCCAGTTACAAGGACTACTGGCCTTACAGTGACCTCGCTAATTGTCTGAATGACATGCTGAGCAATTCTTTGAGATACCATGGACAATTCGTCAAAAATGACGATGTCAAACTCAGATATGCTCCAGTTAATCCGCGGGGTCTCTGTCACATCAAAAGGAAAATTGAATGCGCTGTGAAGTGTATCACAGACCAAGCTGTTGCCACTAAATTTATTCTGATAATGGCGTGCAAGAATACCCGTAGGACATGCAACTAAGATTCTCAAGTTCAATTCTATGCACTTCTGGATAGTCGCGCAAATAACTTGCGATTTACCTGAGCCTCCTTTGCCAGTAATTAAAATAAACTTTTTCCAATCGGTAGATATTGGCGATGCTGGTGGCGGAATGCGTCTTTCTTCCTCGCCTGAGAACTCTTCATCACATTGTTGATTAAAACTGTCAACGCTGCCGCTGTAGTACTCATCGCGAATGTGCAATAAGCCCATGACATGGTCGACAATACTTGACTGAATGTGGTCCAGTGGAAAAGATATCATACGTTCCACAGGCCGTTGTTGCAAGTGCGAGGTTTTGAAAACTGTCTTTTGCTAAAGGAAGAACGTGTCAAAAAGACTTGCGACGTAGGCCATGAGCGTTTCCACATAAAATTCTTTATTTCCTTGCCTTTGAAAGCGACTCCTAATTCGGTCTCGATCTTTCCAAATTTCTGGCATGACGTGGACAGCTGATGCAAAATGCCGTAGTTGGTCAGGTAGATCAGCGCTGCGAGGGTGTGCAAGTTCAGACAGTGAGCGATGAGCGTGGTTCATTAAAATTTCCTGAAAGAAGTAGTCTTGAGTATAAGGAGAAAGAACCTTGACAGAGACAAGAGTATTTCCTTGTGTGTATGGCTTGGGAACGGAAGGCACATGGTTGACATTACGAAGCCATTCCAGAAACGACAGATCGTCCATTCCTGTAGGTCTATTCAAATATTTTTGGTGAACTTTGTCATTGTCAACCGTGGCACTGGTGGGTACAAAGTAATTCTTTGTCCTACTACATGACCAGGAAAACTTAATAGGAGACATGTAGAGCCACATTTCAGGCTCGCACGGCTGAATATCTTTCACGTGGCGATAAGCAGCTTGGTATGGGTTAAGATGACTCGAATATAAACTTTCGTTAGAGTAAGCATCTTGCCATTTTGAAGCGTAAGAAGTAACATAACGTAATACCATGGACCTACCATCGCTCAGTTGAAAATCCATGCGACAATGTAATGCAGGTACGATTGTGGTGATGTACGCCCTTAGGTTCGCTGCAAAGGCCTCTGCTGGATGGTAGAGCGACAGAATTGTCTCTTCCCCACGTTTGCGGAAGCTAGTGGGACAATCGTTAAGAGGCATGCATCCTCGATCTGAGGGTTGCAGTTTGGAAACAAGGTACGCATTGTCAGCGTTTTCCCATGGAATATCAGCGCGAATTAAGCTGTGCTGCATCATCGTAATATTTTTCAGCCAGACGAGCAAGTGAAGGTGAACGGTACCTCGTTGCTGAAACTCAAAACGGTAAAAATACGTGTTGACGTTCTTCCTCCCTGGAATATTTTTGTAACTAAATAGATGGGTGGACCAACCACTGTCATTAGAACCACAAAAGTAGCCACGAACTATTTGTTCTAATGTGCGCGCGATATGTGTTGTTTCAAATGCAGCAAGTTCGGTTGGTTTCCGACCCGTCAGAGTACGAGCGTGTTCTAGCCACGGTGGAAAAGGAAAAGACCATTCATACGGATTAATAGTTAGAAAAACATCGGGGTAGCCGAACTGGTCAACAGCATCGACGAGAAGACGATGTTGTGTTTTCCAATACCCGGCGGAGAAAACCTTAGCATTAAGTGCTCGCGCTGGTGAGCATTTCATCCTTCTTGCACTGGCAATTGCGTCACTAACCGTTTTAAAAATCCACAAATCATAATGAAATTGAAGAAGTTCGTAATTAATGCCATAATCGAGAATACTAGAGAGAACTTTAGTGTAAAAAGAGATCTTAGTGCTTAGCCTGCTGTCATTGCCCTTTATGATTGTTTCGCACCAATTTGTGAAAGGATAAATATTTGGCCAAAGTGCGCATTCGATGCCTTGAATTTCGGTGGCCTCATACAAGTTAACGTGCTTGTCCTGAGATAAATAGTATGCGCGTTTCACAATAAAGGAAGAGTAACAACTGTTCCGAGAATTCATGAGGAAGGAGTACGCACATTGGCATCGTCGTTTTTGAGTTTCGTCACTGATGTTCTCTATTTTATCCTCAACGCTTAAGAAAGAACACGACACCCGACTCATGCCCGTTTTTTTTCGATAGCCATGTTGCAAACGTTTGTAATCGCCGCAGTGGAATTCGAATGGCCTCAGCACAGATATATCTGCCACGCTGAGGTCAGCTAACGGTTCAGGTACTAAAGCAGCTGACGGAACAAGATATCTGTCGCCAGAACACAGGCAATCTTTCAAATGCTTCGTCACAGGCATTTTGGCATATCGCGGTAAAAGCTTCTCTGGCTTTAAAGAGCAGCAGTTGGGGCAATATGTCCAAGACGAATTGGTTATCCAAAAGGATAATTGCTGACTAGTGGCGTTCGTTTTCTGTGGGTGAAGGAATTTCCGCTGATTTTTTGTTTTAAACTGTTCTAGAGCAACCCTGTCATGTTCTTTACGTTCTTCAATTTCTGACTGCAATTCGTCTTGTTTTTGTGGCCACTGGTTGTTTCTGCCTAGAACATAGGAAACCCTGCCTTTCCAGAAGTTGTTCGCCATCTGGGCGTTCCAAGTTTGAGGCATTGTCCCACGGGTAGTGTACAACAGAGCAGAGTTAATAGAGCAGGCGAAGAAAGTGATATAAATTACAGTAATAAAACCGAACGTTCGCTGTATCCTTGGAAGGACTTGGTTCAAAGTAGAACCAAACAATTAAAGTCAACTGCAAACTCTTTGAATAGGTTATAAAGAGCTACATTATGAAGAGCGAGTAAACTTAGAGTAAATAACCTTGTCAATTAACGGGCAAATTTTAGAGTAATAACGTACTAGTGAAGATAAATATAACTAGCGTTCACGTTAAACTAAGATATGCATCACTTTGGTTAACTCAGGCTTATATACACGATTGTCACCTTCCAAAAATATGGGATTCCGACAATCGCATGTTTTGGTGCAAAGACATCAATAACACTGTAAAAGTAACATGTGAAACAGTAGAACATGTTTCTGTAATGTTTAAGAAAATAAATGTGACAATAAAACAGCGATTTCACGAAAAATTTGTATTGCGCATGCGCAGTTGTATACATGTTATTTACGGGTTTTTGAATCATTCAAACATTTTGTTTTTGGATTTCAGACCGTTACAGAATGTCTGAGTTGTTCAGGCAATGTTTATTGCATATAAATTTCTGTAAAACACATTGTTATATTAAACTATATATATTAAAAAAATACACCCATATAAATCTCTGTAAAATACATTGTTATATTAAACTATATATATTACAAAAATACACGTATAAATGTCTGTAAAATAAATTGTTATATTAAACTATATATATTAAAAAAATACACACATATAAATCTCTGTAAAATACACTATTATATTAAACTATATATATTAAAAAAATAAACACATATAAATCTATGTGAAATACATTGTTATATTAAACTTTATAAAATAGGTTGCGTCTTACGTACGCTGTGATTGGTCAATTACCGTGTTTATATCAGGCTATGTAAACACGGTTGTGATGTCACGGCACATTTTTTAGCCTTATTTCATAAAAGAAATAGAAAATGGATGCCCTGTGTTTATATAACCTGATGCAAACACTCGAGTGAGTTGGGAGAATTCGAAAGTACTTATGTAAACCCTCGCCTACGGCTCGGGTTCACATAAACTTTCGAATTCTCCCAACTCACTCTCGTGTTTGCATCAGGCTATATAAACACGGGCGGCCATTTTCTATTTCTTAAATATATATTAAAAAAATGCACCTATAAATCTATGTGAAATACATTGTTATATTAAACTATATATATTAAAAAAATAAACATATAAATCTCTGTAAAATACATTGTTATATTAAACTATATATATTAAAAAAATGCACGTATAAATCTATGTGAAATACATTGTTATATTAAACTATATATATTAAAAAAATAAACACATATAAATCTCTGTAACATACATTGTTATATTGAACTCTATATATTAAAAAAATACACACATATAAATCTCTGTAAAATACACTGTTATATTAAACTATATACATTAAAAAATGCACACATAAATCTATGTGAAATACATTGTTATATTAAACTATATATATTAAAAAAATGCACGTATAAATCTCTGTAAAATACATTTGTTATATTAAACTATATATATTAAAAAAATAAACACATATAAATCTCTGTAAAATACATTGTTATATTAAACTATATATATTAAAAAAATGCACACATATAAATCTATGTAAAATACACTGTTATATTAAATTCTATATATTAAAAAAATACATTCATATAAATCTCTGTAAAATACACTGTTATATTAAACTATATATATTAAAAAAATACACACATATAAATCCCTGTAAAATACACTATTATATTAAACTATATATATTAAAAAAATGCACGTATAAATCTCTGTAAAATAAATTTGTTATATTAAACTATATATATTAAAAAAATAAACACATATAAATCTCTGTAAAATACACTGTTATATTAAACTATATATATTAAAAAAATGCACACATATAAATCCCTGTAAAATACATTGTTATATTAAACTATATATATTAAAAAAATGCACGTATAAATCTATGTGAAATACATTGTTATATTAAATTCTATATATTAAAAAAATACATTCATATAAATCTCTGTAAAATACACTGTTATATTAAACTATATATATTAAAAAAATACACACATATAAATCCCTGTAAAATACACTATTATATTAAACTATATATATTAAAAAAATGCACGTATAAATCTCTGTAAAATAAATTTGTTATATTAAACTATATATATTAAAAAAATAAACACATATAAATCTCTGTAACATACATTCTTATATTAAACTCTATATATTAAAAAAATACACACATATAAATCTCTGTAAAATACACTGTTATATTAAACTATATACATTAAAAAATGCACACATAAATCTATGTGAAATACATTGTTATATTAAACTATATATATTAAAAAAATGCACGTATAAATCTCTGTAAAATACATTTGTTATATTAAACTATATATATTAAAAAAATAAGCAGATATAAATCTCTGTAAAATACACTGTTATATTAAACTATATATATTAAAAAAATGAACACATATAAATCCCTGTAAAATACATTGTTATATTAAACTATATATATTAAAAAAATGCACACATATAAATCTATGTAAAATACACTGTTATATTAAATTCTATATATTAAAAAAATACATTCATATAAATCTCTGTAAAATACACTGTTATATTAAACTATATATATTAAAAAAATACACACATATAAATATCTGTAAAATAGATTGTTATATTAAACTATATATATTAAAAAAATGCACGTATAAATCTCCGTAAAATACATTTGTTATATTAAACTATATATATATTAAAAAAATAAACACATATAAATGTCTGTAAAATAAATTGTTATATTAAACTATGTATATTAAAAAAATACACACATATAAATCTCTGTAAAATACACTATTATATTAAACTATATATATTAAAAAAATAAACACATATAAATCTATGTGAAATACATTGTTATATTAAACTATATATATTAAAAAAATGCACGTATAAATCTATGTGAAATACATTGTTATTTTAAACTATATATATTAAAAAAATGCACACATATAAATCTATGTAAAATACACTGTTATATTAAATTCTATATATTAAAAAAATACATTCATATAAATCTCTGTAAAATACACTGTTATATTAAACTATATATATTAAAAAAATACACACATATAAATCTCTGTAAAATAGATTGTTATATTAAACTATATATATTAAAAAAATGCACGTATAAATCTCTGTAAAATACATTTCTTATATTAAACTATATATATTAAAAAAATAAACACATATAAATGTCTGTAAAATACATTGTTATATTAAACAATATATATTAAAAAAATACACACATATAAATCTCTGTAAAATACATTGTTATATTAAACTATATATATTAAAAAAATGCACACATATAACTCTATGAAAATACATTGTTATATTAAACTCTATATATTAAAAAAATACATTCATATAAATCTCTGTAAAATACACTGTTATGTTAAACTATATATATTAAAAAAATACACACATATAAATCTCTGTAAAATACATTATTATATTAAACTATATATATTAAAAAAATACACAGATATAAATCCCTGTAAAATACATTGTTATATTAAACTATATATATTAAAAAAATAAACACATATAAATCTCTGTAAAAGCACTAAAAGAATTGCTAAACAAAACATGTCTAAATGAGTCGATGCTTGAGAAAAAGGAATTAAAGAAGAAGAAACAGCTTTATTTGGAGTTGGACTCCACCGATGATGAAGAAGAGGAAAAACAGGGTTGAGAAGAAGAAGAAACAAAAGAAACGTAAGAGAGTGGTGGAAGAGGAAGACGAAGAAGAGAAACAGGCGGAAGTAGAGGAAGAAGTTGTAGAGAAAGAGAAAGGAAGTTCAAAGAGAAAGAAAAGTAGTAAGCAATGCGAGGAGAAAGAAGAAGAAGAAGAAGAAGAAGAAGAAGAAGAAGAAGAAGAAGAAGAAGAAGAAGAAGAAATAGTCGTGCTGAAGAAGAAGGCGAAGAAAGAGAAGAAACGCAGTAAAAGGGTTCTGGAAGAGGAAGACGAAGAAGATTAATTAATTAAATAAGTGACTTGCGTTTTTTCAAACAGTCCACTCGTTTGAAAATTAATTCCATTTTCATGTTGTTGTACAAAAGACTACCTACCGAATAGTTCAAATTTATTTAAGAGGCTGTTTATATCGAGGCGAGCCAGCCCAGGTAGCCGGGCTTGCCCGCTTTTCCAAGATCATGGTTTTGTGCTTATTCTTATTTCTTAATTTTCGTATCTTCCCAGAACTGATAAATTACGCAATTAGTACAACAAGTACGCCAACCCCGCTACACCAGCTAGTCCTTCTCCCATGTAAACACAATAAAAATCACCTAGGGTAAAGCGGGCTAGGTCGGTTACTCCGACTGGCTCGCCTCCATATAAACACCCCCTAACGGAAACACGGAAATATATAATTAAAAGTAAAAATATATTTTGAGGGATTAAGGACAGAATGTGATTAATATTGTGTTAGGTTGAGAGCAAAAGAACGTAATAGACACAATGCAAAATTCTCTACTTTCCCATACGCCATAATGTTTTGCGTTTTGGTGTTTAAAACCCTTGTTAAACAACATCATGGGCTAAAAGTAACGAATATAGCTAAAAACTTCTACATAGACCACTTTCACACTGGCGACTAATTTGGATATTGCTTTATGTGCATTTAACCAAGCTTTTTGTCGCATCGTTCTGTATCTGAAATTCAAAGGAATCTGCTTCATAACGAGGCTTATAAAAAGCTCATTTAGATACACATGAAATAATTTCTCAAGTGTCCGCCATTATGAAAGTGATCTATATAGTATACATTGTTCTATTACTGTTTCTATTAAATAATTCTTGTATGGTAAAATCGTTTTGCGTTTACACCGGACTTGTTTATAGACTGGAATTGGCTTTTAATTTGAAATGCTATTGAACACTATACCCCCTACCTGCAGTTTACATGGCGCCGCCTAAACTTCAGGAATAGAAGTATTCAAGTGATGTTGCTTAAGGATAGACTTACACAAATGTGTATTTCAAATGTGCCACAATTCGCCTTTTTGCTTACATTCTCCTATTTTCTGGATAGCAATAGATTTTGATTTCTAATTCATAGACGCTATACCACTGGTCTGCATGGTTTGACGTTAAGGTTGCTAAAAACTAACCATAATGTTCAAGGTCGACCTGAAATCTCGTTAACATCCTCCTGTTTTGTAGATAGCATTGTATCTTTTTTATTTGAGATCCTGTTGAACGCTACTGTCCTCTCCCTTATCATGGCTCTATCTAAAGTTGAGGAAGACAGTATTGAACGGATATTGTTAAAGTTAAACGTAAAGAAATGTGTAAGAATCCACATGTGTAACAATTTACCTTTTTGCTTACATCCTCCTGTTTTCTGTATGACAATAGATTTTGATTTGACATAATATACAGCTGGTTTTCACGGCTTTGCGTTGCAAAAGACTATTTAAGACATACCGTTTACTATGAACCTCATAAAATGTGTCTATGAAATTCGCGGACATCCTCCTGTTTTCTAGCTACATCCTCCTGTTTTCTAGGTAGCATTATATTTGAAATTTAAGTGGACGTAATTCTTATTCCAGACGTGGGACGGACCCGAAATTAACAGACGTTTTAGAGAACCATCAGGGGTACTCAAAAATGGACACATTGACTCTTGCAAATTGGTTTCTATGGCTAAATTTTTTTAAATTTTATAAAATTGACTTTGTTTTCACTTTTTTGAGCCATGTTGGAAGTGCCGTACATTCAAGAAAATTCAATAGTGTCAAATGATATTGCAGTATGTAGTAGACAATTAGGAGCTGTACAAGCACCGGCAAGATCGTTTTCTCAACTCGTCTTGTGTCAGAGATAACGTTAGTGGAAATGTCCTTTTCATATTAAGATGTCTGGGACGAGTTTGGCAGGGGTATGTCCCCCCCGGGTTTCATTTCACATCAGCTAAATTTTAACACGTGACCCCCTGAAGGTATACTCCAACGCCTGGTAAGTGAATAGTCCGTTTAAAAAAATTCGGAAAAGTTATAATAACATATATATGTCATATATGTAAAGGCATAACTAGGAACTCTGTAAGTACTAGAAAATGGTCTATATTTTGTAAGGGAAAGCCCATGTATATTCAGAATCAGGTTACACTGTGAAGTGTTAATAACTGGCTTGTGGCAGCCAAGCGTTCATAGCGACGTTGCTTTTTGATCCTTCGATGTCGGCTCTTCCTATCATTGCGAAGCAGAATTCGCCAAGCGTCGGATTGTTCACCCGCCAATAGGGAACGTGAGCTGGGTTTAGACCGTCGTGAGACAGGTTAGTTTTACCCTACTGTTGAAATGTTGTTGCAATAGTAATTCTGCTCAGTACGAGAGGAACCGCAGATTCAGACAATTGGCATTTGCACTTGGCTGAAAAGCCAATGGTGCGAAGCTACCATCTGTTGGATTATGACTGAACGCCTCTAAGTCAGAATCCGTGCTAGAACGCAACGATGCATTGTCCCGGACATTCGTTGGCGAACGAAGATAGAAGCTGTATTGCTTCCTGCGTCACAACGTGCTTTCTCGAGTAGAACACACTCCGAAACACTAAACAGACTCAAATATACATTTGCTGGGGCTAAATCATTTGCAGACGACTTAAATAGAGAACGGGGTATTGTAAGCAGAAGAGTAGCCTTGTTGCTACGATCTACTAAGATTAATCCCTTGTTCTTTGATTTTTTACATCCATTTTCATTTTCCTGCCGAAAAACATTCTCCTTGATTAAATTTCTTTCTACTTATTCGTTTCTTGTTGTTTCGTTTGAGTGCGATCTTTAGAAAATGAAATAAAATCTTTCGTAAATAGATTTCGGTTTATTTTGGAAAACATATCATTGTCGACGTAGTCGTGAAATACCAGTGCAACGCTGCGCTTCTGCGACAGATACGAAGAGGCTCGTAACGGTTCTGTGTGTTTCTCCGATTTCTTAGAGCATCCTCCTTATTGCAGGAAGTTCTTTTGAAAACGACGTAGCTTTTATTTTGGTTCCGCGCAGATCGTTTATGCCAGTTAAAACCGAGAGGAAAGGATGGGGGGGGGGGAGGAAAGGATGGGGGGGGTGTTCTATTATTATAAAGTACGCATTCTTTTCAGCGGAACACGCACGGACGTTTCATGTACTATTTAGGGGTTATTTTTGCTACCGATGTGGGGGTCGGCGTTGATGAATGCTGGCGAGGTTGAGCAATGCTGTTGTTAGGGGTGGCGTTGAAATTGAGATTTCAATAGAATACAATTGCTGCGCATTCATTGCTTGGTATATTAGCCAAGCAGTGCTGTGTGATGCTGAAGCTCTTGTATGGTTAGCCCTAACAACAACTTGCTATTATAACAACCCGAGACAGTCATTACCAACGACTGCACATTCGCAAACGACTCGTCAATTACTACTAGGCGTTTTCGAGTGACGCACACCGGCAGTTTTTACTGAACGGTGGGCTCCTTGCTCTGCTTCCCCTGTTTTCTTTTCCCTATTACCTGTTAAACTGTAATTGTTTCCCCCTAAAAAAACCCCAATATACACAACTTTTAACGGCGGATCTCTTGGCTCGTGCATCGATGAAGAACGCAGCTAAATGCGAAACGTAGTGTGAATTGCAGATTTCAGTGAATCATCGAATTTTTGAACGCAAATGGCGCTTTCGGTTATGCCAAGAGCATGTCTGTTTGAGTGTTGCTACTAAATCGTGCATCGTTTCTTGCACGACCTTTGGAGTCTCATGGTACGTGTTTCGCCGTGTCCCCCTAAATAGATTAGCTTTCAAGTACATCGCGTAGCCAAAATGTTCGCAGACTTCGCGTGTGCTGCATTGCTTTCCCATCGTGGCTATTTGACCTCAGATCAGGCAAGACTACCCGCTGAACTTAAGCATATCAGTAAGCGGAGGAAAAGAAACTAACCAGGATTTCCTCAGTAATGGCGAATGAAGAGGAATCGGCTCAAATTTGTAATCGTCGTTGATTGCAACGGCGAATTGTAGTCTCGAGAAGTACTACTCTCCTGGCAAATCGACTTTGTCTAAGTTGCTTGGAACAGCACGTCGTAGAGGGTGACAACCCCGTACGTGGCAAGGTTCGAATGCCGACGAGGTTCTTTCGAAGAGTCGGGTTGTTTGGGAATGCAGCCCTAAATTGGTGGTAAACTCCATCTAAAGCTAAATACCGGCACGAGACCGATAGCGAACAAGTACCGTGAGGGAAAGATGAAAAGAACTTTGAAAAGAGAGTTAAAGAGTACGTGAAACCGTTAAAAGGGAAGCGAATGAAACCAGCAATTTGCCTTGCCGGATTCAGTCGCCTGCGCTCGATCACGTGCTTATTCGCGATTTTTTTAGACGCGACTCGCACAATTGGCCGAACGAAGGCGGCGCACTTCTGGTAGGTGAGTGTCAGCATCAGATGGTCACGGGTTAGAAATTTGCGATGAAGGTAGATCCTTCGGGATTGTTCAGCGTCGCAAACAAATCACCCGAGGCCACCTGAGGTCTGTCGCAATGCGTGCCTTCCCGAGGGTTGGCTGGTGTCCTGTCCTGTTGATGCGGTTGTCGACTGCGGCGGACGGCTATGCCAGTGCGTCCAAACCGCTGCCCGTCTCCAGATCGGGGTGCACACACCACGTGTTGACGATGCTGACGAAAATACGGTTCCATCCGACCCGTCTTGAAACACGGACCAAGGAGTCTAACATGTGCGCGAGTCTGTGGGTGATCGAAACCCGGTGGCGAAATGAAAGTGAAGGGAACCTTTTGGTTGCTGAGGTGAGAAGCCCGGCCGTCGTGGCCAAGCCGTATCATCGACCGACCTGTTCTAATCTTAGAAAGGTTTGAGTAAGAGCGTACCTGTTGGGACCCGAAAGATGGTGAACTATGCCTGAATAGAGTGAAGCCAGCGGAAACACTGGTGAAAGCTCGTAGCGATTCTGACGTGCAAATCGATCGTCAAATTTGGGTATAGCGGCGAAAGACTAATCGAACCATCTAGTAGCTGGTTCCCTCCGAAGTTTCCCACAGGATAGCTGGGACTCCGATGCAGTTTTATCGGGTAAAGCGAATGACTAGAGGTCTTAGGGTCGAAATGACTTTAACCTATTCTCAAACTTTAAATTGGTAAGAAGTCCGACTTGCTCGAATGAAGCCGGACAATGGAATGCGAGTCCTTAGTGGGCCATTTTTGGTAAGCAGAACTGGCGATGCGGGATGAACCGAACGTCGGGTTAAGGTGCCCAAGTCGACGCTCATCAGATCCCACAAAAGGTGTTGGTCGATATTGACAGCAGGACGGTGGCCATGGAAGTCGGAAACCGCTAAGGAGTGTGTAACAACTCACCTGCCGAATCGACTAGCCCTGAAAATGGATGGCGCTCAAGCGTCGCACCCATACTCGACCGTCGGAGCAAAAGCCCTAGTTTCGACGAGTAGGAGGGCGCGGAGGTCGTGACGCAGCCTTTGACGCGAGTCAGGGTGAAACGTCCTCTGGTGCAGATCTTGGTGGCAGTAGCAAATATTCAAATGAGAACTTTGAAGACTGAAGCGGAGAAAGGTTCCATGTGAACAGCAGTTGGACATGGGTGAGTCGATCCTAAGACATAGGAAAGTTCCGTTGTAAAGCGCCCACTATCGGGGGCCGCCTATCGAAAGGGAATCGGGTTAATATTCCCGAACCAGAACAGGGATATGGCCACTTTTGGCCCACAGCGGTAACGCAAACGAACTCGGAAACGTCGGCGAGGGTCCCGGGAAGAGTTCTCTCTTCTTTTTAACGGACTGTCACCCTGGAATCGGTTTAGCCGGGGATAGGGTTTCACGTTCGGTAAAGCTCCACAGATCTTGTGGGGTCCGGTGCGCCTTCGACGGCCCTTGAAAATCCGGGGGAGTTGTTCATTTTCTTGTCTGGTCGTACTCATAACCGCAGCAGGTCTCCAAGGTGAGCAGCCTCTAGTCGATAGAACAATGTAGGTAAGGGAAGTCGGCAAAATAGATCCGTAACTTCGGGACAAGGATTGGCTCTAAGGGTTGGGCATGTCGGGCTGGGACTGGAGGCGCGCGGACCCGTCCTGGGCTGGTCAGGACCCTTCGGGGTCTCGGCCGGAACGGGAAGGGGCTTCACGTCGATGGACTCAGCTGTGATCGCCAGGTCAATTCGGCATGCGATTAACAACCGACTTAGAACTGGAACGGACAAGGGGAATCCGACTGTTTAATTAAAACAAAGCATTGCGATGGCTGGTGACCGGTGTTGACGCAATGTGATTTCTGCCCAGTGCTCTGAATGTCAAAGTGAAGTAATTCACCCAAGCGCGGGTAAACGGCGGGAGTAACTATGACTCTCTTAAGGTAGCCAAATGCCTCGTCATCTAATTAGTGACGCGCATGAATGGATTAACGAGATTCCCACTGTCCCTATCTACTATCTAGCGAAACCACAGCCAAGGGAACGGGCTTGGCGGCAACAGCGGGGAAAGAAGACCCTGTTGAGCTTGACTCTAGTCTGACTCTGTGAAAAAACACGAGAGGTGTAGAATAAGTGGGAGGAGCAATCCGCCGGTGAAATACCACTACTCTCGTCGTTTTTTTACTTACTCGGTGAAGCGGAACTGGACGTTACGCGTCCACATGTTGGTTTTAAGATCGCTCGTCTGCCGGTCGATCCGGGCCGAAGACACTGTCAGGTTGGGAGTTTGGCTGGGGCGGCACTACTGCCAAATGATAACGCAGGTGTCCTAAGGTGAGCTCAATGAGAACGGAAATCTCATGTAGAACAAAAGGGTAAAAGCTCACTTGATTTTGATTTTCAGTATGAATACAAACTGTGAAAGCATGGCCTATCGATCCTTTATCTCTTACGAGT
Source organism: Paragorgia papillata (assembly GCA_035771165.1). Lineage (NCBI taxonomy): Eukaryota > Metazoa > Cnidaria > Anthozoa > Scleralcyonacea > Coralliidae > Paragorgia > Paragorgia papillata. Next base: position 1,289,836 of record JAWNZC010000001.1, on the reverse strand, counting down.
TTTAAGCTAGAGGTGTCCGAAAAGTTACCACAGGGATAACCCCGGAGGCATTAGAATGTCAATGCTTTAAAGCCCAACCCGCCCACCCTAATCCTCGGTACGTTTTAGCAGTTAGGTGGCAGCTAACGGATAAGCATGTTGATTTCATAATGTTATGTTTGTTTCTGTTGTATTCTCCTGTTTTCTAGAGAACAGCTAAAATTTGAAATTCTGCTAACCGGTTTACATGCTCGTGCCTTTGAAGTCACGTTGTTTAAGATATAGACAAGAAATTAAGAAATGTAAGTGTGTTTCAATGGGTCACAATTCTTTCGTTTACATCCTCCTGTTTCGGGATAGCAATACGTATTCACTTGAAATTTTGATACCGTCCTCCGCCTGTTTGCATAGCCTGCGTGAGGGGCGAGAAACACTACTTATGTCATAATGTTTAAGATAGACCTCAGTAGGTTATAGGTACAGAAGTACACGTAGGCACCGATGCCCTCTTAGCACCGCGGTGCTCTTAGGCAACGAGCTGTTCGTTGGCACCATGGCAGGTTATAGGTACAGAAGTACTCGTAGGCACCGATGCCCTCTTAGCACCGCGGTGCTCTTAGGCAACGAGCTGTTCGTTGCCACCAAGGTAGGTGCTCGTACGCACCCGTTCTTTCCGATCGGTGCTCGTAGGTACCGTGGTTCTCTTAGGCACCGACGTGTTCGTACACCAAGGTACTTTGTGTAAACCCAGTGCTAATAGACACCAAGTGCTTACAGGCCCTAAGTGCTTACAGACACCCAGTTCCTATAGGCAGCTAAGTACTCGTAGCCACCATCGTGCTCGTACGCACCAGTTCTCGCCGATAGTTGCTCGTAGGTACCGAGTCGCTCGTAGTCACCGTGGTCCTCTTAGCCACCGAAGGGTGCTCTTAGGCACCGAAGTGTTCGTAGATACCAAGGTACTTATGTGTACCCAGTTGTAATAGACACCAAGTGCATTTTTGGTACCAAAGTACACGTAGCACCGAGGTACCCGTAGGCACAAGGCACGAGACGCTGTTAGGCAACGAGGAGTCACCTTGGTGTTGTTCGGCACCGACGTGTTCGTAGACACCAAAGTACTTATGTGTACCCAGTGCTTTTTTGGTACCGAGGTACCCATAGCCACCAAGATTGTCTTAGCCACCGGGGTACTCGTAGGCATGAAGGTGCTCGTAGGCACCGAGGACCTCTTTCTCACCGATCAGTGCTCGTGGGCACCGAACGTGCTCGTAGCCACGGAGGTACTTGTGTATACCCAGTGGTAATAGACACCAAGTGCTTACAGGCAGTAAGCCATTATAGGCACCGAAGTACTCGTAGCCAGCCAGCTGCCCTTGGATCTCTTGGATTGCTGCTGCCTGGTGATCTTGGACACCGAGGTGTTCGTAGTCACCAAGGTACTTGTGTATACCCAGTGCTAATAGATACCAAGTGCTTATAGTTACCGTAGTACTCGTAGTCACGGAGGCGCTCGTAGCCACAGGGCACCGAGACGCTGTTAGGTACCGAGGAGTCATCTTGGTGCTCTTCGGCACCGACGTGTTCGTAGACACCAACGTACTTATGTGTACCCAGTTCTAATAGACACCAAGTGCTTTTTTGGTACCGAAGTACTCGTAGACAGCCACCGAGGTGCTCATAGCCAACCAAGGTGCTCGTAGGCACAGGTACCCGAGACGCTGCTAGGCACCGAGGAGTCACCTTGGTGTTCGTGAAACCAAGGTACTTGTGTGTACCCAGTTCTAATAGAGAGTAAGTGCTTTTTTGGTACGGAAGTATTCGTAACCACCGAGGTGCCCGTAGCCACCAAGATTCTCATAGGCACCGGAGTACTCATAGGCATAGAGGTGCTCGTAGGCACCGAGGCACTCGTTCTCACCGATCGGTGCTCGAGGGCAGCGAACTGCTCTGAGACAGACTGTCACTGAGATACTCGTTGCCACTGAGGCGCTTGGGTAGCACCGAGGTCCTCGGTTAGCACAGAGGTGCCCGTAGGCACCGAACATGCTCGTAGGCACCGAGGTACTGGCTTAAACCCAGTGCTATAATAGACAGCAAGTGATTTTTTGGTAGCGAAGTATTCGTAGCCACCGAGATGCCCGTAGCCACCAAGGTGCTCGTAGGCACAGGGCACCGAGATGCTGTTAGGCACCGAGGAGTCACCTTGGTGTTCTTCGGCACCGATGTGTTCGTAGACACCAAGGTACTTATGTGTACCCAGTGCTAATAGACACCAAGTGACTTTTTGTACCGAAATACTCGTAGCCACCGAGGATGTCGTCGCCAACAACGTGTTCGTAGACACCACGGTACTTTGCGTGTAAACCCAGTGCTAATAGACACCAAGTGCTTAGAGGCACCCAGTGCTTATAGGCACCGAGGTACTCACAGCCACCAAGGTGCTCGGAGGGGGTCGTAGGCACCGAACGTGGTCGTAGGTACTGAGGTGTTCGTAGACACCAAGGTACCTGTGTAAACCCAGTGCTAATAGACACCAAGTGCTTACAGACACCCAGTGCTTATAGGCACCTAGGTACTCGTAGCCACCAAGGTGCTCGTACGCACCCGTTCTCAACGATCGGCGCTCGTAGTCACCGTGGTCGTCTTAGGCAACGAGGGGTGTTGTTCGGCACCGACGTGTTCGTAGACACCAAGGTACTTATATGTACCCAGTGCTAATAAACAGCAAGTGTTTATAGGTACCGAAGTACCCGTAGGCACCGTGGTGCTCGTAGTCACCGAGGAACTCGTAGGCACAGAGGCGCTCTTGGGCACGTATTCGCTCGTAGGCACAGAGGCGCTCTTAGGCACGTATGCGCTTGATAGAAACAAAATGTGTATACTGTGTATGAAATCTCAGCTTGACATCCTCCTGCTCTACAGATAGCAATAGCTTTTGATTTGAAATGCTATGTAAGTGCTTACAGGCACCAAGTGGTTGTAAGCACCGAAGCCCTTGTAGTCACGCTTGTGCTCTTGGGCACCGAGACGCTCGTATTCACCGTGGTCCTCTTAGGCACCGAAGTGTTCGTAGACACCAAGGTACTTATGTGTACCCAGTTCTAATAGCCACCAAGTTCTTTTTTGTTACCGAAGTACTCGTAGACAGCCACCGAGGTGCTCATAGCCAACCAAGGTGCTCGTAGGCACAGGTACCCGAGACGCTGCTAGACACCGAGGAGTCACCTTGGTGTTCGTGAAACCAAGGAACTTGTGTGTACCCAGTTCTAATAGACAGTAAGTGCTTTTTTGGTACGGAAGTATTCGTAACCACCGAGGTGCCCGTAGCCACCAAGATTCTCATAGGCACCGGAGTACTCATAGGCATAGAGATGCTCGTAGGCACCGAGGCACTCGTTCTCACCGATCGGTGCTCGAGGGCAGCGAACTGCTCTGAGACAGACTGTCACTGAGATACTCGTTGCCACTGAGGCGCTTGGGTAGCACCGAGGTCCTCGGTTAGCACAGAGGTGCCCGTAGGCACCGAACATGCTCGTAGGCACCGAGGTACTTGCGTAAACCCAGTGCTATAATAGACAGCAAGTGATTTTTTGGTAGCGAAGTATTCGTAGCCACCGAGGTGCCCGTAGCCACCAAGGTGCTCGTAGGCACAGGGCACCGAGACGCTGTTAGGCACCGAGGAGTCACCTTGGTGTTCTTCGGCACCTATGTGTTCGTAGACACCAAGGTACTTATGTGTACCCAGTGCTAATAGACGCCAAGTGTTCATAGGCACCGAAGTACTCGTAGGCACCGAGGTACTTGTATAATGCACCCAGTGCTAATAGACACCAAGTGACTTTTTTGTACCGAAATACTCGTAGCCACCGAGGATGTCGTAGCCGCCAAGGATAGTGCTCGTACGCACCCGTTCTCACCGATCGGTGCTCGTAGGCACCGTGGTCCTCTTAATCACCAACGTGTTCGTAGACACCAAGGTACTTTGCGTGTAAACCCAGTGCAAATAGACACCAAGTGCTTAGAGGCACCCAGTGCTTATAGGCACCGAGGTACTCACAGACACCAAGGTGCTCGGAGGGGGTCGTAGGCACCGAACGTGGTCGTAGGTACTGAGGTGTTCGTAGACACCAAGGTACCTGTGTAAACCCAGTGCTAATAGACACCAAGTGCTTACAGACACCCAGTGCTTATAAGCACCTAGGTACTCGTAGCCACCAAGGTGCTCGTACGCACCCGTTCTCAACGATCGGCGCTCGTAGTCACCGTGGTCGTCTTAGGCAACGAGGGGTGTTCTTCGGTACCGACGTGTTCGTAGACACCAAGGTACTTATATGTACCCAGTGCTAATAAACAGCAAGTGTTTATAGGTACCGAAGTACCCGTAGGCACCGTGGTGCTCGTAGTCACCGAGGAACTCGTAGGCACAGAGGCGCTCTTGGGCACGTATTCGCTCGTAGGCACAGAGGCGCTCTTAGGCACGTATGCGCTTGATAGAAACAAAATGTGTATACTGTGTATGAAATCTCAGCTTGACATCCTCCTGCTCTATAGATAGCAATACCTTTTGATTTTAAATGCTATGTAAGTGCTTACAGGCACCAAGTGGTTGTAAGCACCGAAGCCCTTGTAGTCACGCTTGTGCTCTTGGGCACCGAGACGCTCGTAGTCACCGTGGTCCTCTTAGGCACCGAAGTGTTCGTAGACACCAAGGTACTTATGTGTACCCTGTTGTAATAGCCACCAAGTGCTTTTTTGTTACCGAAGTACTCGTAGACAGCCACCGAGGTGCTCATAGCCAACCAAGGTGCTCGTAGGCACAGATACCCGAGACGCTGCTAGGCACCGAGGAGTCACCTTGGTGTTCGTGAAACCAAGGTACTTGTGTGTACCCAGTTCTAATAGACAGTAAGTGCTTTTTTGGTACGGAAGTATTCGCAACCACCGAGGTGCCCGTAGCCACCAAGATTCTCATAGGCACCGGAGTACTCATAGGCATAGAGACGCTCGTAGGCACCGAGGCACTCGTTCTCACCGATCGGTGCTCGAGGGCAGCGAACTGCTCTGAGACAGACTGTCGCTGAGATAATCGTTACCACTGAATCGCTTGGGTAGCACCGAGGTCCTCGGTTAGCACAGAGGCGCCCGTAGGCACCGAACATGCTCGTAGGCACCGAGGTACTTGCGTAAACCCAGTGCTATAATAGACAGCAAGTGATTTTTTGGTAGCGAAGTATTCGTAGCCACCGAGGTGCCCGTAGCCACCAAGGTGCTCGTAGGCACAGGGCACCGAGACGCTGTTAGGCACCGAGGAGTCACCTTGGTGTTCTTCGGCACCGATGTGTTCGTAGACACCAAGGTACTTATGTGTACCCAGTGCTAATAGACACCAAGTGTTCATAGGCACCGAAGTACTCGTAGGCACCGAGGTACTTGTATAATGCACCCAGTGCTAATAGACAGCAAGTGACTTTTTTTGTACCGAAATACTCGTAGCCACCGAGGATGTCGTAGCCGCCAAGGATAGTGCTCGTACGCACCCTTTCTCACCGATCGGTGCTCGTAGGCATCGTGGTCCTCTTAATCACCAACGTGTTCGTAGACACCAAGGTACTTATATGTACCCAGTGCTAATAAACAGCAAGTGTTTATAGGTACCGAAGTACCCGTAGGCACCGTGGTGCTCGTAGTCACCGAGGAACTCGTAGGCACAGAGGCGCTCTTGGGCACGTATTCGCTCGTAGGCACAGAGGCGCTCTTAGGCACCTATGCGCTTGATAGAAACAAAATGTGTATACTGTGTATGAAATCTCAGCTTGACATCCTCCTGCTCTATAGATAGCAATAGCTTTTGATTTGAAATGCTATGTAAGTGCTTACAGGCACCAAGTGGTTGTAAGCACCGAAGCCCTTGTAGTCTCGCTTGTGCTCTTGGGCACCGAGACGCTCGTAGTCACCGTGTCCTCTTAGGCACCGAAGTGTTCGTAGACACCAAGGTACTTATGTGTACCCAGTTCTAATAGCCACCAAGTGCTTTTTTGGTACCGAAGTACTCGTAGACAGCCACCGAGGTGCTCATAGCCAACCAAGGTGCTCGTAGGCACAGGTACCCGAGACGCTGCTAGGCACCGAGGAGTCACTTTGGTGTTCGTTTGGTGTGCACCGAGGTACTCACAGACACCAAGGTGCTCGGAGGGGGTCGTAGGCACCGAACGTGGTCGTAGGTACTGAGGTGTTCGTAGACACCAAGGTACCTGTGTAAACCCAGTGCTAATAGACACCAAGTGCTTACAGACACCCAGTGCTTATAAGCACCTAGGTACTCGTAGCCACCAAGGTGCTCGTACGCACCCGTTCTCAACGATCGGCGCTCGTAGTCACCGTGGTCGTCTTAGGCAACGAGGGGTGTTCTTCGGCACCGACGTGTTCGTAGACACCAAGGTACTTATATGTACCCAGTGCTAATAAACAGCAAGTGTTTATAGGTACCGAAGTACCCGTAGGCACCGTGGTGCTCGTAGTCACCGAGGAACTCGTAGGCACAGAGGCGCTCTTGGGCACGTATTCGCTCGTAGGCACAGAGGCGCTCTTAGGCACGTATGCGCTTGATAGAAACAAAATGTGTATACTGTGTATGAAATCTCAGCTTGACATCCTCCTGCTCTATAGATAGCAATACCTTTCGATTTTAAATGCTATGTAAGTGCTTACAGGCACCAAGTGGTTGTAAGCACCGAAGCCCTTGTAGTCACGCTTGTGCTCTTGGGCACCGAGACGCTCGTAGTCACCGTGTCCTCTTAGGCACCGAAGTGTTCGTAGACACCAAGGTACTTACTTATGTGTTCTACCCAGTTCTAATAGACACCAAGTGCTTTTTTGGTACCGAAGTACTCCTAGTCACCGGTGTGCCCGTAGCCAAGCAAGGCGCTCGTAGACACAGGGCACTGAGACGTTGTTAGGCGCCGAGAAGTCACCTTGGTGTTCGTAGACACCAAGGTACTTATGTGTACCCAGTTCTAATAGCCACCAAGTGCTTTTTTGGTACCGAAGTACTCGTAGACAGCCACCGAGGTGCTCATAGCCAACCAAGGTGCTCGTATGCACAGGGCCCCGAGACGCTGCTAGGCATCGAGGAGTCACCTTGGTGTTCGTAGACACCAAGGTACTTATGTGTACCCAGTTCTAATAGCCACCAAGTGCTTTTTTGATACCGAAGTACCTGCAGCCACCGAGGTGCCCGTAGCCACCATGATTCTTGTAGGCACCGGGTTACTCGTAGGCATCGAGGTGCTCCTGGGCACCGAGGCGCTCGTTCGCACCGATCAGTGCTCGTGGGCACCGAACTGCTCTGAGACAGACTGTCACTGAGATACTCGTTGGTACTGAGGCGCTCGTAGGCACCGAACCGGTCGTAGGCACCGGCGTTTTCGTTGACACCAAGGTACTTGTGCAAACCCAGTGCTAATAGACACCACCAAGTGCTTACGGGCCCCTAAGTGCTTACAGGCACCCGGTGCTTATAGGCACCTAGGTACTCGTAGCCAGCAACGTGCTCGTACGCACCCGTTGTCTCCGATCGGTGTTCGTAGGCACCGACACGCTCGTAGTCACAGTGGTCCTCTTAGCCACCAAGGGGTGCTCTTAGCCACCGAAGTGTTCGTAGACACCAAGGTACTTACTTATGTGTTCTACCCAGTTCTAATAGACACCAAGTGCTTTTTTGGTACCGAAGTACTCCTAGTCACCGATGTGCCCGTAGCCAAGCAAGGCGCTCGTAGACACAGGGCACTGAGACGTTGTTAGGCGCCGAGAAGTCATCTTGGTGTTCGTAGACACCAAGGTACTTATGTGTACCCAGTTCTAATAGCCAGTAAGTGCTTTTTTGGTACGGAAGTATTCGTAACCACCGAGGTGCCCGTAGCCACCAAGATTCTCATAGGCACCGGAGTACTCATAGGCATAGAGGTGCTCGTAGGCACCGAGGCACTCGTTCTCACCGATCGGTGCTCGAGGGCAGCGAACTGCTCTGAGACAGACTGTCACTGAGATACTCGTTGCCACTGAGGCGCTTGGGTAGCACCGAGGTCCTCGGTTAGCACAGAGGTTCCCGTAGGCACCGAACATGCTCGTAGGCACCGAGGTACTTGCGTAAACCCAGTGCTATAATAGACAGCAAGTGATTTTTTGGTAGCGAAGTATTCGTAGCCACCGAGGTGCCGGTAGCCACCAAGGTGCTCGTAGGCACAGGGCACCGAGATGCTGTTAGGCACCGAGGAGTCACCTTGGTGTTCTTCGGCACCGATGTGTTCGTAGACACCAAGGTACTTATGTGTACCCAGTGCTAATAGACACCAAGTGACTTTTTTGTACCGAAATACTCGTAGCCACCGAGGATGTCGTCGCCACCAAGGATAGTGCTCGTACGCACCCGTTCTCACCGATCGGTGCTCGTAGGCACCGTGGTCCTCTTAATCACCAACGTGTTCGTAGACACCAAGTTACTTTGCGTGTAAACCCAGTGCTAATAGACACCAAGTGCTTAGAGGCACTCAGTGCTTATAGGCACCGAGGTACTCACTGCCACCAAGGTGCTCGGAGGGGGTCGTAAGCACCGAACGTGGTCGTAGGTACTGAGGTGTTCGTAGACACCAAGGTACCTGTGTAAACCCAGTGCTAATAGACACCAAGTGCTTACAAACACCCAGTGCTTATAAGCACCTAAGTACTCGTAGCCACCAAGGTGCTCGTACGCACCCGTTCTCAACGATCGGCGCTCGTAGTCACCGTGGTCGTCTTAGGCAACGAGGGGTGTTCTTCGGCACCGACGTGTTCGTAGACACCAAGGTACTTATATGTAGCCAGTGCTAATAAACAACAAGTGTTTTTAGGTACCGAAATACCCGTAGGCACCGTGGTGCTCGTAGTCACCGAGGAGGAACTCGTAGGCACAGAGGCGCTCTTGGGCACGTATTCGCTCGTAGGCACAGAGGCGCTCTTAGGCACGTATGCGCTTGATAGAAACAAAATGTGTATACTTGTGTATGAAATCTCAGCTTGACATCCTCCTGCTCTATAGATAGCAATACCTTTTGATTTTAAATGCTATGTAAGTGCTTACAGGCACCAAGTGGTTGTAAGCACCGAAGCCCTTGTAGTCACGCTTGTGCTCTTGGGCACCGAGACGCTGGTAGTCACCGTGTCCTCTTAGGCACCGAAGTGTTCGTAGACACCAAGGTACTTACTTATGTGTTCTACCCAGTTCTAATAGACACCAAGTGCTTTTTTGGTACCGAAGTACTCCTTGTCACCGATGTGCCCGTAGCCAAGCAAGGCGCTCGTAGACACAGGACACTGAGACGTTGTTAGGCGCCGAGAAGTCACCTTGGTGTTCTTCGGCACCGACCTGTTCGTAGACACCAAGGTACTTATGTGTACCCAGTGCTAATAGACACCAAGTGTTCATAGGCACCGAAGTACTCGTAGGCACCGAGGTACTTGTATAATGCACCCAGTGCTAATAGACACCAAGTGACCTTTTTGTACCGAAATACTCGTAGCCACCGAGGATGTCGTAGCCACCAAGGATAGTGCTCGTACGCACCCGTTCTCACCGATCGGCGCTCGTAGGCACCGACACGCTCGTAGTCACCGTGGTCCTCTTAGCCACCGAGGGGTGTTCTTCGGCACCGACGTGTTCGTAGACACCAAGGTACTTATATGTACCCAGTGCTAACAAACAGCAAGTGTTTATAGGTACCGAAGTACCTGCACCCACCGAGGTGCCCGTAGCCACCAAGATTCTTGTAGGCACCGGGGTACTCGTAGGCATCGAGGTGCTCGTGGGCACCGATCAGTGATCCTGGGCACCGAACTGCTCTGAGACAGACTGTCAATGAGATACTCGTTGCCACTGAGGCGCTTGGGTAGCACAGAGCTGCCCGTAGGCACCGAACGTGCTCGTAGGCACCGAGGTACTTGCGTAAACCCAGTGCTATAATAGACAACAAGTGATTTTTGGTACCGAAGTATTCGTAGCCACCGAGGTGCCCGTAGCCACCAAGGTGCTCGTAGGCACAGGGCACCCAGACGCTGTTAGGCACCGAGGAGTCACATTGGTGTTCTTCGGCACTGATGTGTTCATAGACACGAAGGTACCTGTGTAAACACAGTGCTAATAGACACCAAGTGCTTACAGGCACCCAGTGCTTATAGGCACCGAGGTACTCACAGCCACGAAGGTGCTCGGAGGGGGTCGTAGGCACCGAACGTGGTCGTAGGTACTGAGGTGTTCGTAGACACCAAGGTACCTGTGTAAACCCAGTGCTAATAGACACCATGTGCTTACAGACACCCAGTGCTTATAGGCACCTAGGTACTCGTTGCCACCACGTTGCTCGTACGCACCCGTTCTCACCGATCGGTGTTCGTAGTCACCGAGGCGGTCGTAGGCACCGAACTTGCTCGTCGTAGGCACCGAGGTGTTCGTACACACCAAGGTACTTGTGTAAACCCTGTGCTAATAGACACCCCGTGCATATAGGCACCGAGGTACTCACAGCCACCAAGGTCCTCGGAGGGACCCCGTAGCCACCAAGATGCTCGTAGCCACCGAGGTCCTCATAGGCGGAAGAGAGGTGGTCCTAGGCACCGAGCGACTCGTAGGCACAAAGGCGCTCTTAGGCACCTATGCGCTTGATAGTAACAAAATGTGCAGATGATATATCAGCTTGACATCCTCCTGCTTTATAGATAGCACTAGCTTTTGATTTGAAATGCTATGTAAGTGCTTACAGACACCCAGTCATCATAGCCACGAAAGTGCTTAAAGCCACCAAGTGGTTGTAAGCACCGAAGTAGTCGTAGGCAGCGAACTGCTCGTAGGCACCGATGCGCTTGAAGTCGCGCTGCGCTGCTGCTCTTGGACACCGTGGTGTTCGTAGTCACCAAGGTACTTGTGTATACCCATTGCTAATAGATACCAAGTGCTTATAGGTACCGTAGTACTCGTAGTCACCGAGGCGCTCGTTGCCACTGAGGCGCTCGTATGCGTAGGTACCACCGAGGCGGTCATAGGCACCGGACAAGGTGCTTGTAGGCTCTCAGTACTTATAGGCTTATAGGCACCAAGTGCTTCTACAGTCACCAATCCTCCGCTTATCATAGCCCTGACTGAAGTTGACGAAGAGAGTATTAAAGGGATGTTATTGAAGCTAAACGTAAAGAAATATGTAAGAATCCACATCTGTAACAATTAGCTTACATCCTCCTGTTTTCTAAGTAGCATTAACTTTGAAATTTAAGTGGACGTAATTCTTGTTCCAGACATGGGACGGACGAGAAATTAACAGATGTTTTAGAGTACCGTCAGGGGTATCCAAAAATGGTCACATTTACACTTCCAAATTGTTTTCTATGGCTAAAATTTTTTTAATTTTTAAAAAACGAGTTTGTTTTCACTTTTTTGAGCCATATTGCAACTGCCGTAGATTCAACAAAATTGCATAGTTTCACACGATATTGCCGTAAGTAGTAGCCACTTAGGAGATGTACAAGCACCGGCAACATTGTCTTCTCAACTCGTCTTGTGTCAGAGATAACGTGAGTGGAAATGTCCTTTTCATATTAAGATGTCTGGGACGAGTTTGGCAGGGGTATGTCCCCCCCGGGTTTCATTTCACATCAGCTAAATTTTAACATGTGACCCCCCTGAAGGTATACTCCAACGCCTGGTAAGTGAATAGTCCGTTTAAAAAAATTCGGAAAAGTTATAATAACATATATATGTCATATATGTAAAGGCATAACTAGGAACTCTGTAAGTACTAGAAAATGGTCTATATTTTGTAAGGGAAAGCCCATGTATATTCAGAATCAGGTTACACTGTGAAGTGTTAATAACTGGCTTGTGGCAGCCAAGCGTTCATAGCGACGTTGCTTTTTGATCCTTCGATGTCGGCTCTTCCTATCATTGCGAAGCAGAATTCGCCAAGCGTCGGATTGTTCACCCGCCAATAGGGAACGTGAGCTGGGTTTAGACCGTCGTGAGACAGGTTAGTTTTACCCTACTGTTGAAATGTTGTTGCAATAGTAATTCTGCTCAGTACGAGAGGAACCGCAGATTCAGACAATTGGCATTTGCACTTGGCTGAAAAGCCAATGGTGCGAAGCTACCATCTGTTGGATTATGACTGAACGCCTCTAAGTCAGAATCCGTGCTAGAACGCAACGATGCATTGTCCCGGACATTCGTTGGCGAACGAAGATAGAAGCTGTATTGCTTCCTGCGTCACAACGTGCTTTCTCGAGTAGAACACACTCCGAAACACTAAACAGACTCAAATATACATTTGCTGGGGCTAAATCATTTGCAGACGACTTAAATAGAGAACGGGGTATTGTAAGCAGAAGAGTAGCCTTGTTGCTACGATCTACTAAGATTAATCCCTTGTTCTTTGATTTTTTACATCCATTTTCATTTTCCTGCCGAAAAACATTCTCCTTGATTAAATTTCTTTCTACTTATTCGTTTCTTGTTGTTTCGTTTGAGTGCGATCTTTAGAAAATGAAATAAAATCTTTCGTAAATAGATTTCGGTTTATTTTGGAAAACATATCATTGTCGACGTAGTCGTGAAATACCAGTGCAACGCTGCGCTTCTGCGACAGATACGAAGAGGCTCGTAACGGTTCTGTGTGTTTCTCCGATTTCTTAGAGCATCCTCCTTATTGCAGGAAGTTCTTTTGAAAACGACGTAGCTTTTATTTTGGTTCCGCGCAGATCGTTTATGCCAGTTAAAACCGAGAGGAAAGGATGGGGGGGGGGGGGAGGAAAGGATGGGGGGGGGTGTTCTATTATTATAAAGTACGCATTCTTTTCAGCGGAACACGCACGGACGTTTCATGTACTATTTAGGGGTTATTTTTGCTACCGATGTGGGGGTCGGCGTTGATGAATGCTGGCGAGGTTGAGCAATGCTGTTGTTAGGGGTGGCGTTGAAATTGAGATTTCAATAGAATACAATTGCTGCGCATTCATTGCTTGGTATATTAGCCAAGCAGTGCTGTGTGATGCTGAAGCTCTTGTATGGTTAGCCCTAACAACAACTTGCTATTATAACAACCCGAGACAGTCATTACCAACGACTGCACATTCGCAAACGACTCGTCAATTACTACTAGGCGTTTTCGAGTGACGCACACCGGCAGTTTTTACTGAACGGTGGGCTCCTTGCTCTGCTTCCCCTGTTTTCTTTTCCCTATTACCTGTTAAACTGTAATTGTTTCCCCTAAAAAAACCCCCAATATACACAACTTTTAACGGCGGATCTCTTGGCTCGTGCATCGATGAAGAACGCAGCTAAATGCGAAACGTAGTGTGAATTGCAGATTTCAGTGAATCATCGAATTTTTGAACGCAAATGGCGCTTTCGGTTATGCCAAGAGCATGTCTGTTTGAGTGTTGCTACTAAATCGTGCATCGTTTCTTGCACGACCTTTGGAGTCTCATGGTGTTTCGCCGTGTCCCCCTAAATAGATTAGCTTTCAAGTACATCGCGTAGCCAAAATGTTCGCAGACTTCGCGTGTGCTGCATTGCTTTCCCATCGTGGCTATTTGACCTCAGATCAGGCAAGACTACCCGCTGAACTTAAGCATATCAGTAAGCGGAGGAAAAGAAACTAACCAGGATTTCCTCAGTAATGGCGAATGAAGAGGAATCGGCTCAAATTTGTAATCGTCGTTGATTGCAACGGCGAATTGTAGTCTCGAGAAGTACTACTCTCCTGGCAAATCGACTTTGTCTAAGTTGCTTGGAACAGCACGTCGTAGAGGGTGACAACCCCGTACGTGGCAAGGTTCGAATGCCGACGAGGTTCTTTCGAAGAGTCGGGTTGTTTGGGAATGCAGCCCTAAATTGGTGGTAAACTCCATCTAAAGCTAAATACCGGCACGAGACCGATAGCGAACAAGTACCGTGAGGGAAAGATGAAAAGAACTTTGAAAAGAGAGTTAAAGAGTACGTGAAACCGTTAAAAGGGAAGCGAATGAAACCAGCAATTTGCCTTGCCGGATTCAGTCGCCTGCGCTCGATCACGTGCTTATTCGCGATTTTTTTAGACGCGACTCGCACAATTGGCCGAACGAAGGCGGCGCACTTCTGGTAGGTGAGTGTCAGCATCAGATGGTCACGGGTTAGAAATTTGCGATGAAGGTAGATCCTTCGGGATTGTTCAGCGTCGCAAACAAATCACCCGAGGCCACCTGAGGTCTGTCGCAATGCGTGCCTTCCCGAGGGTTGGCTGGTGTCCTGTCCTGTTGATGCGGTTGTCGACTGCGGCGGACGGCTATGCCAGTGCGTCCAAACCGCTGCCCGTCTCCAGATCGGGGTGCACACACCACGTGTTGACGATGCTGACGAAAATACGGTTCCATCCGACCCGTCTTGAAACACGGACCAAGGAGTCTAACATGTGCGCGAGTCTGTGGGTGATCGAAACCCGGTGGCGAAATGAAAGTGAAGGGAACCTTTTGGTTGCTGAGGTGAGAAGCCCGGCCGTCGTGGCCAAGCCGTATCATCGACCGACCTGTTCTAATCTTAGAAAGGTTTGAGTAAGAGCGTACCTGTTGGGACCCGAAAGATGGTGAACTATGCCTGAATAGAGTGAAGCCAGCGGAAACACTGGTGAAAGCTCGTAGCGATTCTGACGTGCAAATCGATCGTCAAATTTGGGTATAGCGGCGAAAGACTAATCGAACCATCTAGTAGCTGGTTCCCTCCGAAGTTTCCCACAGGATAGCTGGGACTCCGATGCAGTTTTATCGGGTAAAGCGAATGACTAGAGGTCTTAGGGTCGAAATGACTTTAACCTATTCTCAAACTTTAAATTGGTAAGAAGTCCGACTTGCTCGAATGAAGCCGGACAATGGAATGCGAGTCCTTAGTGGGCCATTTTTGGTAAGCAGAACTGGCGATGCGGGATGAACCGAACGTCGGGTTAAGGTGCCCAAGTCGACGCTCATCAGATCCCACAAAAGGTGTTGGTCGATATTGACAGCAGGACGGTGGCCATGGAAGTCGGAAACCGCTAAGGAGTGTGTAACAACTCACCTGCCGAATCGACTAGCCCTGAAAATGGATGGCGCTCAAGCGTCGCACCCATACTCGACCGTCGGAGCAAAAGCCCTAGTTTCGACGAGTAGGAGGGCGCGGAGGTCGTGACGCAGCCTTTGACGCGAGTCAGGGTGAAACGTCCTCTGGTGCAGATCTTGGTGGCAGTAGCAAATATTCAAATGAGAACTTTGAAGACTGAAGCGGAGAAAGGTTCCATGTGAACAGCAGTTGGACATGGGTGAGTCGATCCTAAGACATAGGAAAGTTCCGTTGTAAAGCGCCCACTATCGGGGGCCGCCTATCGAAAGGGAATCGGGTTAATATTCCCGAACCAGAACAGGGATATGGCCACTTTTGGCCCACAGCGGTAACGCAAACGAACTCGGAAACGTCGGCGAGGGTCCCGGGAAGAGTTCTCTCTTCTTTTTAACGGACTGTCACCCTGGAATCGGTTTAGCCGGGGATAGGGTTTCACGTTCGGTAAAGCTCCACAGATCTTGTGGGGTCCGGTGCGCCTTCGACGGCCCTTGAAAATCCGGGGGAGTTGTTCATTTTCTTGTCTGGTCGTACTCATAACCGCAGCAGGTCTCCAAGGTGAGCAGCCTCTAGTCGATAGAACAATGTAGGTAAGGGAAGTCGGCAAAATAGATCCGTAACTTCGGGACAAGGATTGGCTCTAAGGGTTGGGCATGTCGGGCTGGGACTGGAGGCGCGCGGACCCGTCCTGGGCTGGTCAGGACCCTTCGGGGTCTCGGCCGGAACGGGAAGGGGCTTCACGTCGATGGACTCAGCTGTGATCGCCAGGTCAATTCGGCATGCGATTAACAACCGACTTAGAACTGGAACGGACAAGGGGAATCCGACTGTTTAATTAAAACAAAGCATTGCGATGGCTGGTGACCGGTGTTGACGCAATGTGATTTCTGCCCAGTGCTCTGAATGTCAAAGTGAAGTAATTCACCCAAGCGCGGGTAAACGGCGGGAGTAACTATGACTCTCTTAAGGTAGCCAAATGCCTCGTCATCTAATTAGTGACGCGCATGAATGGATTAACGAGATTCCCACTGTCCCTATCTACTATCTAGCGAAACCACAGCCAAGGGAACGGGCTTGGCGGCAACAGCGGGGAAAGAAGACCCTGTTGAGCTTGACTCTAGTCTGACTCTGTGAAAAAACACGAGAGGTGTAGAATAAGTGGGAGGAGCAATCCGCCGGTGAAATACCACTACTCTCGTCGTTTTTTTACTTACTCGGTGAAGCGGAACTGGACGTTACGCGTCCACATGTTGGTTTTAAGATCGCTCGTCTGCCGGTCGATCCGGGCCGAAGACACTGTCAGGTTGGGAGTTTGGCTGGGGCGGCACTACTGCCAAATGATAACGCAGGTGTCCTAAGGTGAGCTCAATGAGAACGGAAATCTCATGTAGAACAAAAGGGTAAAAGCTCACTTGATTTTGATTTTCAGTATGAATACAAACTGTGAAAGCATGGCCTATCGATCCTTTATCTCTTACGAGTTTTAAGCTAGAGGTGTCCGAAAAGTTACCACAGGGATAACCCTGGAGTCTTTGGAATGTCAATATTTTAAATCCCAACCCTTCCCACCCTAATCCTCTGTACCTGTTAGCAGTTAGGTGGCCGGTTACGATAAGCCAGTTGATTTCATGATGTCATGTTTGTTTCTGGTGTATCCTTCTAATTTGAAATTCTGTAAACAGTGTACACGCTGCCTTGAAATCACGTTGTCTAATATGTAACTGTGCTTCATTGTGTCAGAATTAGTTCTTTCGTTTACATCCTCCTGTTCCGGGATAGGAATACGTATTCATTTGAAATTGGGATTACGGTTCACCGCCTGTTTACGTAGCCTTGCGTTAGTTAGGGTTGAGAAACAGTATTTATGTCAGGAAATCTGTATATGAAATTTCACGTTCACATCCTCCTGCCTTATATATGGAGTAGCTTTAAGAGGCGCTCTTAGACACCCATTCGCTCCTAGTCACCGAGGTGCTCATAGGCACCGATGCGCTTGATAGAAACGAAATGTATATTTGAAATCTCCCGTTGACATCCTCCTGCCGTGTAGATACCAATTGATTTTGATTTGAAATGCTATGTAAATGCGTACAGGAACCAAAGTGATTTACAGGCACGAAGTAGTTGTAAGCACCGAAGTGCTGGTAGCCACCGATGCGTGTATTACCAATTGCTTACGGACACCAAGTGCTCACAGACAGCAAGTGCTTACAGACAGCAAGTGCTTACAGACACCAAATGCTTACAGGCACGCAGTGCTTATAGGCACCGAGGTGCTGGTAAGCACCGAGGTGCCCGTAAGCACCGAGGTGCCCGTACGTAGACACCGACGCGTTCGTAGATACGGAGGCCGTGCTAGGAACCGACGTGCTCGTAGGCATCGAGGTTCTCGAAAGCACCGAGGTACTCGAAGGCACCGAGGTGCTCGTAAGCACCGAGGTACTCGTAAGCACCGAGGTACCCGTACGTAGACACCGACGCGCTCGTAAACACGGATGGATGCGCTCGTAGGTACGGAGGCCGTGCTAGGAACCGACGTGCTCGTAGGCATTGAGGTTCTCGACAGCACCGAGGTACTCGAAGGCACCGAGGTGCTCGTAAGCACCGAGGTACCCGTACGTATACACAGACGCGCTCGTAACGAGGTGCTCGTAAGCACCGAGGTACCCGTACGTAGACACCGACGCGCTCGTAAACACGGATGGATGCGCTCGTAGGTACGGAGGCCGTGCTAGGAACCGACGTGCTCGTAGGCATTGAGGTTCTCGACAGCACCGAGGTACTCGAAGGCACCGAGGTGCTCGTAAGCACCGAGGTACCCGTACGTAGACACAGACGCGCTCGTAACGAGGTGCTCGTAAGCACCGAGGTACCCGTACGTAGACACCGACGCGCTCGTAAACACGGATGGATGCGCTCGTAGGTACGGAGGCCGTCCTAGGCACCGACGTGCTCGTAGGCACCGAAGTTCTCGAAGGCACCGAGATACTCGAAGGCACCGGGGTACTCGAAGGCACCGAGGTACCCGTACGTAGACACCGACGCGGTCGTAAACACGGATGGATGCGCTCGTGGGTACGGAGGACGTCCTAGGCACCGATATGCTCGTAGGCACCGAAGTTCTCGAAGGCACCGAGGTGCTCGAGAAGGCACCGAAGTGCTCGTAAGCACCGAGGTGCCCGTACGTAGACACCGACGCGTTCGTAGATACGGAGGCCGTGCTAGGCACCGACGTCCTCGTAGGCATCGAGGTTCTCGAAGGCACCGAGGTGCTCCTAAGCACCGAGGTACCCGTACGTAGACACAGACGCGTGCGTAGGTACGGAGGCCGTCCTAGGCACCAACGTGCTCGTCGGCACCGAAGTTCTCGAAGGCACCGAGGTGATCGTAAGCACCGAGGAACCCGAAGGCACCGTGGTGCTCGTAAGCACCGAGGTACACGTACGTAGACACAGACGCGTAGGTACGGAGGCCGTCCTAGGCACCGACGTGCTCGTAGGCATCGAAGTTCTCGAAGGCACTGGGGTACTCGAAGGCACCGAGGTGCTCGTAAGCACCGAGGTACCCGTACGTAGACACCGACGCGCTCGTAAACACCGATGGATGCGCTCGTGGGTACGGAGGCCGTCCTAGTCACCGACGTGCTCGTAGGCACCGAAGTTCTCGAAGGCACCGAGATACTCGAAGGCACGGGGTACTCGAAGGCACCGAGGTGCTGGTAAGCACCGAGGTACCCGTACGTAGACACCGACGCGCTCGTAAACACGGATGGATGCGCTCGTCGGTACGGAGGACGTCCTAGGCACCAACGTGCTCGTAGGCACCGAAGTTCTCGAAGGCACCGAGGTACTCGAAGGCACCGAGGTACCCGTACGTAGACACCGAAGCGCTCGTAAACACGGATGGATGCGCTCGTGGGTACGGAGGCCGTCCTAGGCACCGACGTGCTCGTAGGCACCGAAGTTCTCGAAGGCACCGAGGTGCTCGAGAAGGCACCGACGTGCTCGTAAGCACCGAGGTGCCCGTACGTAGACACCGACACGCTCTTAGGTACGGAGGCCGTTCTAGGCACCGACGTGCTCGTAGGCACCGAGCGAGGTTCTCGAAGGCACCGAAGGTGCTCGTAAGCACCGAAGTGCCCGTACGTAGACACCGACGCGTTCGTAGATACGGAGGCCGTGCTAGGCACCGACGTGCTCGT
Organism: Paragorgia papillata; assembly: GCA_035771165.1. NCBI lineage: Eukaryota > Metazoa > Cnidaria > Anthozoa > Scleralcyonacea > Coralliidae > Paragorgia > Paragorgia papillata. Next base: position 1,270,511 of record JAWNZC010000001.1, on the reverse strand, counting down.
AGGAATCGAGGTTCTCGAAGGCACCGAGGTGCTCGTAAGCACCGAGGTACACGTACGTAGACATAGACGCGCTCGTAAACACGGATGGATGCGCTCGTAGGTACGGAGGCCGTCCTAGGCACCGAGGTGCTCGTAAGCACCGAGGTACCCGTACGTAGACACCGACGCGCTCGTAAACACCGATGGATGCGCTCGTGGGTACGGAGGCCGTCCTAGGCACCGACGTGCTCGTAGGCATCGAAGTTCTCGAAGGCACCGAGATACTCGAACGCACCAAGGTGCTCGAAGACACCGTGTACGTAGACACCGACGCGCTCGTAGATACGGAGGCCGTCATAGGCACCGACGTGCTCCGTAGGCACCGAGGTTCACGAAGGCACCGAGGTTCACGATGTTTACTTTAGGGGAGGATGTTTTACAGGAACAATAATATTATGCGTATGCATTTTTGTGAGAAGGATTAAATCGTTTGCATTGTTTAATGCGGCCTAGTGAAAAAAAGGGTTACCCCCAACACGTACGCGCGAGCATCAAGGTCAAACGTTTAAGATTGAAAGTACGTTTAGTTATTTATGCCCTAGTCAAAAGGTGATGTGTGTCAAAAGATGCGTGTGCATCGGGTGCACGTTGATATAACCATGTTCACGTTTGCATTTAGCGAACGAGCGGCTCTCTCCTGCGAAGAGCTTGTGTCCACTCAGTCTAATATAAAGGACTGGGTGGCTAATCAATCCTTACTTGCAGCCAGCGGCTGAATTGCGCAGGTCGCAGATCAACGTGGCCGTTTCGAGGCATATCAAAGGCGCTCCAAGCACCCGCCAACGACACATAGTTCACACCACGGATCACAGCTAAGATGTTAGGTGTTGATTTTACGGAGGGAGGGGAGGAAAACCGGAGAACCCGGCGAAAAACCCTCGAAGCACAGGAAAGATCAACTACAAACTCTACTCACGAGAGCCCAAAGCCCGACAACGGGGTCATTCCCAAGCGGTCACCCATCCAAGTACTAGTACTAACCGGGCTTAACTTTTTGGTGAGAGGCAGTGCGCTAACAGCACACGCCACCCGTGCTTTCCTCTATGAGCACGTGAACCATCTATCGCTCGTGAACCATGTAATAACGTTTTCTCAGTTTTCATGCCTTAATTATATAAGCATAGAAACCTCGTTATATACTACCAATTACTTATGTGACTTGGGTTCCCTGTGTCATTTTATTTTCTCACTTTTCACTTTTTTTCACTTTCCACTTTTTTTCACTTTTTCTTTTTTCACTTTGTTTTCTCTTATTCACTTCACTTTTCCGCTTCACTTCGCTTCACTTCACTTTTTCAGAAAATGTCTATCTGAATTTTGTTTACATCCTCCTGTTTTTAATGTAAGTAATAGTTCATTTTTGCATTTCTATACCGAAATAGGAATGACATCATTACGTCCAGCTTGACGCTGCTCACGTCCTGTTTTGCAAGGTAAGAGACAATGTCTCCAGCTATGACAAAGCGCATTGAAATGTTTCGAATTGCATATTGTGTTTATGTGGGGACAGTTTCAAAGTCCGTTTTCGTTTTCACATGTCTGGAGCTCTGTTCAAGTGTTGACCACACCCCCCGGTTTACTTCGCCTCGCCTTAAATTTCACGGAGAGGTTACTAAGTACATCATCTTTAAGAGTTACGTATTGCAAACTTCATTTGAAATGTGGCAGAAAAGTTACTATAACTAATATATGTCATTACATGTCAGGTCATCTCTAAGGTACCTGTAAGTACTTGAAAAAGTTTTTTTTTTCGTAAGTCACTCCCTACGTATGGTCAATATTAGGTTACACTGTGAAGTTTTAATAACTGGCTTGTGGCAGCCAAGCGTTCATAGCGACGTTGCTTTTTGATCCTTCGATGTCGGCTCTTCCTATCATTGCGAAGCAGAATTCGCCAAGCGTCGGATTGTTCACCCGCCAATAGGGAACGTGAGCTGGGTTTAGACCGTCGTGAGACAGGTTAGTTTTACCCTACTGTTGAAATGTTGTTGCAATAGTAATTCTGCTCAGTACGAGAGGAACCGCAGATTCAGACAATTGGCATTTGCACTTGGCTGAAAAGCCAATGGTGCGAAGCTACCATCTGTTGGATTATGACTGAACGCCTCTAAGTCAGAATCCGTGCTAGAACGCAACGATGCATTGTCCCGGACATTCGTTGGCGAACGAAGATAGAAGCTGTATTGCTTCCTGCGTCACAACGTGCTTTCTCGAGTAGAACACACTCCGAAACACTAAACAGACTCAAATATACATTTGCTGGGGCTAAATCATTTGCAGACGACTTAAATAGAGAACGGGGTATTGTAAGCAGAAGAGTAGCCTTGTTGCTACGATCTACTAAGATTAATCCCTTGTTCTTTGATTTTTTACATCCATTTTCATTTTCCTGCCGAAAAACATTCTCCTTGATTAAATTTCTTTCTACTTATTCGTTTCTTGTTGTTTCGTTTGAGTGCGATCTTTAGAAAATGAAATAAAATCTTTCGTAAATAGATTTCGGTTTATTTTGGAAAACATATCATTGTCGACGTAGTCGTGAAATACCAGTGCAACGCTGCGCTTCTGCGACAGATACGAAGAGGCTCGTAACGGTTCTGTGTGTTTCTCCGATTTCTTAGAGCATCCTCCTTATTGCAGGAAGTTCTTTTGAAAACGACGTAGCTTTTATTTTGGTTCCGCGCAGATCGTTTATGCCAGTTAAAACCGAGAGGAAAGGATGGGGGGGGGGGGGAGGGAAGGTTGGGGGGGGGGTGTTCTATTATTATAAAGTACGCATTCTTTTCAGCGGAACACGCACGGACGTTTCATGTACTATTTAGGGGTTATTTTTGCTACCGATGTGGGGGTCGGCGTTGATGAATGCTGGCGAGGTTGAGCAATGCTGTTGTTAGGGGTGGCGTTGAAATTGAGATTTCAATAGAATACAATTGCTGCGCATTCATTGCTTGGTATATTAGCCAAGCAGTGCT
>JAWNZC010000001.1:1205000-1242500 GCA_035771165.1 Paragorgia papillata | reverse complement strand
GTAGGTGAGTGTCAGCATCAGATGGTCACGGGTTAGAAATTTGCGATGAAGGTAGATCCTTCGGGATTGTTCAGCGTCGCAAACAAATCACCCGAGGCCACCTGAGGTCTGTCGCAATGCGTGCCTTCCCGAGGGTTGGCTGGTGTCCTGTCCTGTTGATGCGGTTGTCGACTGCGGCGGACGGCTATGCCAGTGCGTCCAAACCGCTGCCCGTCTCCAGATCGGGGTGCACACACCACGTGTTGACGATGCTGACGAAAATACGGTTCCATCCGACCCGTCTTGAAACACGGACCAAGGAGTCTAACATGTGCGCGAGTCTATGGGTGATCGAAACCCGGTGGCGAAATGAAAGTGAAGGGAACCTTTTGGTTGCTGAGGTGAGAAGCCCGGCCGTCGTGGCCAAGCCGTATCATCGACCGACCTGTTCTAATCTTAGAAAGGTTTGAGTAAGAGCGTACCTGTTGGGACCCGAAAGATGGTGAACTATGCCTGAATAGAGTGAAGCCAGCGGAAACACTGGTGAAAGCTCGTAGCGATTCTGACGTGCAAATCGATCGTCAAATTTGGGTATAGCGGCGAAAGACTAATCGAACCATCTAGTAGCTGGTTCCCTCCGAAGTTTCCCACAGGATAGCTGGGACTCCGATGCAGTTTTATCGGGTAAAGCGAATGACTAGAGGTCTTAGGGTCGAAATGACTTTAACCTATTCTCAAACTTTAAATTGGTAAGAAGTCCGACTTGCTCGAATGAAGCCGGACAATGGAATGCGAGTCCTTAGTGGGCCATTTTTGGTAAGCAGAACTGGCGATGCGGGATGAACCGAACGTCGGGTTAAGGTGCCCAAGTCGACGCTCATCAGATCCCACAAAAGGTGTTGGTCGATATTGACAGCAGGACGGTGGCCATGGAAGTCGGAAACCGCTAAGGAGTGTGTAACAACTCACCTGCCGAATCGACTAGCCCTGAAAATGGATGGCGCTCAAGCGTCGCACCCATACTCGACCGTCGGAGCAAAAGCCCTAGTTTCGACGAGTAGGAGGGCGCGGAGGTCGTGACGCAGCCTTTGACGCGAGTCAGGGTGAAACGTCCTCTGGTGCAGATCTTGGTGGCAGTAGCAAATATTCAAATGAGGAACTTTGAAGACTGAAGCGGAGAAAGGTTCCATGTGAACAGCAGTTGGACATGGGTGAGTCGATCCTAAGACATAGGAAAGTTCCGTTGTAAAGCGCCCACTTTCGGGGGCCGCCTATCGAAAGGGAATCGGGTTAATATTCCCGAACCAGAACAGGGATATGGCCACTTTTGGCCCACAGCGGTAACGCAAACGAACTCGGAAACGTCGGCGAGGGTCCCGGGAAGAGTTCTCTCTTCTTTTTAACGGACTGTCACCCTGGAATCGGTTTAGCCGGGGATAGGGTTTCACGTTCGGTAAAGCTCCACAGATCTTGTGGGGTCCGGTGCGCCTTCGACGGCCCTTGAAAATCCGGGGGAGTTGTTCATTTTCTTGTCTGGTCGTACTCATAACCGCAGCAGGTCTCCAAGGTGAGCAGCCTCTAGTCGATAGAACAATGTAGGTAAGGGAAGTCGGCAAAATAGATCCGTAACTTCGGGACAAGGATTGGCTCTAAGGGTTGGGCATGTCGGGCTGGGACTGGAGGCGCGCGGACCCGTCCTGGGCTGGTCAGGACCCTTCGGGGTCTCGGCCGGAACGGGAAGGGGCTTCACGTCGATGGACTCAGCTGTGATCGCCAGGTCAATTCGGCATGCGATTAACAACCGACTTAGAACTGGAACGGACAAGGGGAATCCGACTGTTTAATTAAAACAAAGCATTGCGATGGCTGGTGACCGGTGTTGACGCAATGTGATTTCTGCCCAGTGCTCTGAATGTCAAAGTGAAGTAATTCACCCAAGCGCGGGTAAACGGCGGGAGTAACTATGACTCTCTTAAGGTAGCCAAATGCCTCGTCATCTAATTAGTGACGCGCATGAATGGATTAACGAGATTCCCACTGTCCCTATCTACTATCTAGCGAAACCACAGCCAAGGGAACGGGCTTGGCGGCAACAGCGGGGAAAGAAGACCCTGTTGAGCTTGACTCTAGTCTGACTCTGTGAAAAAACACGAGAGGTGTAGAATAAGTGGGAGGAGCAATCCGCCGGTGAAATACCACTACTCTCGTCGTTTTTTTTACTTACTCGGTGAAGCGGAACTGGACGTTACGCGTCCACATGTTGGTTTTAAGATCGCTCGTCTGCCGGTCGATCCGGGCCGAAGACACTGTCAGGTTGGGAGTTTGGCTGGGGCGGCACTACTGCCAAATGATAACGCAGGTGTCCTAAGGTGAGCTCAATGAGAACGGAAATCTCATGTAGAACAAAAGGGTAAAAGCTCACTTGATTTTGATTTTCAGTATGAATACAAACTGTGAAAGCATGGCCTATCGATCCTTTATCTCTTACGAGTTTTAAGCTAGAGGTGTCCGAAAAGTTACCACAGGGATAACCCACAGACTGTGATAAAACTTGAAGGTTAATGGCCCAACCCACCCTACCCTGCCCTTTGGAAATTGATGGCCAAACTTGCTTTAGTCAAAGTTAGGCGTGGCAACACATCCTCCTCTTTTTAACAATTTATATCGTGACTTTGTAAGAAGATATTTACACGCAAATTTACTTAGGATTGGTTGCACCGTTCTTTGGCGGTGGCGGAAGGTGGGGCGTTTCGTTCTCGTTTCTGTCACTCTCACTTGACTCTCATGTCAAGGTCAAGGAGGCGAAGAAGGCCATCATACAATGTAAAGAAACACAGTGCTCAAAGGCCATCCCATGAATTGTGATTGGGACGGTCGTGATTCCGTCATATATCAAACGACAAATAGAGGAGGAGGTAGTTCATGTAATAGGGGTAACCTGTAGGGTTATCGCAACCTGAAATCCAGTTCCTCGTTAGAAGTTGGGTATGTCCGCTCGTATTAATTGGTGTTACAGTTTTGTCATGTCTTGAAGCCAAAACAAAGTATGTGAAGATGGACAGTTCCTCTCTGCTGGAACTCAAAACGATAAAAAGTAAGTTTTAACTTTTTAGGTATAGGGCTATGCGGCTTGAAATTGAAAATGTGCTTCGTCCAACGATTGCTGTTACTTCCACAAAGATATCCTCTATAACTGTTTGTTCCAGAACAGCAATGTGCTGCGTTTCAAAGTCAGCGAGAGTTGAGAGAGTCCGTCCTTTACCAGTATTTTCCTGAACTTTTTTGCTCGAGAACCCCACTTACTTCGGGAAAGGAAAATGGAAATTGACTTTAATTTAAGTTGGCGATTACATGGACTGCGTTGGCCCGGGTAACCGGGAAAGAGATAGCTCGATTTAACCGGGCCTGCCCGCTTTAAATATCTCAAACGCATATGATGTTTCAAAAATTCGATTACATTGCACGGGAAGCCGGCTAAGCACGGGATCCCCGTGTTTCTCGCAACGAGGCTAGTCCCCCGTTAACCGGGATGAGAATTGTTCAATGTGATCGTTTTCAATCCCGGGCTTATACAAAATAAATAATAGACTAAATTAGTGTAAAACTGAAGTAAAAAACTAACGTGAGACTTTGCCCTTATTTACTTGATTATTGCGAATTTCGGCCTGAAATCATCCCCGGCTTACCGGGGCCAGCCGCCCGCTCCGTGCAATTGTTTCGTAAAAACTCCATCGCGGTCCATGTAAATCGGGCCCCTTTTTTTTTTACCTTAGCGTTACAAAGAGACAGATTATCGAGTAAGCATGCTGTGTTGCCATTTTTCGTGTTCTAAGTTAAGTACGCACGAGCTGGGCGAACGAAATTCAAATTGACGTGCACTGTTTACGTCTTTGTACCAACCACCTTACCTTATCGTAACTGAGATATAAAATGCAGCAAGTCAAAAGTAGAAAGAAAGTAACAATCTCCCAAACACTCGGACATGACCCCCTACCCCTCCATTACGCCCCGCCATTACGCCCTACTTGGCCACCATAACATCATTGCTTTCGCAAGCCGCCCGTAAATGGGTGGGTAGAGGAGGGCTGAAGCCAAAAAAAAAAGGTCACTCGATACGGTTTTGTCTTTTTCCAGATCGGAAACAAGTATTTTAATATTGGTGGTAATCCCCTCTCATGTCGAACCCGAAGGCTTGTTCACCGAAAGTTCAATGAAATGAGCTAAAGCCGGAAAAAAAGAGTCTTCCCTATTGCATAGCATAGGTCGGCCAAATTAGACTTGAAAAGATCCGACAACAAATTTCAAAAATAAACTGTATTTTGGGCACGCGTTCTGCCAATGTCGGACATAGGAGCCCCCGCAGACCAACAAGGTCCAGGGTTGGACCTATAAACACGGCGTTAAAACAATGGGCGTGTATATGAATCCGTTTACGTTGATAGCGTGTTCACTGTTAACGTTTTCTCAGCTTTCATTTTCATGCCTTATCATTATAAGCATAGAAACGTCCTTATAAGAACAAATTACATAAATGACTTGGGTTACCTGTGTCATGTAATCGTTTCATAGATAAACCCATCCCGGTTAACTGGGCTAAGCCCACTTTATATATCACAAAAAACGCATGTTGTTTTTAACATTTCCATTACATAGCACGGCAAGCGGGCTATATAGCCCGCTTCGCGGGGATACCGGTTGTGGCAAGCGGGCTAGCCCTAGCCTAACCGGGATGAAAAATATCCATGTAATCGTTTTCACCCCGGCGTGGCCGGGTATGCTTTCCTCGGTAAGCTACTAAAGACTTTAACAATCTTTTTTATTATTAACCGATAGATAGAGGCTAACAAAATAAATAATAGACTTGATTAGTGTAAAAACCTGCAGACGCGTAACTCTTTGTCCTTACTTACTGCGAATTTCGGCTGAAATCATCCCGGTTTACCGGGGCTAGGCGCGCTTCCGTTTAATTCGTTTCGTAAAACTCATCTCGGTTAACCGCGTAGCTCGGTCCATGTAAATGGCACATCCTTAGCGTTACAAAGACATCTGGCCAAACCGAATTGGGCTACACAGCATCGAGTAGGATGCTGTGTTGCCATTGCCAAGTAAGGGGCCGGAGAACGTTTTCGTGTTCTAAGTAGTGTGCACGAGCTGGGCGAACAAATTCAAATGGACGTGCACTGTTTATATAGCACCACTTACGACTTTGTACAACCACCCTATCGTACTGATATAATGCAGCAAGTCATAAGCTCGGTTAACTGGGCTAGTAGCCCGGTTTATATATCAAAAAACGCATGATGTTTTAACATTCGATTACATCGCATGGCACAAGCGGGCTTAAGTCCGGTTTGCCGGGAACCCCAGCTTGTCGCAACCGGGCTAGCCCTGTTAACCGGGATGAAAAAATGTCCATGTAATTGTTTTAATCCTGGCAAGCCGGGTATGCTTTCCTGGCTCAGATGCTAAGACTTTTAACAATCTTTTTTTTTATTAACCGATGGGCTCTTTGCAAAATAAATAATAGACTTAATTAGTTTAAAAAACTGAACTAAAAACAAGATTAAAAATGTAACTTTGCCCTTACTTTGATTATTGCGAATTTCGGCCTGAAATCATCCCGGCTTTACCCGGGGCTATAGCCCGCTCCATGTAATCGTTTCATACATAAACCCTTCCCGGTTAACCGGGGGCTAGCCCACTTTATATATCACAAAAAACGCATGTTATGTTGTTTTAACATTTCCATTAATTAACATAGCATGGCAACCGGGCTAGCCCTAGCCGGGATGAAAAATATCCATGTAATCGTTTTCACCCACCCCGGGGCGTGGCTGAGTATGCTTTCCTCGGTAAGCTACTAAAAGACTTTAACCAATCTTTTTATTAAACGATAGGATAGAGGCTAACAAAATAAATAATAGACTGATTAGTGTAAAAACCTGAAGAGTAAAAAAACTAACGCGTAACTCTTTGTCCTTATTTACTTGATTATTGCGAATTTCGGCCTGAAATCATCCCGGCTTTACCCGGGGCTAGGCCCGCTCCACCATGTAATCGTTTCGTTAAAAACTCCATCTCGGTTAACCGGGCCATGTAAATCGGGCCCCCTTTTACCTTAGCGTTCGTTACAAAGGAGACAGATTATCTTGGCCAACCGAATTGGGCTACAGCATCGAGTAGGATGCTGTGTTGCCATTTTTCGTGTTCTAAAGTTAGTACGCACGAGCTGGGCGAAACGAAATTCAAATTGACGTGCACAGTTTACGTCTTTTTGTACCAACCACCCTATCGTAATATTGATATATAAAATGCAGCAAGTCAAAAAGTAGAGAGAGAGTAAAAATCTCCCAAACACTCGGACATGACCCTACCCGCCGCCATAACGAACTTTCACGAGATTGTCCTTGCCACCCAACCATAACATGCTTTCGCAAGCCGTCCCTAAATGGGTTGGTAGAGGAGGGCTGAGGCCAAAAAAAAAAGGTCACTCGATACGTTTTTGTCTTTTTCCAGATCGGAACGAACAAGTATTTTAATATTGGTGGTAATTCATCATCCCTCATGTCGAACCCAAAGGCTTGGCTTGTTCACCGAAATCCAATGAAATGAGCTAAAACAGGGAAAAAGAGTCTTCCCTATTGCATAGGTCGGTCGAATTACACTTAGAAAAGATCCGACAGGCAAAGGTCGAAATTAACTGTATTTTGCGCACGCGTTCTGCCAATGTCGGACATAAGAGCCGCAGAACAACAAGGTCCAGTGTCGCACCTATTAAACACGGCCTTAAAAACAATGGCCGTATATATGAATCGGTGTACGTTGATAGCGTGTTCACTGTTTTAGTCAAATATCGTTCTTAAACATGTTATAACATTTTCTCAGCTTTCATGCCTTCTCGTTATAAGCATAGAAAACGTCCTTATAAGAACCAGTTACATAAATGGACTTGGGCTACCTGTGTCATGTAATCGTTTCATACATAAACCCATCCCGGTTAACCGGGCCAGCCCACTTTATATATCACAAAAAACGAATGTTGTTTTAACATTTCCATTAACATAGCATGGCAACCGGGCTAGCCTTAGCCCTAACCGGGATGAAAAATTATCCATGTAATCGTTTTCACCCACCCCGGGGCGTGGCTGAGTATGCTTTCCAGCTACTAAAAGATTTTAACAATCTTTTTATTAAACGATAGATAGAGGCTAACAAAGCTGTAGAAACCTGCAGACGCGTAACTCTTTGTCCTTACTTACTGCGAATTTCGGCTGAAATCATCCTGGTTTACCGGGGCTAGGCGCGCTTCCCGTTTAATTCGTTTCGTAAAACTCATCCCGGTTAACCGCCTAGCTCGGTCCATGTAAATGGCACATCCTCAGCGTTACAAAGACATCTGGCCAAACCGAATTGGGCTACACAGCATCGAGTAGGATGCCAAGTAAGTGGCCGGAGAACGTTTTCGTGTTCTAAGTAGTGTGCACGAACTGGGCGAACAAATTCAAATGGACCGTGCACTGTTTATATAGCACCACTTACGACTTTGTACAACCACCCTATCGTACTTATAATGCAGCAAGTCATAAGCTCGGTTAACTGGGCTAGTAGCCCGGTTTATATATCAAAAAACGCATGATGTTTTTAACATTCGATTACATCGCATGGCAAGCGGGCTTAAGTCCGGTTTGCCGGGAACCCCAGTTGTCGCAACCGGGCTAGCCGTGTTAACCGGGATGAAAAAATGTCCATGTAATCGTTTTCACCCCGGCGTGGCCGGGTATGCGCTTTCCTCGGTAAAGCTGTACTAAAGACTTTAACATTCTTTTTATTAACCGATAGGATAGAGGCTCACAAAATAAATAATAGACTGATTAGTGTAAAAACCTGAAGAGTAAAAACCCTAACGCGTAGTAGTAACTCTTTGTCCTTATTTACTTGATTATTGCGAATTTCGACCTGAAATCATCCCGGCTTACCGGGCCCTCTAGGTGCGCGCTCCGTTTAATTCATTTCGTAAAACTCATCCCGGTTCACCGCCTAAGTTCGGTCCATTGTAAATGACGCCCCCTTAGCGTTACAAAGACATCTGGCCAAACCGAATTGGGCTACACAGCATCGAGTAGGATGCTGTGTTGCCATTGCCAAGTAAGTGGCCGGAGAACGTTTTCGTGTTCTAGTAGTGTGCACGAGCTGGGCGAACAAATTCAAATGGACGTGCACTGTTTATATAATATAGCACCACTTACGACCTTGTACAACCACCCTATCGTACTGATAATGCAGCAAGTCATAAGCTCGGTTAACTGGGCTAGCCCGTTTATATATCAAAAAACCGCATGTTGTTTTAACATTTCGATTACATCGCATTGCAAGCGGGCTAGCCCGGTTTGCCGGGCTAGCCCTGTTAACCGGGATGAAAAAATGTCCATGTAATCGTTTTAATCCCGGCAAGCCGGGTGTGCTTTCCTGGCTCAGATGCTAAGACTTTTAACAATCTTTTTTTTATTAACCGATGGGCTTTGCAAAATAAATAATAGACTAATTAGTTTTAAAACTGAACTAAAAACAAGATTAAAATGTAACTTTGCACTTACTTGATTATTGCGAATTTCGGCCTGAAATCATCCCGGCTTTACCCGCGGCTAGCCCGCTCCATGTAATCGTTTCATACAATAAACCAATCCCGGTTAACCGGGCTAGCCCACTTTATATATCACAAAAAACGCATGTTGTTTTAACATTTCCATTACATAGCATGGCAACCGGGTTAGCCCTAGCCCTAACCGAGATGAAAAATATCCATGTAATCGTTTTCACCCCGGCGTGGCTGAGTATGCTTTCCTCGGTAAGCTACTAAAGACTTTAACAATCTTTTTATTAAACGATAGATAGAGGCTAACAAAATAAATAACAGACTGATTAGTGTAAAAACCTGAAGAGTAAAAAACTAACGCGTAACTCTTTGTCCTTATTTACTTGATTATTGCGAATTTCGGCCTGAAATCATCCCGGCTTACCGGGCCTAGGCGCGCTCCGTTTCATTCGTTTCGTAAAACTCATCCCGGTTAACCGCCTAGCTCGGTCCATGTAAATGGCGCCCCCTTAGCGTTACAAAGACATCTGGCCAAACCGAATTGGGCTACAACAGCATCGAGTAGGATGCTGTGTTGCCATTGCCAAGTAAGTGGCCGGACAACGTTTTCGTGTTCTAAGTAGTGTGCACGAGCTGGGCAAACAAATTCAAATGGGCCCGTTCACTGTTTACAAAAGCACCACTTACGACTTGGTACAACAACTACCCTATCGTAGTACTGATAATGCAGCAGCAAAGTCATAAGCTCGGTTAACTGGGCTAGCCCGTTTGTTTATATATCAAAAAACGCATGTTGTTTTAACATTTCGATTACATCGCATGGCAAGCGGGCTACCCCGGTTTGCCGGGAACCCCAGTTGTCGCAACCGGGCTAGCTCTGTTAACCGGGATGAAAAAATGTCCATGTAATCGTTTTAATCCCGCCAAGCCGGGCATGCTTTCCTGGCTCAGATGCTAAGACTTTTTTTTAACAATCTTTTTTTTTTATTAACCGATGGGCTTTGCAAAATAAATAATAGACTAATTAGTTTAAAACTGAACTAAAAACAAGGCTAAAATGTAACTTTGCCCTTACTTGATTATTGCGAATTTCGGCCTGAAATCATCCCGGCTTTACCCGGGGCTAGGCCCGCTCCACCATGTAATCGTTTCGTTAAAACTCCATCTCGGTTAACCGGGCCATGTAAATCGGGCCCCCTTTTACCTTAGCGTTACAAAGAGACAGATTATCTGGCCAACCGAATTGGGCTACAGCATCGAGTAGGATGCTGTGTTGCCATTTTTCTTGTTCTAAAAAAGTTAGTGCGCACGAGCTGGGCGAACGAAATTCGAAGCTGGGTTTAGACCGTCGTGAGACAGGTTAGTTTTACCCTACTGTTGAAATGTTGTTGCAATAGTAATTCTGCTCAGTACGAGAGGAACCGCAGATTCAGACAATTGGCATTTGCACTTGGCTGAAAAGCCAATGGTGCGAAGCTACCATCTGTTGGATTATGACTGAACGCCTCTAAGTCAGAATCCGTGCTAGAACGCAACGATGCATTGTCCCGGACATTCGTTGGCGAACGAAGATAGAAGCTGTATTGCTTCCTGCGTCACAACGTGCTTTCCCGAGTAGAACACACTCCGAAACACTAAACAGACTCAAATATACATTTGCTGGGGCTAAATCATTTGCAGACGACTTAAATAGAGAACGGGGTATTGTAAGCAGAAGAGTAGCCTTGTTGCTACGATTCTACTAAGATTAATCCCTTGTTCTTTGATTTTTTACATCCATTTTCATTTTCCTGCCGAAAAACATCCTCCTTGGTTAAATTTCTTTCTACTTATTCGTTTCTTGTTGTTTCGTTTGAGTGCGATCTTTAGAAAATGAAATAAAATCTTTCGTAAATAGATTTCGGTTTATTTTGGAAAACATATCATTGTCGACGTAGTCGTGAAATACCAGTGCAACGCTGCGCTTCTGCGACAGATACGAAGAGGCTCGCAACGGTTCTGTGTGTTTCTCCGATTTCTTAGAGCATCCTCCTTATTGCAGTAAGTTCTTTTGAAAACGACGTAGCTTTTATTTTGGTTCCGCGCAGATCGTTTATGCCAGTTTAAAACCGAGAGGAAAGGATGGGGGGGGGGAGGGAAGGATGGGGGGGGGGGTGTTCTATTATTATAAAGTACGCATTCTTTTCAGCGAAACACGCACGGACGTTTCATGTACTATTTAGGGGTTATTTTTTCTACCGATGTGGGGGTCGGCGTTGATGAATGCTGGCGAGGTTGAGCAATGCTGATGTTAGGGGTGGCGTTGAAATTGAGATTTCAATAGAATACAAGTGCTGCGCATTCATTGCTTGGTATATTAGCCAAGCAGTGCTGTGTGATGCTGAAGCTCTTGTATGGTTAGCCCTAACAACAACTTGCTATTATAACAACCCGAGACAGTCATTACCAACGACTGCACATTCGCAAACGACTCGTCAATTACTACTAGGCGTTTTTCGAGTGACGCACACCGGCAGTTTTTACTGAACGGTGGGCTCCTTGCTCTGCTTCCCCTGTTTTCTTTTCCCTATTACCTGTTAAACTGTAATTGTTTCCCCCTAAAAAACCCCAAATAAAAACCAATATACACAACTTTTAACGGCGGATCTCTTGGCTCGTGCATCGATGAAGAACGCAGCTAATTGCGAAACGTAGTGTGAATTGCAGATTTTCAGTGAATCATCGAATTTTTGAACGCAAATGGCGCTTTCGGTTATGCCAAGAGCATGTCTGTTTGAGTGTTGCTACTAAATCGTGCATCGTTTCTTGCACGACCTTTGGAGTCTCATGGTGTTTCGCCGTGTCCCCCTAAATAGATTAGCTTTCAAGTACATCGCGTAGCCAAAATGTTCGCAGACTTCGCGTGTGCTGCATTGCTTTCCCATCGTGGCTATTTGACCTCAGATCAGGCAAGACTACCCGCTGAACTTAAGCATATCAGTAAGCGGAGGAAAAGAAACTAACCAGGATTTCCTCAGTAATGGCGAATGAAGAGGAATCGGCTCAAATTTGTAATCGTCGTTGATTGCAAACGGCGAATTGTAGTCTCGAGAAGTACTACTCTCCTGGCAAATCGACTTTGTCTAAGTTGCTTGGAACAGCACGTCGTAGAGGGTGACAACCCCGTACGTGGCAAGGTTCGAATGCCGACGAGGTTCTTTCGAAGAGTCGGGTTGTTTGGGAATGCAGCCCTAAATTGGTGGTAAACTCCATCTAAAGCTAAATACCGGCACGAGACCGATAGCGAACAAGTACCGTGAGGGAAAGATGAAAAGAACTTTGAAAAGAGAGTTAAAGAGTACGTGAAACCGTTAAAAGGGAAGCGAATGAAACCAGCAATTTGCCTTGCCGGATTCAGTCGCCTGCGCTCGATCACGTGCTTATTCGCGATTTTTTTAGACGCGACTCGCACAATTGGCCGAACGAAGGCGGCGCACTTCTGGTAGGTGAGTGTCAGCATCAGATGGTCACGGGTTAGAAATTTGCGATGAAGGTAGATCCTTCGGGATTGTTCAGCGTCGCAAACAAATCACCCGAGGCCACCTGAGGTCTGTCGCAATGCGTGCCTTCCCGAGGGTTGGCTGGTGTCCTGTCCTGTTGATGCGGTTGTCGACTGCGGCGGACGGCTATGCCAGTGCGTCCAAACCGCTGCCCGTCTCCAGATCGGGGTGCACACACCACGTGTTGACGATGCTGACGAAAATACGGTTCCATCCGACCCGTCTTGAAACACGGACCAAGGAGTCTAACATGTGCGCGAGTCTATGGGTGATCGAAACCCGGTGGCGAAATGAAAGTGAAGGGAACCTTTTGGTTGCTGAGGTGAGAAGCCCGGCCGTCGTGGCCAAGCCGTATCATCGACCGACCTGTTCTAATCTTAGAAAGGTTTGAGTAAGAGCGTACCTGTTGGGACCCGAAAGATGGTGAACTATGCCTGAATAGAGTGAAGCCAGCGGAAACACTGGTGAAAGCTCGTAGCGATTCTGACGTGCAAATCGATCGTCAAATTTGGGTATAGCGGCGAAAGACTAATCGAACCATCTAGTAGCTGGTTCCCTCCGAAGTTTCCCACAGGATAGCTGGGACTCCGATGCAGTTTTATCGGGTAAAGCGAATGACTAGAGGTCTTAGGGTCGAAATGACTTTAACCTATTCTCAAACTTTAAATTGGTAAGAAGTCCGACTTGCTCGAATGAAGCCGGACAATGGAATGCGAGTCCTTAGTGGGCCATTTTTGGTAAGCAGAACTGGCGATGCGGGATGAACCGAACGTCGGGTTAAGGTGCCCAAGTCGACGCTCATCAGATCCCACAAAAGGTGTTGGTCGATATTGACAGCAGGACGGTGGCCATGGAAGTCGGAAACCGCTAAGGAGTGTGTAACAACTCACCTGCCGAATCGACTAGCCCTGAAAATGGATGGCGCTCAAGCGTCGCACCCATACTCGACCGTCGGAGCAAAAGCCCTAGTTTCGACGAGTAGGAGGGCGCGGAGGTCGTGACGCAGCCTTTGACGCGAGTCAGGGTGAAACGTCCTCTGGTGCAGATCTTGGTGGCAGTAGCAAATATTCAAATGAGGACTTTGAAGACTGAAGCGGAGAAAGGTTCCATGTGAACAGCAGTTGGACATGGGTGAGTCGATCCTAAGACATAGGAAAGTTCCGTTGTAAAGCGCCCACTTTCGGGGGCCGCCTATCGAAAGGGAATCGGGTTAATATTCCCGAACCAGAACAGGGATATGGCCACTTTTGGCCCACAGCGGTAACGCAAACGAACTCGGAAACGTCGGCGAGGGTCCCGGGAAGAGTTCTCTCTTCTTTTTAACGGACTGTCACCCTGGAATCGGTTTAGCCGGGGATAGGGTTTCACGTTCGGTAAAGCTCCACAGATCTTGTGGGGTCCGGTGCGCCTTCGACGGCCCTTGAAAATCCGGGGGAGTTGTTCATTTTCTTGTCTGGTCGTACTCATAACCGCAGCAGGTCTCCAAGGTGAGCAGCCTCTAGTCGATAGAACAATGTAGGTAAGGGAAGTCGGCAAAATAGATCCGTAACTTCGGGACAAGGATTGGCTCTAAGGGTTGGGCATGTCGGGCTGGGACTGGAGGCGCGCGGACCCGTCCTGGGCTGGTCAGGACCCTTCGGGGTCTCGGCCGGAACGGGAAGGGGCTTCACGTCGATGGACTCAGCTGTGATCGCCAGGTCAATTCGGCATGCGATTAACAACCGACTTAGAACTGGAACGGACAAGGGGAATCCGACTGTTTAATTAAAACAAAGCATTGCGATGGCTGGTGACCGGTGTTGACGCAATGTGATTTCTGCCCAGTGCTCTGAATGTCAAAGTGAAGTAATTCACCCAAGCGCGGGTAAACGGCGGGAGTAACTATGACTCTCTTAAGGTAGCCAAATGCCTCGTCATCTAATTAGTGACGCGCATGAATGGATTAACGAGATTCCCACTGTCCCTATCTACTATCTAGCGAAACCACAGCCAAGGGAACGGGCTTGGCGGCAACAGCGGGGAAAGAAGACCCTGTTGAGCTTGACTCTAGTCTGACTCTGTGAAAAAACACGAGAGGTGTAGAATAAGTGGGAGGAGCAATCCGCCGGTGAAATACCACTACTCTCGTCGTTTTTTTACTTACTCGGTGAAGCGGAACTGGACGTTACGCGTCCACATGTTGGTTTTAAGATCGCTCGTCTGCCGGTCGATCCGGGCCGAAGACACTGTCAGGTTGGGAGTTTGGCTGGGGCGGCACTACTGCCAAATGATAACGCAGGTGTCCTAAGGTGAGCTCAATGAGAACGGAAATCTCATGTAGAACAAAAGGGTAAAAGCTCACTTGATTTTGATTTTCAGTATGAATACAAACTGTGAAAGCATGGCCTATCGATCCTTTATCTCTTACGAGTTTTAAGCTAGAGGTGTCCGAAAAGTTACCACAGGGATAACCCACAGACTGTGATAAAACTTGAAGGTTAATGGCCCAACCCACCCTACCCTGCCCTTTGGAAATTGATGGCCAAACTTGCTTTAGTCAAAGTTAGGCGTGGCAACACATCCTCCTCTTTTTAACAATTTATATCGTGACTTTGTAAGAAGATATTTACACGCAAATTTACTTAGGATTGGTGCACCGTTCTTTGGCGGTGGCGGAAGGTGGGGCGTTTCGTTCTCGTTTCTGTCACTCTCACTTGACTCTCATGTCAAGGTCAAGGAGGCGAAGAAGGCCATCATACAATGTAAAGAAACACAGTGCTCAAAGGCCATCCCATGAATTGTGATTGGACGGTCGTGATTCCGTCATATATCAAACGACAAATAGAGGAGGAGGTAGTTCATGTAATAGGGGTAACCTGTAGGGTATCGCAACCTGAAATCCAGTTCCTCGTTAGAAGTTGGGTATGTCCGCTCGTATTAATTGGTGTTACAGTTTTGTCATGTCTTGAAGCCAAAACAAAGTATGTGAAGATGGACAGTTCCTCTCTGCTGGAACTCAAAACGATAAAAAGTAAGTTTTAACTTTTTAGGTATAGGGCTATGCGGCTTGAAATTGAAAATGTGCTTCGTCCAACGATTGCTGTTACTTCCACAAAGATATCCTCTATAACTGTTTGTTCCAGAACAGCAATGTGCTGCGTTTCAAAGTCAGCGAGAGTTGAGAGAGTCCGTCCTTTACCAGTATTTTCCTGAACTTTTTTGCTCGAGAACCCCACTTACTTCGGGGAAAGGAAAATGGAAATTGACTTTAATTTAAAAAGTTGGCGATTACATGGACTGGGGTTGGCCCGGGTAACCGGGAAAGAGATAGGCTCGGTTAACCGGGCCTGCCCGCTTTAAATATCTCAAACGCATATGATGTTTCAAAAAAATTCGATTACATGGCACGGGAAGCCGGCTAAGCACGGGATCCCCGTGTTTCTCGCAACGAGGCTAGTCCCGTTAACCGGGATGAGAATTGTTCAATGTGATCGTTTTCAATCCCGGGCTTATACAAAATAAATAATAGACTAAATTAGTGTAAAACTGAAGTAAAAAACACTAACGTGAGACTTTGCCCTTATTTACTTGATTATTGCGAATTTCGGCCTGAAATCATCCCCGGCTTACCGGGGCCAGCCGCCCGCTCCGTGCAATTGTTTCGTAAAAACTCCATCGCGGTCCATGTAAATCGGGCCCCTTTTTACCTTAGCGTTACAAAGAGACAGATTATCGAGTACCATGCTGTGTTGCCATTTTTCGTGTTCTAAGTTAAGTACGCACGAGCTGGGCGAACGAAATTCAAATTGACGTGCACTGTTTACGTCTTTGTACCAACCACCTTACCTTATCGTAACTGAGATATAAAATGCAGCAAGTCAAAAGTAGAAAGAAAGTAACAATCTCCCAAACACTCGGACATGACCCCCTACCCCTCCATTACGCCCCGCCATTACGCCCTACTTGGCCACCATAACATCATTGCTTTCGCAAGCCGCCCGTAAATGGGTGGGTAGAGGAGGGCTGAAGCCAAAAAAAAAAGGTCACTCGATACGGTTTTGTCTTTTTCCAGATCGGAAACAAGTATTTTAATATTGGTGGTAATCCCCTCTCATGTCGAACCCGAAGGCTTGTTCACCGAAAGTTCAATGAAATGAGCTAAAGCCGGAAAAAAAGAGTCTTCCCTATTGCATAGCATAGGTCGGCCAAATTAGACTTGAAAAGATCCGACAACAAATTTCAAAAATAAACTGTATTTTGGGCACGCGTTCTGCCAATGTCGGACATAGGAGCCCCCGCAGACCAACAAGGTCCAGGGTTGGACCTATAAACACGGCGTTAAAACAATGGGCGTGTATATGAATCCGTTTACGTTGATAGCGTGTTCACTGTTAACGTTTTCTCAGCTTTCATTTTTCATGCCTTATCATTATAAGCATAGAAACGTCCTTATAAGAACAAATTACATAAATGACTTGGGTTACCTGTGTCATGTAATCGTTTCATAGATAAACCCATCCCGGTTAACTGGGCTAAGCCCACTTTATATATCACAAAAAACGCATGTTGTTTTTAACATTTCCATTACATAGCACGGCAAGCGGGCTATAGCCCGCTTCGCGGGGATACCGGTTGTGGCAAGCGGGCTAGCCCTAGCCTAACCGGGATGAAAAATATCCATGTAATCGTTTTCACCCCGGCGTGGCCGGGTATGCTTTCCTCGGTAAGCTACTAAAGACTTTAACAATCTTTTTTATTATTAACCGATAGATAGAGGCTAACAAAATAAATAATAGACTTGATTAGTGTAAAAACCTGCAGACGCGTAACTCTTTGTCCTTACTTACTGCGAATTTCGGCTGAAATCATCCCGGTTTACCGGGGCTAGGCGCGCTTCCGTTTAATTCGTTTCGTAAAACTCATCTCGGTTAACCGCGTAGCTCGGTCCATGTAAATGGCACATCCTTAGCGTTACAAAGACATCTGGCCAAACCGAATTGGGCTACACAGCATCGAGTAGGATGCTGTGTTGCCATTGCCAAGTAAGGGGCCGGAGAACGTTTTCGTGTTCTAAGTAGTGTGCACGAGCTGGGCGAACAAATTCAAATGGACGTGCACTGTTTATATAGCACCACTTACGACTTTGTACAACCACCCTATCGTACTGATATAATGCAGCAAGTCATAAGCTCGGTTAACTGGGCTAGTAGCCCGGTTTATATATCAAAAAACGCATGATGTTTTAACATTCGATTACATCGCATGGCACAAGCGGGCTTAAGTCCGGTTTGCCGGGAACCCCAGCTTGTCGCAACCGGGCTAGCCCTGTTAACCGGGATGAAAAAATGTCCATGTAATTGTTTTAATCCTGGCAAGCCGGGTATGCTTTCCTGGCTCAGATGCTAAGACTTTTAACAATCTTTTTTTTTATTAACCGATGGGCTCTTTGCAAAATAAATAATAGACTTAATTAGTTTAAAAAACTGAACTAAAAACAAGATTAAAAATGTAACTTTGCCCTTACTTTGATTATTGCGAATTTCGGCCTGAAATCATCCCGGCTTTACCCGGGGCTATAGCCCGCTCCATGTAATCGTTTCATACATAAACCCTTCCCGGTTAACCGGGGGCTAGCCCACTTTATATATCACAAAAAAACGCATGTTATGTTGTTTTAACATTTCCATTAATTAACATAGCATGGCAACCGGGCTAGCCCTAGCCGGGATGAAAAATATCCATGTAATCGTTTTCACCCACCCCGGGGCGTGGCTGAGTATGCTTTCCTCGGTAAGCTACTAAAAGACTTTAACCAATCTTTTTATTAAACGATAGGATAGAGGCTAACAAAATAAATAATAGACTGATTAGTGTAAAAACCTGAAGAGTAAAAAAACTAACGCGTAACTCTTTGTCCTTATTTACTTGATTATTGCGAATTTCGGCCTGAAATCATCCCGGCTTTACCCGGGCTAGGCCCGCTCCACCATGTAATCGTTTCGTTAAAACTCCATCTCGGTTAACCGGGCCATGTAAATCGGGCCCCCTTTTACCTTAGCGTTCGTTACAAAGGAGACAGATTATCTTGGCCAACCGAATTGGGCTACAGCATCGAGTAGGATGCTGTGTTGCCATTTTTCGTGTTCTAAAGTTAGTACGCACGAGCTGGGCGAACGAAATTCAAATTGACGTGCACAGTTTACGTCTTTTTGTACCAACCACCCTATCGTAATATTGATATATAAAATGCAGCAAGTCAAAAGTAGAGAGAGAGTAAAAATCTCCCAAACACTCGGACATGACCCTACCCGCCGCCATAACGAACTTTCACGAGATTGTCCTTGCCACCCAACCATAACATGCTTTCGCAAGCCGTCCCTAAATGGGTTGGTAGAGGAGGGCTGAGGCCAAAAAAAAAAGGTCACTCGATACGTTTTTGTCTTTTTCCAGATCGGAACGAACAAGTATTTTAATATTGGTGGTAATTCATCATCCCTCATGTCGAACCCAAAGGCTTGGCTTGTTCACCGAAATCCAATGAAATGAGCTAAAACAGGGAAAAAGAGTCTTCCCTATTGCATAGGTCGGTCGAATTACACTTAGAAAAGATCCGACAGGCAAAGGTCGAAATTAACTGTATTTTGCGCACGCGTTCTGCCAATGTCGGACATAAGAGCCGCAGAACAACAAGGTCCAGTGTCGCACCTATTAAACACGGCCTTAAAAAACAATGGCCGTATATATGAATCGGTGTACGTTGATAGCGTGTTCACTGTTTTAGTCAAATATCGTTCTTAAACATGTTATAACATTTTCTCAGCTTTCATGCCTTCTCGTTATAAGCATAGAAACGTCCTTATAAGAACCAGTTACATAAATGGACTTGGGCTACCTGTGTCATGTAATCGTTTCATACATAAACCCATCCCGGTTAACCGGGCCAGCCCACTTTATATATCACAAAAAACGAATGTTGTTTTAACATTTCCATTAACATAGCATGGCAACCGGGCTAGCCTTAGCCCTAACCGGGATGAAAAATTATCCATGTAATCGTTTTCACCCACCCCGGGGCGTGGCTGAGTATGCTTTCCAGCTACTAAAAGATTTTAACAATCTTTTTATTAAACGATAGATAGAGGCTAACAAAGCTGTAGAAACCTGCAGACGCGTAACTCTTTGTCCTTACTTACTGCGAATTTCGGCTGAAATCATCCTGGTTTTACCGGGGCTAGGCGCGCTTCCCGTTTAATTCGTTTCGTAAAACTCATCCCGGTTAACCGCCTAGCTCGGTCCATGTAAATGGCACATCCTCAGCGTTACAAAGACATCTGGCCAAACCGAATTGGGCTACACAGCATCGAGTAGGATGCCAAGTAAGTGGCCGGAGAACGTTTTCGTGTTCTAAGTAGTGTGCACGAACTGGGCGAACAAATTCAAATGGACCGTGCACTGTTTATATAGCACCACTTACGACTTTGTACAACCACCCTATCGTACTTATAATGCAGCAAGTCATAAGCTCGGTTAACTGGGCTAGTAGCCCGGTTTATATATCAAAAAACGCATGATGTTTTTAACATTCGATTACATCGCATGGCAAGCGGGCTTAAGTCCGGTTTGCCGGGAACCCCAGTTTGTCGCAACCGGGCTAGCCGTGTTAACCGGGATGAAAAAAAATGTCCATGTAATCGTTTTCACCCCGGCGTGGCCGGGTATGCGCTTTCCTCGGTAAAGCTGTACTAAAGACTTTAACATTCTTTTTATTAACCGATAGGATAGAGGCTCACAAAATAAATAATAGACTGATTAGTGTAAAAACCTGAAGAGTAAAAACCCTAACGCGTAGTAGTAACTCTTTGTCCTTATTTACTTGATTATTGCGAATTTCGACCTGAAATCATCCCGGCTTACCGGGCCCTCTAGGTGCGCGCTCCGTTTAATTCATTTCGTAAAACTCATCCCGGTTCACCGCCTAAGTTCGGTCCATTGTAAATGACGCCCCCTTAGCGTTACAAAGACATCTGGCCAAACCGAATTGGGCTACACAGCATCGAGTAGGATGCTGTGTTGCCATTGCCAAGTAAGTGGCCGGAGAACGTTTTCGTGTTCTAGTAGTGTGCACGAGCTGGGCGAACAAATTCAAATGGACGTGCACTGTTTATATAATATAGCACCACTTACGACCTTGTACAACCACCCTATCGTACTGATAATGCAGCAAGTCATAAGCTCGGTTAACTGGGCTAGCCCGTTTATATATCAAAAAAACCGCATGTTGTTTTAACATTTCGATTACATCGCATTGCAAGCGGGCTAGCCCGGTTTGCCGGGCTAGCCCTGTTAACCGGGATGAAAAAATGTCCATGTAATCGTTTTAATCCCGGCAAGCCGGGTGTGCTTTCCTGGCTCAGATGCTAAGACTTTTAACAATCTTTTTTTTATTAACCGATGGGCTTTGCAAAATAAATAATAGACTAATTAGTTTTAAAACTGAACTAAAAACAAGATTAAAATGTAACTTTGCACTTACTTGATTATTGCGAATTTCGGCCTGAAATCATCCCGGCTTTACCCGCGGCTAGCCCGCTCCATGTAATCGTTTCATACAATAAACCAATCCCGGTTAACCGGGCTAGCCCACTTTATATATCACAAAAAACGCATGTTGTTTTAACATTTCCATTACATAGCATGGCAACCGGGTTAGCCCTAGCCCTAACCGAGATGAAAAATATCCATGTAATCGTTTTCACCCCGGCGTGGCTGAGTATGCTTTCCTCGGTAAGCTACTAAAGACTTTAACAATCTTTTTATTAAACGATAGATAGAGGCTAACAAAATAAATAACAGACTGATTAGTGTAAAAACCTGAAGAGTAAAAAACTAACGCGTAACTCTTTGTCCTTATTTACTTGATTATTGCGAATTTCGGCCTGAAATCATCCCGGCTTACCGGGCCTAGGCGCGCTCCGTTTCATTCGTTTCGTAAAACTCATCCCGGTTAACCGCCTAGCTCGGTCCATGTAAATGGCGCCCCCTTAGCGTTACAAAGACATCTGGCCAAACCGAATTGGGCTACAACAGCATCGAGTAGGATGCTGTGTTGCCATTGCCAAGTAAGTGGCCGGACAACGTTTTCGTGTTCTAAGTAGTGTGCACGAGCTGGGCAAACAAATTCAAATGGGCCCGTTCACTGTTTACAAAAGCACCACTTACGACTTGGTACAACAACTACCCTATCGTAGTACTGATAATGCAGCAGCAAAGTCATAAGCTCGGTTAACTGGGCTAGCCCGTTTGTTTATATATCAAAAAAACGCATGTTGTTTTAACATTTCGATTACATCGCATGGCAAGCGGGCTACCCCGGTTTGCCGGGAACCCCAGTTTGTCGCAACCGGGCTAGCTCTGTTAACCGGGATGAAAAAATGTCCATGTAATCGTTTTAATCCCGCCAAGCCGGGCATGCTTTCCTGGCTCAGATGCTAAGACTTTTTTTTAACAATCTTTTTTTTTTATTAACCGATGGGCTTTGCAAAATAAATAATAGACTAATTAGTTTAAAACTGAACTAAAAACAAGGCTAAAATGTAACTTTGCCCTTACTTGATTATTGCGAATTTCGGCCTGAAATCATCCCGGCTTTACCCGGGGCTAGGCCCGCTCCACCATGTAATCGTTTCGTTAAAACTCCATCTCGGTTAACCGGGCCATGTAAAATCGGGCCCCCTTTTACCTTAGCGTTACAAAGAGACAGATTATCTGGCCAACCGAATTGGGCTACAGCATCGAGTAGGATGCTGTGTTGCCATTTTTCTTGTTCTAAAAAAGTTAGTGCGCACGAGCTGGGCGAACGAAATTCAAATGACCGTGCAACTGTTTACGTCTTTGTACCAACCACCCCTATCGTAATACTGATATATATAAAATGCAGCAAGTCAAAAGTAGAGATAGAGAGTAAAAATCTCCGAAACACTCGGACATGACCCTACGCCGCCATTACGAACGAACGCCAAGCCACTTTCACGGGATTGTCTTGCCACCATAAGATGCTTTCGCAAGCCGTCCGTAAATGGGTGGGTAGAGGAGGACTGAGGCAAAAAAGAAGGTCACTCGATACGTTTTTGTCTTTTTCCAGATTCGGAACAAGTATTTTAATATTGGTGGTGGTAATCCCTCATGTCGAACCGACGGCTTGTTCACCGAAAGATCAATGAAATGAGCTAAAACCGGAAAAAAGAGTCTTCCCTATTCCATAAGGTCGGTCGAATTACACTTGAAAAGATCCGACAGGCAAAGGCCGAAAATAAACTGTACTTTGCGCACGCGTTCTGCCAATGTCGGACATAGGAGCCGCAGAACAACAAGGTCCAGTGTCAGACCTATAAACACGGCCTTTAAAAGAATGGCCGTGTATATGATTCGGTGTACGTTGATAGCGTGTTCACTGTTTTAGTCAAATATCGCTCTTAAACATGTTATAACATTTTCTCAGCTTTCATGGCTTATTGTTATAAGCATAGAAACGTCCTTATAAGAACGAATTACATAGATGACTTGGGTTACCTGTGTCATGAAATCGTTTCATACATAAACCCACCCCGGTTAACCGGGCCAGCCCACTTTATATATCACAAAAAACGCATGTTGTTTTATTTAACATTTCCATTACATAGCATGCCAAGCGGGCTAGCCCGGTTCGCCGGGATCCCGGTTGTGGCAACCGGGCTAGCCCTAAGCCTAACCGGGATGAAAAATATCCATGTAATCGTTTTCAACCCCGGCGTGGCCAGGTATGCTTTCCTCGGTAAGGCTACTAAAGAGACTTTAACAATCTTTTTATTAACCGATTGATAGAGGCTGACAAAATAAATAATAGACTGATTAGTTGTAAAAACCTGAAGAGAGTAAAAAAAGCTAACGCGTAACTCTTTTTCCTTATTTACTTGATTATTGCGAATTTCGGCCTGAAATCATCCCGGCTTACCGGGGATAGGCGCGCTCCGTTTAGTTTAATTCGTTTCGTAAAACTCATCATCCCGGTTAACCGCCTAGCTCAGTCCATGTAAATGGCGCCCCCTTAGCGTTACAAGGACATCCTGCCAAACCGAATTGGGCTACACAGCATCGAGTAGGATGCACGAGCTGGGAGAACAAATTGGAATGGACCGTTCACTGTTTATAAGCACCACTTACGACTTGGTACAAACAACCACCCTATCGTAGTACTGATAAATGCAGCAAAGTCATAAGCTCGGTTAACCGGGGGCTGCTCTATAAGCCCGCTTTGCTTTATATATATCCAAAAACGCATATATGTTGTTTCAACATTTCGATTGATTACATTTGACATCACAACCGGGGCTAGGCCCGGTTTGCCGGGATCCCAGTTGTGGCAACCAGGCTAAGTCCGGTTAACCGGGATGAAAACGGCCTTAAAACAATGGCCATGTATATGAATCGGTGTACGTTGATAGCGTGTTCACTGTTTTAGTCAAATATCGCTATTAAAACATGTTATAACATTTTCTCAGCTTTCATGCCTTATCGTTATAAGCATAGAAACGTCCTTATAAGAACCAATTACATAGATGACTTGGGTTACCTGTGTCATTTTATTTTTCCCTAGTATTTTTCTCTCATAGTATAGGCCCCTTTCACGCTGAGCTTGCCAAAAATTGTCTTTACATTGAAATTGGGAGTGAGGAAAACACAGTTTTGAAAGGTCTGTCTACAAAAACAAGCCCATTTAACTTACGTGCGTAAATGCTCTTTCCCAGGCCTCTTGGCACTCGCTTTGGCTAACCATTCCCTAATTCACTAGAATACATTGTGTAAAAAATTTTCAAATTTTTAAAACGTAATTATAGTAACTAAGAGAGTACATTTGAAAACGTAAAACTGTCATATTGACGCGAAATTTAAATTTAAGAAAACACGAAATTAAAAGATGGCCATTATATATAATATAGTATATTTCAAATTTAAAACCGCCATTAAAAAAAAAACCGTCGAATGAAATTATTTCAAATTTTTAGAACATGTTTATAGTAACAAAAGAATACATGTGAAAACGTAAAACTGTCATATTGACGCGAAATTAAAATTTAAGAAAACGCGAAATTAAAAGATGGCCATTATATATAATATAGTATATTTCAAATTTAAAACCGCCATTAAAAAAAAACCGTCGAATGAAATTATTTCAAATTTTTAGAACATGTTCATAGTAACTAAAAAGTACATGTGAAAGCGTAAAACTGTCATATTGACACGAAATTAAAACGTTAGAAAACGCATAATTTAAAGATGGCTACCATATATATAATATAGTATATTTCAAATTTAAAACCGCCATTAAAAAAAAACTGTCGAATGAAATTATTTCAAATTTTTAGAACATGTTTATAGTAACTAAAGAGTACATGTGAAAACGTAAAACTGTCATATTGACACGAAATTAAAATGTTAGAACACGCAAAATTTAAAGATGGCCACCGTATATATAACTATAGTAAATTTCAAACTTCAAACCGCCATAAAAAAAAAAACTGTCGATTGCAATTTTTTAAAATTTGCACAGTGTTTCTGTATCGATTAATACTTCAATTTCAGCAAAAAAAAACATGGGGTTAAGAAACACCATAAAAGTTACAATAATATTGAAGCTATGAAGCTTCATAGGGTCATTATTGCGCAATAGCTTAACTTGAAGCTAATTGTCATTTGAGGCCATGCCTTTTAAACCAAGTAAAAGTCATATTTCGCACGGTGATGTGATAATAACTGGCTTGTGGCAGCCAAGCGTTCATAGCGACGTTGCTTTTTGATCCTTCGATGTCGGCTCTTCCTATCATTGCGAAGCAGAATTCGCCAAGCGTCGGATTGTTCACCCGCCAATAGGGAACGTGAGCTGGGTTTAGACCGTCGTGAGACAGGTTAGTTTTACCCTACTGTTGAAATGTTGTTGCAATAGTAATTCTGCTCAGTACGAGAGGAACCGCAGATTCAGGCCTGAAATCATCCCCGGCTTACCGGGGCCAGCCGCCCGCTCCGTGCAATTGTTTCGTAAAAACTCCATCGCGGTCCATGTAAATCGGGCCCCTTTTTTTTTTACCTTAGCGTTACAAAGAGACAGATTATCGAGTAAGCATGCTGTGTTGCCATTTTTCGTGTTCTAAGTTAAGTACGCACGAGCTGGGCGAACGAAATTCAAATTGACGTGCACTGTTTACGTCTTTGTACCAACCACCTTACCTTATCGTAACTGAGATATAAAATGCAGCAAGTCAAAAGTAGAAAGAAAGTAACAATCTCCCAAACACTCGGACATGACCCCCTACCCCTCCATTACGCCCCGCCATTACGCCCTACTTGGCCACCATAACATCATTGCTTTCGCAAGCCGCCCGTAAATGGGTGGGTAGAGGAGGGCTGAAGCCAAAAAAAAAAGGTCACTCGATACGGTTTTGTCTTTTTCCAGATCGGAAACAAGTATTTTAATATTGGTGGTAATCCCCTCTCATGTCGAACCCGAAGGCTTGTTCACCGAAAGTTCAATGAAATGAGCTAAAGCCGGAAAAAAAGAGTCTTCCCTATTGCATAGCATAGGTCGGCCAAATTAGACTTGAAAAGATCCGACAACAAATTTCAAAAATAAACTGTATTTTGGGCACGCGTTCTGCCAATGTCGGACATAGGAGCCCCCGCAGACCAACAAGGTCCAGGGTTGGACCTATAAACACGGCGTTAAAACAATGGGCGTGTATATGAATCCGTTTACGTTGATAGCGTGTTCACTGTTAACGTTTTCTCAGCTTTCATTTTCATGCCTTATCATTATAAGCATAGAAACGTCCTTATAAGAACAAATTACATAAATGACTTGGGTTACCTGTGTCATGTAATCGTTTCATAGATAAACCCATCCCGGTTAACTGGGCTAAGCCCACTTTATATATCACAAAAAACGCATGTTGTTTTTAACATTTCCATTACATAGCACGGCAAGCGGGCTATAGCCCGCTTCGCGGGGATACCGGTTGTGGCAAGCGGGCTAGCCCTAGCCTAACCGGGATGAAAAATATCCATGTAATCGTTTTCACCCCGGCGTGGCCGGGTATGCTTTCCTCGGTAAGCTACTAAAGACTTTAACAATCTTTTTTATTATTAACCGATAGATAGAGGCTAACAAAATAAATAATAGACTTGATTAGTGTAAAAACCTGCAGACGCGTAACTCTTTGTCCTTACTTACTGCGAATTTCGGCTGAAATCATCCCGGTTTACCGGGGCTAGGCGCGCTTCCGTTTAATTCGTTTCGTAAAACTCATCTCGGTTAACCGCGTAGCTCGGTCCATGTAAATGGCACATCCTTAGCGTTACAAAGACATCTGGCCAAACCGAATTGGGCTACACAGCATCGAGTAGGATGCTGTGTTGCCATTGCCAAGTAAGGGGCCGGAGAACGTTTTCGTGTTCTAAGTAGTGTGCACGAGCTGGGCGAACAAATTCAAATGGACGTGCACTGTTTATATAGCACCACTTACGACTTTGTACAACCACCCTATCGTACTGATATAATGCAGCAAGTCATAAGCTCGGTTAACTGGGCTAGTAGCCCGGTTTATATATCAAAAAACGCATGATGTTTTTAACATTCGATTACATCGCATGGCACAAGCGGGCTTAAGTCCGGTTTGCCGGGAACCCCAGCTTGTCGCAACCGGGCTAGCCCTGTTAACCGGGATGAAAAAATGTCCATGTAATTGTTTTAATCCTGGCAAGCCGGGTATGCTTTCCTGGCTCAGATGCTAAGACTTTTAAACAATCTTTTTTTTTATTAACCGATGGGCTCTTTGCAAAATAAATAATAGACTTAATTAGTTTAAAAAACTGAACTAAAAACAAGATTAAAAATGTAACTTTGCCCTTACTTTGATTATTGCGAATTTCGGCCTGAAATCATCCCGGCTTTACCCGGGGCTATAGCCCGCTCCATGTAATCGTTTCATACATAAACCCTTCCCGGTTAACCGGGGGCTAGCCCACTTTATATATCACAAAAAAACGCATGTTATGTTGTTTTAACATTTCCATTAATTAACATAGCATGGCAACCGGGCTAGCCCTAGCCGGGATGAAAAATATCCATGTAATCGTTTTCACCCACCCCGGGGCGTGGCTGAGTATGCTTTCCTCGGTAAGCTACTAAAAGACTTTAACCAATCTTTTTATTAAACGATAGGATAGAGGCTAACAAAATAAATAATAGACTGATTAGTGTAAAAACCTGAAGAGTAAAAAAACTAACGCGTAACTCTTTGTCCTTATTTACTTGATTATTGCGAATTTCGGCCTGAAATCATCCCGGCTTTACCCGGGGCTAGGCCCGCTCCACCATGTAATCGTTTCGTTAAAACTCCATCTCGGTTAACCGGGCCATGTAAATCGGGCCCCCTTTTACCTTAGCGTTCGTTACAAAGGAGACAGATTATCTTGGCCAACCGAATTGGGCTACAGCATCGAGTAGGATGCTGTGTTGCCATTTTTCGTGTTCTAAAGTTAGTACGCACGAGCTGGGCGAACGAAATTCAAATTGACGTGCACAGTTTACGTCTTTTTGTACCAACCACCCTATCGTAATATTGATATATAAAATGCAGCAAGTCAAAAGTAGAGAGAGAGTAAAAATCTCCCAAACACTCGGACATGACCCTACCCGCCGCCATAACGAACTTTCACGAGATTGTCCCTTGCCACCCAACCATAACATGCTTTCGCAAGCCGTCCCTAAATGGGTTGGTAGAGGAGGGCTGAGGCCAAAAAAAAAAAAGGTCACTCGATACGTTTTTGTCTTTTTCCAGATCGGAACGAACAAGTATTTTAATATTGGTGGTAATTCATCATCCCTCATGTCGAACCCAAAGGCTTGGCTTGTTCACCGAAATCCAATGAAATGAGCTAAAACAGGGAAAAAGAGTCTTCCCTATTGCATAGGTCGGTCGAATTACACTTAGAAAAGATCCGACAGGCAAAGGTCGAAATTAACTGTATTTTTGCGCACGCGTTTCTGCCAATGTCGGAACATAAGAGCCGCAGAACAACAAGGTCCAGTGTCGCACCTATTAAACACGGCCTTAAAAACAATGGCCGTATATATGAATCGGTGTACGTTGATAGCGTGTTCACTGTTTTAGTCAAATATCGTTCTTAAACATGTTATAACATTTTCTCAGCTTTCATGCCTTCTCGTTATAAGCATAGAAACGTCCTTATAAGAACCAGTTACATAAATGGACTTGGGCTACCTGTGTCATGTAATCGTTTCATACATAAACCCATCCCGGTTAACCGGGCCAGCCCACTTTATATATCACAAAAAACGAATGTTGTTTTAACATTTCCATTAACATAGCATGGCAACCGGGCTAGCCTTAGCCCTAACCGGGATGAAAAATTATCCATGTAATCGTTTTCACCCACCCCGGGGCGTGGCTGAGTATGCTTTCCAGCTACTAAAAGATTTTAACAATCTTTTTATTAAACGATAGATAGAGGCTAACAAAGCTGTAGAAACCTGCAGACGCGTAACTCTTTGTCCTTACTTACTGCGAATTTCGGCTGAAATCATCCTGGTTTACCGGGGCTAGGCGCGCTTCCCGTTTAATTCGTTTCGTAAAACTCATCCCGGTTAACCGCCTAGCTCGGTCCATGTAAATGGCACATCCTCAGCGTTACAAAGACATCTGGCCAAACCGAATTGGGCTACACAGCATCGAGTAGGATGCCAAGTAAGTGGCCGGAGAACGTTTTCGTGTTCTAAGTAGTGTGCACGAACTGGGCGAACAAATTCAAATGGACCGTGCACTGTTTATATAGCACCACTTACGACTTTGTACAACCACCCTATCGTACTTATAATGCAGCAAGTCATAAGCTCGGTTAACTGGGCTAGTAGCCCGGTTTATATATCAAAAAACGCATGATGTTTTTAACATTCGATTACATCGCATGGCAAGCGGGCTTAAGTCCGGTTTGCCGGGAACCCCAGTTGTCGCAACCGGGCTAGCCGTGTTAACCGGGATGAAAAAATGTCCATGTAATCGTTTTCACCCCGGCGTGGCCGGGTATGCGCTTTCCTCGGTAAAGCTGTACTAAAGACTTTAACATTCTTTTTATTAACCGATAGGATAGAGGCTCACAAAATAAATAATAGACTGATTAGTGTAAAAACCTGAAGAGTAAAAACCCTAACGCGTAGTAGTAACTCTTTGTCCTTATTTACTTGATTATTGCGAATTTCGACCTGAAATCATCCCGGCTTACCGGGCCCTCTAGGTGCGCGCTCCGTTTAATTCATTTCGTAAAACTCATCCCGGTTCACCGCCTAAGTTCGGTCCATTGTAAATGACGCCCCCTTAGCGTTACAAAGACATCTGGCCAAACCGAATTGGGCTACACAGCATCGAGTAGGATGCTGTGTTGCCATTGCCAAGTAAGTGGCCGGAGAACGTTTTCGTGTTCTAGTAGTGTGCACGAGCTGGGCGAACAAATTCAAATGGACGTGCACTGTTTATATAATATAGCACCACTTACGACCTTGTACAACCACCCTATCGTACTGATAATGCAGCAAGTCATAAGCTCGGTTAACTGGGCTAGCCCGTTTATATATCAAAAAAACCGCATGTTGTTTTAACATTTCGATTACATCGCATTGCAAGCGGGCTAGCCCGGTTTGCCGGGCTAGCCCTGTTAACCGGGATGAAAAAATGTCCATGTAATCGTTTTAATCCCGGCAAGCCGGGTGTGCTTTCCTGGCTCAGATGCTAAGACTTTTAACAATCTTTTTTTTATTAACCGATGGGCTTTGCAAAATAAATAATAGACTAATTAGTTTTAAAACTGAACTAAAAACAAGATTAAAATGTAACTTTGCACTTACTTGATTATTGCGAATTTCGGCCTGAAATCATCCCGGCTTTACCCGCGGCTAGCCCGCTCCATGTAATCGTTTCATACAATAAACCAATCCCGGTTAACCGGGCTAGCCCACTTTATATATCACAAAAAACGCATGTTGTTTTAACATTTCCATTACATAGCATGGCAACCGGGTTAGCCCTAGCCCTAACCGAGATGAAAAATATCCATGTAATCGTTTTCACCCCGGCGTGGCTGAGTATGCTTTCCTCGGTAAGCTACTAAAGACTTTAACAATCTTTTTATTAAACGATAGATAGAGGCTAACAAAATAAATAACAGAACTGATTAGTGTAAAAACCTGAAGAGTAAAAAACTAACGCGTAACTCTTTGTCCTTATTTACTTGATTATTGCGAATTTCGGCCTGAAATCATCCCGGCTTACCGGGCCTAGGCGCGCTCCGTTTCATTCGTTTCGTAAAACTCATCCCGGTTAACCGCCTAGCTCGGTCCATGTAAATGGCGCCCCCTTAGCGTTACAAAGACATCTGGCCAAACCGAATTGGGCTACAACAGCATCGAGTAGGATGCTGTGTTGCCATTGCCAAGTAAGTGGCCGGACAACGTTTTCGTGTTCTAAGTAGTGTGCACGAGCTGGGCAAACAAATTCAAATGGGCCCGTTCACTGTTTACAAAAGCACCACTTACGACTTGGTACAACAACTACCCTATCGTAGTACTGATAATGCAGCAGCAAAGTCATAAGCTCGGTTAACTGGGCTAGCCCGTTTGTTTATATATCAAAAAACGCATGTTGTTTTAACATTTCGATTACATCGCATGGCAAGCGGGCTACCCCGGTTTGCCGGGAACCCCAGTTGTCGCAACCGGGCTAGCTCTGTTAACCGGGATGAAAAAATGTCCATGTAATCGTTTTAATCCCGCCAAGCCGGGCATGCTTTCCTGGCTCAGATGCTAAGACTTTTTTTTAACAATCTTTTTTTTTTATTAACCGATGGCTTTGCAAAATAAATAATAGACTAATTAGTTTAAAACTGAACTAAAAAACAAGGCTAAAATGTAACTTTGCCCTTACTTGATTATTGCGAATTTCGGCCTGAAATCATCCCGGCTTTACCCGGGGCTAGGCCCGCTCCACCATGTAATCGTTTCGTTAAAACTCCATCTCGGTTAACCGGGCCATGTAAAATCGGGCCCCCTTTTACCTTAGCGTTACAAAGAGACAGATTATCTGGCCAACCGAATTGGGCTACAGCATCGAGTAGGATGCTGTGTTGCCATTTTTCTTGTTCTAAAAAAAGTTAGTGCGCACGAGCTGGGCGAACGAAATTCAAATGACCGTGCAACTGTTTACGTCTTTGTACCAACCACCCCTATCGTAATACTGATATATATAAAATGCAGCAAGTCAAAAGTAGAGATAGAGAGTAAAAATCTCCGAAACACTCGGACATGACCCTACGCCGCCATTACGAACGAACGCCAAGCCACTTTCACGGGATTGTCTTGCCACCATAAGATGCTTTCGCAAGCCGTCCGTAAATGGGTGGGTAGAGGAGGACTGAGGCAAAAAAGAAGGTCACTCGATACGTTTTTGTCTTTTTCCAGATTCGGAACAAGTATTTTAATATTGGTGGTGGTAATCCCTCATGTCGAACCGACGGCTTGTTCACCGAAAGATCAATGAAATGAGCTAAAACCGGAAAAAAGAGTCTTCCCTATTCCATAAGGTCGGTCGAATTACACTTGAAAAGATCCGACAGGCAAAGGCCGAAAATAAACTGTACTTTGCGCACGCGTTCTGCCAATGTCGGACATAGGAGCCGCAGAACAACAAGGTCCAGTGTCAGACCTATAAACACGGCCTTTAAAAGAATGGCCGTGTATATGATTCGGTGTACGTTGATAGCGTGTTCACTGTTTTAGTCAAATATCGCTCTTAAACATGTTATAACATTTTCTCAGCTTTCATGGCTTATTGTTATAAGCATAGAAACGTCCTTATAAGAACGAATTACATAGATGACTTGGGTTACCTGTGTCATGAAATCGTTTCATACATAAACCCACCCCGGTTAACCGGGCCAGCCCACTTTATATATCACAAAAAACGCATGTTGTTTTATTTAACATTTCCATTACATAGCATGCCAAGCGGGCTAGCCCGGTTCGCCGGGATCCCGGTTGTGGCAACCGGGCTAGCCCTAAGCCTAACCGGGATGAAAAATATCCATGTAATCGTTTTCAACCCCGGCGTGGCCAGGTATGCTTTCCTCGGTAAGGCTACTAAAGAGACTTTAACAATCTTTTTATTAACCGATTGATAGAGGCTGACAAAATAAATAATAGACTGATTAGTTGTAAAAACCTGAAGAGAGTAAAAAAAGCTAACGCGTAACTCTTTTTCCTTATTTACTTGATTATTGCGAATTTCGGCCTGAAATCATCCCGGCTTACCGGGGATAGGCGCGCTCCGTTTAGTTTAATTCGTTTCGTAAAACTCATCATCCCGGTTAACCGCCTAGCTCAGTCCATGTAAATGGCGCCCCCTTAGCGTTACAAGGACATCCTGCCAAACCGAATTGGGCTACACAGCATCGAGTAGGATGCACGAGCTGGGAGAACAAATTGGAATGGACCGTTCACTGTTTATAAGCACCACTTACGACTTGGTACACAACAACCACCCTATCGTAGTACTGATAAATGCAGCAAAGTCATAAGCTCGGTTAACCGGGGGCTGCTCTATAAGCCCGCTTTGCTTTATATATATCCAAAAACGCATATATGTTGTTTCAACATTTCGATTGATTACATTTGACATCACAACCGGGGCTAGGCCCGGTTTGCCGGGATCCCAGTTGTGGCAACCAGGCTAAGTCCGGTTAACCGGGATGAAAACGGCCTTAAAACAATGGCCATGTATATGAATCGGTGTACGTTGATAGCGTGTTCACTGTTTTAGTCAAATATCGCTATTAAACATGTTATAACATTTTCTCAGCTTTCATGCCTTATCGTTATAAGCATAGAAACGTCCTTATAAGAACCAATTACATAGATGACTTGGGTTACCTGTGTCATTTTATTTTTCCCTAGTATTTTTCTCTCATAGTATAGGCCCCTTTCACGCTGAGCTTGCCAAAAATTGTCTTTACATTGAAATTGGGAGTGAGGAAAACACAGTTTTGAAAGGTCTGTCTACAAAAACAAGCCCATTTAACTTACGTGCGTAAATGCTCTTTCCCAGGCCTCTTGGCACTCGCTTTGGCTAACCATTCCCTAATTCACTAGAATACATTGTGTAAAAAATTTTCAAATTTTTAAAACGTAATTATAGTAACTAAGAGAGTACATTTGAAAACGTAAAACTGTCATATTGACGCGAAATTTAAATTTAAGAAAACACGAAATTAAAAGATGGCCATTATATATAATATAGTATATTTCAAATTTAAAACCGCCATTAAAAAAAAAACCGTCGAATGAAATTATTTCAAATTTTTAGAACATGTTTATAGTAACAAAAGAATACATGTGAAAACGTAAAACTGTCATATTGACGCGAAATTAAAATTTAAGAAAACGCGAAATTAAAAGATGGCCATTATATATATAATATAGTATATTTCAAATTTAAAACCGCCATTAAAAAAAAACCGTCGAATGAAATTATTTCAAATTTTTAGAACATGTTCATAGTAACTAAAAAGTACATGTGAAAGCGTAAAACTGTCATATTGACACGAAATTAAAACGTTAGAAAACGCATAATTTAAAGATGGCTACCATATATATAATATAGTATATTTCAAATTTAAAACCGCCATTAAAAAAAAACTGTCGAATGAAATTATTTCAAATTTTTAGAACATGTTTATAGTAACTAAAGAGTACATGTGAAAACGTAAAACTGTCATATTGACACGAAATTAAAATGTTAGAACACGCAAAATTTAAAGATGGCCACCGTATATATAACTATAGTAAATTTCAAACTTCAAACCGCCATAAAAAAAAAACTGTCGATTGCAATTTTTTAAAATTTGCACAGTGTTTCTGTATCGATTAATACTTCAATTTCAGCAAAAAAAAACATGGGGTTAAGAAACACCATAAAAGTTACAATAATATTGAAGCTATGAAGCTTCATAGGGTCATTATTGCGCAATAGCTTAACTTGAAGGCTAATTGTCATTTGAGGCCATGCCTTTTAAACCAAGTAAAAGTCATATTTCGCACGGTGATGTGATAATAACTGGCTTGTGGCAGCCAAGCGTTCATAGCGACGTTGCTTTTTGATCCTTCGATGTCGGCTCTTCCTATCATTGCGAAGCAGAATTCGCCAAGCGTCGGATTGTTTCACCCGCCAATAGGGAACGTGAGCTGGGTTTAGACCGTCGTGAGACAGGTTAGTTTTACCCTACTGTTGAAATGTTGTTGCAATAGTAATTCTGCTCAGTACGAGAGGAACCGCAGATTCAGACAATTGGCATTTGCACTTGGCTGAAAAGCCAATGGTGCGAAGCTACCATCTGTTGGATTATGACTGAACGCCTCTAAGTCAGAATCCGTGCTAGAACGCAACGATGCATTGTCCCGGACATTCGTTGGCGAACGAAGATAGAAGCTGTATTGCTTCCTGCGTCACAACGTGCTTTCCCGAGTAGAACACACTCCGAAACACTAAACAGACTCAAATATACATTTGCTGGGGCTAAATCATTTGCAGACGACTTAAATAGAGAACGGGGTATTGTAAGCAGAAGAGTAGCCTTGTTGCTACGATCTACTAAGATTAATCCCTTGTTCTTTGATTTTTTACATCCATTTTCATTTTCCTGCCGAAAAACATCCTCCTTGGTTAAATTTCTTTCTACTTATTCGTTTCTTGTTGTTTCGTTTGAGTGCGATCTTTAGAAAATGAAATAAAATCTTTCGTAAATAGATTTCGGTTTATTTTGGAAAACATATCATTGTCGACGTAGTCGTGAAATACCAGTGCAACGCTGCGCTTCTGCGACAGATACGAAGAGGCTCGCAACGGTTCTGTGTGTTTCTCCGATTTCTTAGAGCATCCTCCTTATTGCAGTAAGTTCTTTTGAAAACGACGTAGCTTTTATTTTGGTTCCGCGCAGATCGTTTATGCCAGTTAAAACCGAGAGGAAAGGATGGGGGGGGGGGGGAGGGAAGGATGGGGGGGGTGTTCTATTATTATAAAGTACGCATTCTTTTCAGCGAAACACGCACGGACGTTTCATGTACTATTTAGGGGTTATTTTTTCTACCGATGTGGGGGTCGGCGTTGATGAATGCTGGCGAGGTTGAGCAATGCTGATGTTAGGGGTGGCGTTGAAATTGAGATTTCAATAGAATACAAGTGCTGCGCATTCATTGCTTGGTATATTAGCCAAGCAGTGCTGTGTGATGCTGAAGCTCTTGTATGGTTAGCCCTAACAACAACTTGCTATTATAACAACCCGAGACAGTCATTACCAACGACTGCACATTCGCAAACGACTCGTCAATTACTACTAGGCGTTTTCGAGTGACGCACACCGGCAGTTTTTTACTGAACGGTGGGCTCCTTGCTCTGCTTCCCCTGTTTTCTTTTCCCTATTACCTGTTAAACTGTAATTGTTTCCCCCTAAAAAAAAACCAAATAAAAACCAATATACACAACTTTTAACGGCGGATCTCTTGGCTCGTGCATCGATGAAGAACGCAGCTAATTGCGAAACGTAGTGTGAATTGCAGATTTCAGTGAATCATCGAATTTTTGAACGCAAATGGCGCTTTCGGTTATGCCAAGAGCATGTCTGTTTGAGTGTTGCTACTAAATCGTGCATCGTTTCTTGCACGACCTTTGGGAGTCTCATGGTGTTTCGCCGTGTCCCCCTAAATAGATTAGCTTTCAAGTACATCGCGTAGCCAAAATGTTCGCAGACTTCGCGTGTGCTGCATTGCTTTCCCATCGTGGCTATTTGACCTCAGATCAGGCAAGACTACCCGCTGAACTTAAGCATATCAGTAAGCGGAGGAAAAGAAACTAACCAGGATTTCCTCAGTAATGGCGAATGAAGAGGAATCGGCTCAAGTTTGTAATCGTCGTTGATTGCAACGGCGAATTGTAGTCTCGAGAAGTACTACTCTCCTGGCAAATCGACTTTGTCTAAGTTGCTTGGAACAGCACGTCGTAGAGGGTGACAACCCCGTACGTGGCAAGGTTCGAATGCCGACGAGGTTCTTTCGAAGAGTCGGGTTGTTTGGGAATGCAGCCCTAAATTGGTGGTAAACTCCATCTAAAGCTAAATACCGGCACGAGACCGATAGCGAACAAGTACCGTGAGGGAAAGATGAAAAGAACTTTGAAAAGAGAGTTAAAGAGTACGTGAAACCGTTAAAAGGGAAGCGAATGAAACCAGCAATTTGCCTTGCCGGATTCAGTCGCCTGCGCTCGATCACGTGCTTATTCGCGATTTTTTTAGACGCGACTCGCACAATTGGCCGAACGAAGGCGGCGCACTTCTGGTAGGTGAGTGTCAGCATCAGATGGTCACGGGTTAGAAATTTGCGATGAAGGTAGATCCTTCGGGATTGTTCAGCGTCGCAAACAAATCACCCGAGGCCACCTGAGGTCTGTCGCAATGCGTGCCTTCCCGAGGGTTGGCTGGTGTCCTGTCCTGTTGATGCGGTTGTCGACTGCGGCGGACGGCTATGCCAGTGCGTCCAAACCGCTGCCCGTCTCCAGATCGGGGTGCACACACCACGTGTTGACGATGCTGACGAAAATACGGTTCCATCCGACCCGTCTTGAAACACGGACCAAGGAGTCTAACATGTGCGCGAGTCTATGGGTGATCGAAACCCGGTGGCGAAATGAAAGTGAAGGGAACCTTTTGGTTGCTGAGGTGAGAAGCCCGGCCGTCGTGGCCAAGCCGTATCATCGACCGACCTGTTCTAATCTTAGAAAGGTTTGAGTAAGAGCGTACCTGTTGGGACCCGAAAGATGGTGAACTATGCCTGAATAGAGTGAAGCCAGCGGAAACACTGGTGAAAGCTCGTAGCGATTCTGACGTGCAAATCGATCGTCAAATTTGGGTATAGCGGCGAAAGACTAATCGAACCATCTAGTAGCTGGTTCCCTCCGAAGTTTCCCACAGGATAGCTGGGACTCCGATGCAGTTTTATCGGGTAAAGCGAATGACTAGAGGTCTTAGCGTCGAAATGACTTTAACCTATTCTCAAACTTTAAATTGGTAAGAAGTCCGACTTGCTCGAATGAAGCCGGACAATGGAATGCGAGTCCTTAGTGGGCCATTTTTGGTAAGCAGAACTGGCGATGCGGGATGAACCGAACGTCGGGTTAAGGTGCCCAAGTCGACGCTCATCAGATCCCACAAAAGGTGTTGGTCGATATTGACAGCAGGACGGTGGCCATGGAAGTCGGAAACCGCTAA